>QUSF01000001.1:64446894-64557576 GCA_003676055.1 Chloebia gouldiae | reverse complement strand
TCCATCCATCCATCCATCCATCCATCCATCCATCCATCCATCCATCCTCATGAGCTAAAATACAGCTGGTTTTTTTTGGTTTTTTTATGTGATCAACTGTTTAGTCATTCTTGAAATTTTCCTTTTCGTTCTCTTTGTAGGGATTTTCAACACTGCTTGGTGCAGGTTGGCTCCAGTCTCTTGGTGGCCTGGGAGTTCATGACCCTGCCATAAGGATTGACACCAGTTTTGCTTCCCATGACATCCCTCTCATTGGATTTAGATCCCAGTTTACAGGGCAGATAGCCCACACAAAACAATATTAGTTCTTTGTGGGCAGCTGAAAGAGACGCACCATGTAGATACCAGCAAAACTTGGCTGCTTGTCTTGCCAGCATCAGTGCCAGCATTTTCTCTCGTTGGCTCCATGCAGATCTGGGACCTTGTGTTTCATTTGGAATTTTGCTCGGGATTCAACCCAAGGTTGGGAGATGATGCTGCCAAGTTTTCTCTGGTTTTGTGTCAAGAGCAACTTTGGATTGAAGCTGGAATTGAACCAGGCACGTGACCCAACTCCTCTACTGTCTCCTACATTGAGGAAAGCCAGTCCTGTCTAGCCAAAATGGAGTCAGACAGAGAGTGTTATGGGCTCCTGGTGTAAGATCAAAGTGGCATCCATGGAGGTTTTTACTCTCCCATTTTCTCTCAGTCTCACAAAAGAAATTCTGTGGGACAAACCTTCAAGCAAAGGTTATGAATGTTCTTTTTTCTCCTCTCCATTTCTGAAGCAGTGGGTTAGAAAATGACTCTGCCCATTTTGAGTGTGTGGTTGAAAGAAAATGATGTGAAAGCAGTGAGTGAAGCTCAGTGGTTGAATGCCAGGTGCTTGGAACTGCTTCATCTCTGCAGTCTTGGGGAGAGGTCCCCAAAAGCAGCAGCTTTGAAATCTTTGAAATATTTTTCTGGGCACTGAGCAAAAGGCTGTCACCTGAGGGTAATATACAAGAAGCCAAGTAAATTGTTTGATGTGTCAGCATTTCTGTTGATACAAATAATTAATGAAAAAATTGATTTTTGGACCAAATTCCTTCTCTCAAGGAGAAAGATTTTCTCATTAAAGGCATCTTGCTCTGTATTTAGGTATGTGACTATTTTTCACGTACCAAATAAAAGGAAAGAGGATTGGGATGGCATTTTCAAGCCTGTTTTCAACAAAATCCATAGCATGAAATTCATGAATGTGAGCATGGCTCTATGTAACCCCACAAACAGTTGGAGGGGCAGGCAAAAGACCTCTCTGTATCTGCAAGCACTTTCTTTGTGCCTCACGGTTGCCTCCCTTAGATCTTCATCCCTTCATTGGGTCATGTCTGAGTGCTGCTGTGCTGAACATCTCTGCCTTGACACAGAGTCCAGAATCAGAAATCCCCTTCCCTGGTCTTCTGCTGGGCTTTGAGGGTAGACCATGGGCATGGACCATTAGGTTTAATGCTCCCAGCTGGAGCTGCTGTTGTTTTTGGTCATGCAAAACACCTCTGCTGTTGACAGGGGTTAATTTGCCCAAACTGGGAAGAACTAAGAGAGATGCTTTAGGGAGTATTTCTGTTTGGGACAGAGATACAACTTCCACCTATTCGTAGCCAACATGCTTTATTTTCAGCATTTTCATGCAGAATGATAAACAGGGAGGGGAGGAAAAAAGGCACCTCAAACTCTGTTTTCAAATGTGTAGAGAAATCAGTGCATTTAATGTAGTTTCAGCTCTCATTTCATAGCAGTGTGTGTTTCTGAGCTCAGTGCTGAATCAATCTATTTGCTTTCCATCTTGGGCTGCCTTTCAAGCAATACCTGGCCGATGCTGATCAGCCTGGAGAGAGGTGATATGTGACCTACCCTCTCGACTTGCAGCAAATCAGACCCCACACAGTCTATTTATAGAAGTCTGGTTTCTGTGTTAGGCTCCTGGAATTCTGCGTTTGCTTCATCTGGAGTACAACAAAAATATTTTGATTAATTTTAGAGGCAAAGCTCCTTGGAATAAAATTTGCTTTAATAATGGAAGTGCATTAAAAATTTATATGAGAAGCAGGAATTTATGTCTCTCTTGAAGCTGAGATTTAAATACAATCTTACCTGAAACAGACTTTCAAGATTAATAAACACCAGATTCCCACTGGACATTTGAGTCCTGTTGTGGTCTCCATTCCCATCCTGTTTAAAAGCCTTTCTGGTAGGAGCTGGCTTCCCCCTCACAGCTTCTCCCTGTTCACTGCCATAACTAAACACACTCCCTCTTGCTGAAGTGAACACCTCTTACCCCTCCTACCATATTTCTGACCCCTTCTCCCACTGAGCTCTGCTGAGTCTCACAGTGTGGGCCAAACCCAAAGCTGGGCTGGTGCTGGAACTCCAGCAGCACTGCCTGGGATGGAGTGATGCTCTCCCAGCACAGCCCAGAGGAACCTCTGGTATTTTCCTTTACAAGCCACTTGTGTCTGGTTACCCAGTCTGGACCAGAGCTGCTGGTCCCCAAGCCAGGTTTTTGGGTAGTTTCTTTTTTTAGCAGCTAGATATTTACATTTGCATTATCTCGCAAATCTCTCAAAGATTTGTGTATTAGTATTTTGTCTTCCTCTTCAGTGAATTGCATTTTGCTGATTTTTGGGCTGTCATCAAAATCCTGTTGAGTTTTATTGTTTGCTCCAAATCATCAGTAGCATCTTCTAAGTTGAATTAATTTACATTTATTTTTTAGATTATTCTCCTCAAACTTAAATTCTCAATGGAAATATTGGCTAGATCTCAGGGCTCACCCTTGTGGGTTTCATCTCTTTGAAATATTTTTGGAAAAATAAATACCACATTTTCAATGATCTCTCTCTGAAGCCAGCTTTTCCATTATCTTTGGATCACATGCATTACGCACAGATTCAGATCACAAATGGAAAGTCAGACAGTGAAGTGCCATGGCACAGGCTGTCACTGCTGTTCTTCCATCCCATCTGAAAGCAGGAAATTCTCTGATTATCAATAATTATTGTCTCAATCAGCTCGATTTTGTAGCCCTGTCTCAGCCAGAGTGAGGATTTAAAAGCATGTAACCTGTAAAAATGTTATATCGGTGACTGTATGAAATAGGCACCCTGAGGTAGAAGGTATTTTTGAATTTGGGTTCAAGAAAATGAAAGAAGAGATGATGTCATTTAATTCTGGGGTCTGAACATGAGGCTGAGAATCCTGAGCCTTAAAACTTTGCACCTGGCTTGGTGACTAGGCATTGCAAAAGGGAAATTGTGGTTTTTATAACTTTGTCTTTAAAAAAAGAAAAAAAAAAAGATGTGTGTGGGCAAAATGCACTAATTTACCACTGTGAAGGCATAACATTTTTTAAACTTACTTGTACCCACACAAATTGAAATGGAAACTATTATTTTAACATTAATCATTACCTCTTTTTTGTTATAACACAAGGCACTCTTTCTCAATCAGTGCTGGCCCTAAATCAGATCTCAGTCTTACAAATCAATCTTATTTTTTTTCCAACTATCTTTTATTCTAGTTTGCTTCATGTCTTTTACAACCCTTCCAAAAATCTATTTAGTTTTTGTGTTCTGCTTAATATACTCTCCCAATATGCAATTTGTCAGAGGTTAAGAACATTCTGATTGAAGTTTCCATCAGTTCAGAAATAGTATCAAAGGCAAAAACTATAAACTAGGGAAATCTAGGGTATTTTTAAATTTAAAAGGCTAATTTAGGCTAAATGGAAAATGGATGTGAACAACTACCCTAGCATTTTCACAATAGCCAACCAGATGCTGTCTGAAAAAGAAATAGCCTTAATATCCTCATTTCTTTTTATGCTAAAACATTGGCAGGTATCGATGTAGGAGGCAAACTAACTTATTTGCACTAAATTGGGCAGTTCACACTGTGCAAAAGGCTTTCAGCTGTGGTTGCATAAAACATGGTACAGAGGCCCTTGGATCCTGGAAAGCAATGTGTGAAATTGCCTCCCAACCACAGGTTTGGCAAATTACTGTTTGCCTGTAAATATCACCCACTTCTGAGTTGTTTTTCACTGAGATTTTTCTGCCCAGCTCCTCTCACTTCCAGGGGTCAGAGTGGAGTAATTACATCTGAAATTTGAGAGCACAGGACTTGGAGTAAGGAATGTGGTACTCTGCTCTGAACAGCCTCTCTGGCAACTCATTTGACGTACAGAGGAAGAAAAACAGCAAACCACCACCAAAAAAAACAAAACAACCAACCCCAAACAAAACCCAACAAACAACCCCCCATAAAATACTGCAGCAAAATGGTTTGAATATTTGCCCAGAGATTAATTTGGGTTTTGCCATGGTAGTGATGATTTGCATGGGAGGAGAACATTTGAGATTGTTAATATTGGTTAAGACTGTTCTCTTAAAAATGCTGGAGATTTAAATCCTCCATAGAGATGATTGTAATCAAAAGAGGCCTCTCTGAAAGGTTTTCTGTGGAAGTAAGAAACCTTTGGGTACCCAGACTGCTTTTTTTTCTGATGTATTTTTAGCACTGATCATTATCTGTTAAGAACAGGAGTGAAACACTGGGTAGGATATGCCAATTTGTTTTTATTTTATTCTTTATGAATATACCCTGTGTGTGGCTAAAGCTTCCTGCTTAGCTCAGTTAAAGCCCTCTCCAAGGATCAGTCCTTCTCCCATCCCTGACTGTGCTGTAGTCAGTAGTCATCTCATTTAGGGGTTTTTTTCCCCATAATATATCCATCCTGAAATACTCATCCTGTTGCTAAGAGCACAGTCTATTATCAAATTCAGTATCTAGACAAGCAGACACAGTGAATGACTGGTCTGATTCAGCTCTGTTAATTCATTAACTACACAGATGTACAGCTGTTGCACAAATATATTATTATTGCAGGTAACACCAGAATTAAGTCTAAAAAAAAAGCCATCCCACAGTATGTGGAAGGTTTAATCAATCTATGGAATGAATAGGTTCCATCAATAAATATTTGAGGTCATATTCTGGAACTCTTAATATCAAGAAAATTCATTCTGGTGAACTTCTGGAAAGTTCAGTTGCTTTCTGATAGCAGGGGTTTGATCCAATCCCATTTCACAAAGAAAATTATCTTAGATTTAGTTGGCTAGCACAAGTCACACTAAGGATGATGAGGATTAATTGTCTTGGTGCATGAGCTTTGTTGATCTGCCAAGTGCCTTTGCAAGATGCATCACATAAGACCAAAAAAAGGCACTGGGAAATCAAAAGAGGAAGGAGAAAAGAGCCCACTATGTGGTGTGTGAGTTTTTTGTAGCATGATTTATTGGTCTCTCAGTTTTGTTTCAGGCTCCAGCTTGGATGACAGAAGCTTTCAGTGAGCCCACATAGGCTGTCTTGACAGAGATGCATGTGGGATCTGTAATGTAGAGCAAGCTGGAAGGAAAGGTGGGTGAGAGTCCAGGGAAATAAGGCAGCTTTCGTTCTTTTTTCACTTTTCTTGTTTCTTTCTCTTCTTCCTTTTATTTTATAGGAGGTTGTGCATAACACCACACATTTGCTAAATCATGTATTTTCCCTAGGCCATTGAAAGTTTATATCTGTTTGTCCTCATTATATTTTGGCATTGCTTTCTACTTACACAGAAATATAACTTCATGTCACTGATTTCCCTTTAATGACCAATAAGCCATGAATCAGCAGCAAGATAAACAAATTCCAAGAGTATTGCCATACACTGATATTTATCTTTACAGTGGATATGAAGCAAGATGAATTACAGAAACCCCACCTACACTTGTGACACCTACATATTTCTCAACTGTTCTTATGCCCATGCTATCTGAAAATGGATTTGGTGTTAGAAAAACACCTTCAAAATATTGATAACAATAAAAAGGCAGCCCACTGAATTACTGTCAAGGTTGTGACTGTAGGAGTTTGTGCATAATTAACTCACTTGTGAACTATAGGTATAGATATTAATCTCCTTTAATTTGAAATGCCTGAAAGTCCAGGGTCTGTCCACTGTCAGTGGAGTGATATACACAGTCCCAGGCCAGTTCTTCCCAACCTACAAAAGCTGCCCAGAACAGATGGAGTGGAAATACATTTGGAAGTGTATTTATCTCCATGAATTTAGAGAGGATCTTGCTTTTGCATGGCTGCAGTGTGAGGAGATGAATCCTATTGATGAGAATGGTTGTATTTGTTTATGTGGCCTTTATGTGGAAGGCATTGCAACTGCACATGTTTTATGGGACAGATTAGGAAAAAGTGTGTTGCACCTGACCAGAAAACCCTCTTATGTGGAAGTGCACACAGAGATTCAGCAGACATGAAGGACAGATCAACTCTTTTTGTCACAGCCCACTAAGTGTCACTCAACTACAATATTACCAGCCTGAAGACATTAGGGATATATGTTTCAGTCTTCCAGAAATTCAAATGTGGGCTTCAGGCAGAAAAAGAAGCAAGAAAAATCCTGGTGCCCATGCCCATGGGCCATGTTGAATTACTGTGTAGGTGGAGTTCCTTCAGGATATCCCATCCTCCCATCTTCCAGAGAAAGTTGAAAAATCCCAAAGCATGGGAGGCACAGTCAGTGCTCCAGCGTCGCTGTACATTAAAAATAGCAACAGCTGTCTCACATGATGCTCTCCTGGCCCTCATCTTCCTGGTTTTCATTAAAATGCAGAATTTGTTGCTGCTCAGAGTGACACCCCTTCAAGGAGAGGCTGTGGTTGCTCCGTGGGGCTTGCTCTTCCTTCTTGATATTCCCATCATGGCTTTGTATGGGTTGAATAAGGTGGGAAGCAATTGAATGGGAATTGTTTGAAGCAAAGGGAAGATTATGATTTTCCACAGCAAATGAAAGTCTTGGCATTGTCAGACAATAACTCATCCTGGGTCCTTCTGACAGATTGGCTCGATGATGGCTGATGAGGGCTCTGTAGCCACAGTGGCAGTGAATCTTTCAGAATCACTGCAAACGAGTTCAACTCCAAAGAAAGCGATGGAGACTTTTTTTTTCTTCTTCTTTCTTTTTTTTTTTTTTTTTTTTAGTGAAACCTCTGTGACTGATGCCACAGACTGGTTTGGCATGACTAAGAATGCACTCTGTCCATTTTCATTCAATAGCTCCTACTCAGCCTCACAATGTCCCTTTAATGAAACCATTTAGGAAAATGATTCTATTTTGCAGTAATACTGGCAGGCCAGGGAAGTTCATGCTTGTAAAGCAAACTGGCTCATACACTGACCAAATCACTTGTGCAATACACTCCTTGAGAAGGCATTTATCACTGTTTGTTAGCAGAGAGAACCCAAGCTGTTTCTAAACCTTTGCAAATCTAATACTGACAAGGCTTATCCTAGAATATCTTTTTAGGGGGTGAACTCAGGAGCCATTAAGAGGCTAAGGGTATTGTTAGCAGAGAGAAGAAAATAAAATACATGCTGAAAAGCAAAAACAAGATTAAAGATAGTAGTTCTGCTGTAGGGGCCCCTTTAGGCGATCTGGAGAAGGAGAATAAGGTTTGTATGGCCTTATTCTCTCATAGCCTAGAGAAGTCTTGTGCAAAATATTTTTAATCTCATTTTCTATTCCGAGACTCTGTTTCACAAAGTCATTTTTATGCATCCCAGTATAAACACTGCAGCAGATTTAAGACGGATTTTGTATCTGTCAAAATTAAGTGCATCAGTCTGTGTGCAAGGCTGGGAAATGTTGGGAAGCAATCATAGCAGAAAACAAACTTACAAAGAAAGGCAAACATCAAGTAAGGAATAGTTTTATTTCCCACATAAGTGACTTTATTCCCAAGGCTGAGTAGTGACGAAGAGAGAGGTTATTCAGTGGTTATCACAGACAATGGATGACTGGGCTTTGGGGTTCTTTTCATTTGCTGACTCATTTTCTGGCCTTTAATGAGTCAAACTCTGTGTCATTGTAGTCTGTAAAAATGGGTATAATAAGGATATGTGTCCAAGAAGGATTCTGGGTTAATTGACATGGGTAAAATATTCTGATATTTTTGTTTGAAGATACAAAAATGAAAATAGCATCGCTAAGGGAAGCACCAGTGCTTTCCATGTGAACACTTTTGCATGGAACCACACTCTTGGGATCTAAGTCTTTTGGATTTTCTTTGCTTTCCCTCAGTTTTTATACTTCATGGATTATGCAAAAAGCTGAATGGTTCCACTACTGCATTCAGCAATTCCACTCAAATCAGACATTTATCTCTTCCCATGTTTCTCTTTCATTCTCAAGCAGGAACACTTATACTGAAATTGAAGGTTTATCCTAACTGAGCTTTCTCCTTGACAGTTCCTGTAACTCTGCTTTTGTATATGTTGCTTGTTAAGTCCCTTTCACATGAAAATCTGCAACAAAATTCCATTGATTTTCAGTAGGGCAGGATCAAATTCAATATTAAGAAAACTCCATTTCCTCCTAATAATCTATTTTTGTCTCCAGACAATTTGCAGAGTTGTCTTTAAAACAGATGTCTAAATCTGATTGTCTGCTTGTTTTGTTCTCTCTAAATAACCTGCAAAAAATTGCATTTATAAGGCTCAGTTCTGCAGATTTTTATCAGCACTGCTGCTGCTCATTCAAAGGTGACCTTTTTTATAAATCAGGATTTCTTCTTAGAATGAAGGCTGGCAGAATCAAGCACTAAAATTCTCACAGCCATTTGTATTTCAGACCAAATTTCATGTCAGTCACCTGATTGTGTTTGCTTTGACTGCAACAAAGCCTGGCAAATAGAAAGCAGATGAATTAATAGTCAACTCAACTAAATCAGAAAAGTTTGAAGAGATGCTAAATGGAAAAAAAAGTCTTGGGCAAATAGAGATGATGGCTTGAATGAGAGAGCATTTCTGTCCTGTTGGGAGGGCATTTGGATTACATGGTCAGTAATGCTTTGTGCAGCAGGAGCCCCATTATATGCAACAATGCATATAATTTTATTAAACAGATTATAAACAGGATCTACAAATTATTTGCAAATAGGGATTGCATAATTTAAATCAAAGGAAGCATTAAGAAGGAGGGATAGACACTGTGAAGCAGGGACATGGTTGTAGTGCAAGTTCCAGGAAAGAGACACAGAAGTGATGAGTGTTTCTTGCAGCATCCTTGGAGAGATGTTGACAGGTCCAGGGCTGGGCAAACACAAATCATGGGAGAAAAACTGGCAGAGTTGTGGGGCCATATTCAGACTGTTTTTCTATAGGAGCCTATCTTTAGCATCTGAATTTGGGAAAGTGATCAGTGATTCAGGCCACCTACAATCCAGTGCTGCCAGACCAGGCTGGCTGTGCTGTCAGTGTAGAAGAGCAGTTGTGATGCCTAAATTAGCTACTGGGAGCAGATTATTCTGAATAAAGCCCTGAATTTAGGAATGGAAGGAAGTTCTTGTATAGTTTAACAAAAAAAGGTTATTGAAACAGCTAGAGACCCAAAAGGATGGAAGTGTGCACATTGCTTGGCTCTGATTTCCTAATTTAATAGCCGTTGAGGAACATGAAAATCTGGTTAACTTCAAGGTAAAATTTAAGGGAAAAAACATAAGGAGAAAATAGGAAGTAATGGTGCTTTCCCCAGTGCCCGTGCATATTTTTGGGCAAGGATCGAGTCATGCACAATGGGAAAATCCTGTGTTCAGTCAGGAACCTGTAAAAGAGAAGTGAACTGAACTGCAGAAAGAAAGGTATTGCAAATGGGATTTTGTTTAGCTGATAATGGTGAAACCAATGAACATATTTAGCAGAACTCACTTATTCACTGTTGCTCTTTATCTTTTTCATATGGTTGCTTGTTGTCAAGGTGGTTTTGCATTGCTTTGCTTTTTTTAGTTGTATGTTGGTTTTAACTCATTGTCATGCTGTAAAATTTCAGCACTAATAATAATTACAGACACATTTTAATTGTCCCATATGAGTCATTATGCTCACTCATCCTTGTTTGGGTTTTTTCCCCGTTTGTTAGGTGGCGTGTGTTGTGCTTAGAGTTGTGTTCAATAATGTCTAATGAATTTCATGGGTGAATAAAAAACTTGTTCAAATAGGAGACAAAGAATAAAGAAAATGGGGATACTTGAGCTCAGAAGTGTAGGAAAAGCTAAGAAAACCAGAATAAAACATGCATTACACAATTCTCTTGCATATCTCTGACAAAGATGATTTTAGTCTCTCAATTAAAAAAAAAAAAAAAGAAAGAAAAAAGAATTGGAAGTTTGTGGGTGGTTTTCTAATGGGTTTTAGCTGACTAATACTCTGAGTCTTAAAGAATATGAGCAAAGTACTGTTGTTATCTCTGTTGCAGTTTAACTGTGTAGCTCATTCCCCACTCCACGGGGGGGGTGGGGAGGAGAGCAGAGAAAGGTAAGATTGATGGGTTGAGATAAAAGCAGTTTAATAATTGAAATAAAGTGAAATATGATAATAAAAATAGCAATCCCATCAACAAAACAGGAATAATTAGAACAATGAAAATGAGAGAGGAATAAGATGCAGAAAAGGCAAGTGATACACAATACAGAGTCCCAAATCCAGGTGGAAACCTCATAGGATATTTTTTTGTAGTAGGACCTCTGAGGTGAAGCAGATGAATGCTGTCAGTCTCTCAAAACCCCACTGAGCACAAAAAGATCTGCCTGTTTTGAGGTTCAACATTACAAGACTTCTGATTTCCCCCTCTGTAAATGGAAGGAGTAAGGTGGGTCAGAAAGCCCTGGACGTGTTCAGCTGTCAGTGAGGAATTTATGACAACAGAGATCTGCCTCAGGGATGTGCCTGTGGACAGATGGTGCCCCTACAAGCCTTGACCATCACTCAGAAATTGGCCTGAGCTTCTTTCCAAAAGAGGAAATTGATGAATGGCATTCACAGTGCTGCTGCTGTCATTTACCAGGCAGAAGCCAACTTTGTCAAATAGTGAAACAAAAGAAAGATCAAACAGCTCTCTCTCTTTTAGGGTTGTTATCAGGACTGAGGTTGCTGTTAAGAAACCCAAAGGAATTCTGGTATTTTTTTTACATGGAAGGTTTGAGGAGGTTTTGGTGAAAGGTGGTGGTAAATAAAAGACATTTTATGATGGAGTCAGAGCTCAAAAGACTCACTGGAGGTTTGTCTGTCTTCTTCCCATAGCATTTGGGCCAGCAGATCTGCCTGGGAGTGTATAATGGACAATTAATCTCTTCCAAGCAAGCCAAAATTGTCTTTTCTCAACCCAGTTGAGGTAATGGCTGGTATTTCATGCACTGTGTGGGTGCACATTGCATTAATCATTAAGTGTGGAAATGACCAGTTAAATACATGAAGCATGAAGTGTTCCAGCTTCTGTCCTAACAACTTCCCAACACGGGCAGCTAGATCTGTCCCACAGGACTCACTGCCTGACAGTGCTGCTATTTGTGATGCACAGGAACATCTTTCACTTGACATTTTTATTTGCTGACTTTGATCTCAACATTAGCATTTTGGAGAGTCTGACATTGTAACTTTTTTTCTCAACTCAGTCACTACATGAGGAGAAATAACACCAGGAGGTCATAACGTGCTGTTCCATCTGCTCTGTCCTGCCCTATATCCTCATCTGGATTTGCAGATCAGGTCGTGGGGATAAATGTTACATGGGAGCCAGGACATAGGAATCACAATAGCAGGTCAGAGCAGTCGTCTGCCCTGTCTGGGATCCTGTCTGGCAGAATTGGCACCATAGGTTTCAGAAAAAGAAGTGTTCTGGAGAGTAGGACTGTACATGTGTTGGGAAGATGAATGGTAGTTCTGTGCCTTCAAACATCTGTGTTCAGGACATCCTGAAAAGGACAGGAATTACCACAGGCACTGGCTCTGGAACCATTTTTTTGAGAACAAAATGAAAACTAAATGTGTGATCATTCCTGTCTGGAAAAAAAAGAGAAAGTGTGCTTGCATTTCTGAATTTCATTTCTCCTTCAGTCTCCCCAAATGTCTTTTGAATTTGCTTACCAATTTTTTATGCAATTTGATAGAGAGGTAGAGAGTTCAGTGACATTGAAATTCCTGCAAATTTGTGAAATCTGGAGGAGAGGAGACACACTTGAGAGAATGAGGGAGAGGCACTAATGAGTGGGTTGCAGTTTGGGCAAAACCCTTTGCAGGCACCATGAAGTCCCTTCCATAGAAGGTGAGAATGTCCCTTGGATGGGGCTGCTGGAAGTCCTGCAGCCCAAAGTGCATCAGGTCAGCTTTTCCTGTAACGTGTCTCAAATACCTCTAAGGCTGGAGATTTGACCAGGGAACAGAGATTTGGTCCCTTGATGATCATTTCCAGCACTTCACTACTCTGCAAGTAAATAATTATCTCCTGATATCCAGTCTGAACCTCCAAATTGTGATCTGCTCATGACTGAGAAACACTTGTCTCCATCATCTTTACAATCCCCTTGGAATAGTGGTAGATCTCTAATCTCTAGAGATTATAGCCCCCTTAGCCTCCTCTTCACAAAAGAAGCTGATGTTGAGTCAATTAACCATAAGAAAAAGAAGCTGTAAGTTATCAGTACCCTTGGAATTACATTTCTTTTATAAATGCAAAAGACAGAAGGATGAGAATAAGATATTTCTTCACTTACTGCAAAAATGCATTGTCCTGCTTCAGGGCAAATTTGGGAGAGAACCCCCAAAGTGGTTCCTCTAGGGAACAGATTCAATCGGCCCCTCCCCACAACCAGTTTGGGGAAAATACCTCCTTGGAGAAAAAGTGGAAAAAACTATTTATTAAACAAGAAAACCTAAACAATATTAAACAATAGAACTTCTTGCCACTCCAAAGGAGAGTCAAACTCAGAAAAGTCCCCTCCTGGGCCGTGGCTGGGCTCACTCAGTCTCTGATCTGTCCCTGTGGCACTGGAAGTGCCGTGGTCCAAGCCCAGCCTGCTGGGCCACAGGTGCGAGCTGCTCTTCTGGGTGTCCAGTCCAGAGCAGGTTTAAACAGGTCCAGAGAAAAGGAAAAAAACCACAGTCCAGGGAACTTCTTCACCTCAGCTAGCTAAAACTAACTAAAAGCAAAGGAGAGCTCTGTCCCGCTGTCTGTCCGTCCACAGACAGCAGAGTCCAGGAGCTGGGATGTGGAGGAGTGAGTGCAGTTCTGAAAACAAACTCCACGCTTCTTCTCCCCTCCCTTCACTCCTGGAACGAGTCTTAAAGGTGCAAAACTTATTATTCAGCACAAACAAAACAGACAGTTGGGGATAAAAGCATCACACAGTCAACCCAGGACATGCATAAATAGAGCAGTGCAATGCATTGATCTCTACTTTTACCTGGAGTCCTAGAAGAGTAACAACCACTGCTACAAGAACAACTACAAATGCTTTCTTTCTGGGCTGGTGATGTCAGCATTATAGAACAGAAATCATTCATCTGTCTGCCAACATTGTCTGTTCCATGGGCAGTTCAGATACTGTTCTCTCTAGTGGAGTTTCTAATCAGCACCTCATTTGTAGAGTTTATGTAATGCCTCATTGATCTACCATAATGGCCTCTTAATGTTTGGAAGTTTGAGTTTTGGTAGATGGGTTTTAAATAATTGCAACATTGCAAACTTAATTGTTTCTCTGTCTCCCACATCACTTTTAAAAATCATTAAAGTATTTCCATTTTATTTTTTTTTTACACGGATACTTGTAACAGCTGTTGGTTGCACAGGAAAATAAAGGCACCAAGAAAAATGGATAATGTCAAAGCAATGTAGAAATTTGCAGTATTTCTGATTAAATGTCAATTTTCACTGTCTGGGCCAGCAATGGGATAGGATTTAGCAATGCTATTCCACTACAAGCTAAGCAGGTTCCACTTGATGGCTTTTGTATTTTTTATCCTTAAAGTTGTACTCTTCTCTCTATTTCCAAATAGAAAAAGATGCTTTCAGCAGTAAATTCAGGAGGTGAGTGCAGCTGGAACAGGCAGCCAACAGATGAGCAGTTTCTGTGCCTTCCTTTGAGGTCCCCTGGGAACAACTAGGGCTGTCAGAGGTCTCCTGGGAGCTCTTCAAGGATTTTTGTGATGCTGGCTTTGGTTGAAAAGGATAACTTCCAGCAGGTTCTAACAGCTTCTTCCAGCCATTCCTGATCAGTGTGTGCTTCAAGTTTCTCCTTTTCCAGCTGATTCCTGGTTGGGAGAAATCAAGCACCCTTTCAGCAGGTGCTATGGAGAATCCCATTTAGCTGCAGGCCTTAAAGCACAGCTCAGCAGCTGGTTCAGAAATGGTCCAGAGAGACAGTGGCTGGTTCTTCTCCAAGATGCTGAAGATACAAAAAAATTGAGCTCCCAACAGTACTGAGGAATGTGCTGGGAGTCAGCTAATCAAGAGTGGGAAATGATTTATTTGATGGCAAACTCAGGAATTTATGACATCTGGCCTCTGGAGGAAGGCTCCTGCTCCAGAACAGCTTCTGGGTGTGAATGAGGGTGTGGGAGCTCTGTCTAGTGAAGCATCTGAGCCAGAGCAGGGTGGCTGACAGCAGGAGGTGACCCCCTCCCCTGGGGGCTGTAACCCCCATCTCTCAGCCTGACCACTCTGGGGCTGTTTTCTGCTGACCAGGGGCTCAGTCCTAGGGTGTTGTAGACCTCTGAGGCCTGTCCAGCCACTGGGCAATTGTCCACTTCCAAGTGGGCACCTGTGACCCAGTCAAGGAAACCTGGAGCATAGCAGGTATTTCCAGATGGTTTCACAGGCTGCGACTGAGCATTTGCAGCCCAGATTTTTGTTTCCTGTTTTCTCCTTAAGTGGGGAGGACCAGAGCAGGAGTGAACAGATTCTGTAGGTCAGCACTGTTGTCAGCAATGAGGATGTAGCTTCCATGGCAATGGGATCTTCTTTGGGAATCAAAGGTGGCTACAGAGAGACAGGATCTGCCTGGCCGAGTGAGGCAAAAGATAGGAACAGGAGTGACAGGGGAGGGTAGCAAGGATCTACAGCAGGATTTGCACTTTGCATGAGAGTAGAGGGAGAATTGATGGAACTCTGCCTTGAGATGGATGATGGATCAGCTGGGAGCTGCTGGGTCACTCTCAGAGAGCAGAGCAATGCAGCTGGTGCAGTGGTGAACATTTGCCACAGACTGACAGTGAAGGAAGGACATGAGGCCTTCTTTGGACAGCAGGAAGAAGCCACCCCAGAGAAGGGAATTTTATTCATGTGTATAAAAATCTGATGGGAGCATGTAGAGACAGAGCCAGGTTTTCAGTGGTGTCCAGTGAAAGGACAAGAGGTGATGGGCACACACACTGAAATTCAGGAGATGCCATTTAAACATAAGAAACCTTTTTAATGAAGTGTCTGAAAGCTGACACTGGCTGGCCAGAGAGGTTGTGGACTTACCATCCTTGCAGCTGTTCAAACCTGGGAAACTGCTGTGGCTGACCCTGCTTTGAGCACAGGTTGGACTGGGTGATGCTCAGAGGTCCCTACCAGCCTCAGTGACTCCACAGCTCTGTGAGAAAATACATTCCTTCATTCTTTCTTTTCCTGTACATCGGTGAAGCAGCACACAGGCGTGAGGAACAAGGTACTTGATTTCTGGTGATGTGCTTGGAGTTTCCATGAAGAGACAACAAGTGGGAAGGATTTGCAGCACAACTTTCCCAGGGCATGTTTCCTTGGAGCAAAATGTAAGTTTTCATGAGTGAAATAATCTACCTTGAATCACTTAATTATTGGCAATAAAAGAAACCACAAGACCGACCTGAAAATTACAGGGATGAAAAGCTAAGTGCAGGTGTAGACTTCACTGAAGCTTTGTTGAAACTCTGTAGGTATTCCAAGTGTATGTTTAAGAATGTCAAATGGATAAATAACAGCTACTGGAGCTATATACTCTTTTTAACTGCAATTACTGGTACACTGCAATCTGCTTTCTGAAAGTATTGGAAATCTTCCAGAGACAGAATAGGCCACAGCATTTTGGTACAGTTGGTAGAGATTAAGTGATGTGATGCCCTTGCAGGTAGAGGAAGGAAAGCAACAAGAGAATGACCAGGCAGATGCTGGATGGTAAATATCTGGATTTTAGCTCAAACTGGACAAAAGAAAAGACTTCACAGCCTCATAGTCAGACAATAGTTGGTTTTATTCATAAACCAATATTTTGAAAATATTTTTAACATTTATTCTGAAAAGAGCAGCAATGAGTAACAAATTCATGTAGTTCAGTAGCAAATTGTGTTTGATGTAGGTAGTTTTCTAAGTACTCAATTTCAGTCATTCATACATTGTATTCAATTAAAGTACCTATATTTTATAATAGGTAGGTTTAACACTTGAGGGAATGTTTTAAGGACCATTCAAGACAGAGAAATAAGCTGTTTGGTTAAATCAGAAATGGTAGCAAAGGGAAAGTCAGTGTCATGGTAAACTTGTTTAACTGAAGTAAAGCATTTTTTGGACTGAAGGCAGCTGTGGAAACAAAGTTTGCAAATTCATCCAAGTTACCAGCAGTCAGTCAGAGCATGCTGGATGGTAGATGAGACAGCCAGAGACCTGAGCAGAGCAGCTGTAATGAACAGAAGTGTTGGGCAGAGGTGTTGTGGAGCTGCCTTGCGGACAAACGGGATCAGTTCTCTCCTGCTGCCCAGGATGTGCAGGATACCAGCGATGGAGTGATGAGAGATTTTGTGCTGGGTTTTGGCAGGTGCCATTTACGTTCTGCCAGTTTGCAGCAAAGCTACAGCCACTCACCCAGTGAAGGTCTGGTTTGTTCTCTCTCCCTGCAGAGTGCAAATGCCTCAAGGGTGCACAGTGGCTCATCCCCACAGCCTCTCTCCTACCTCTGGTATCTCCAGTTGCAATATCTGGCCAGTGTTGATGTGATGACCAGCAAGGTTTCATTGCTTATTTCTCATTGTCCCATTACTCTGTTGCTGACAGAGACTGATCACTTCCTCTTTCCCTCTGGAACCTCTTTGGCCTTCAACTGGAAGATCAATTCAGGGGCTGCAATCTTCCACCCTCTCTGTTACTTCTCTTCCCCTTGACATCAAAATTTCACTTCTCCTTCTCTTCTTGTCAGCTTCATTTCATGAAGTGTGCTTTGTGCAGGGCTGTACTTCCTTGTCTCCTTTTTCATGATTCCTAGAAAATCCATTATTATTTATCATTGTGTTGCTTTGAAAGTTAGCTGTGAAAGTAGATACACTACAGTATTTACAGAGACATAGCAAATAATATCCCAAATCTATGCCAGACATCTCTACTGCAGCTCACCCTTTCCTGTTGAAGGGAAGAAAAGAATTGTCTATGCAGCTAATGCCAGTGTGGGAAAAAGAAAGTGACTTCAAAGGAGTGATGAGTCTGTTGGTTGCTATGCTGAAAGGAAATAAACTACGAATGAAATAAAAACAAGCCTCAAAAGGTATCATTCTTCAGAAAATGGAATAAAATTATTTTTACCTAGCTTTAAGTTCTTTACTTTTTTGAAGTGTGGAACAATTATTGCTTATGTGTGTTGAAAACCAATTTGTTGTTAGAGGCACTATCAGAGGGGACGGAGCTGAGGAGTTTGGGGGTCCTATTCCCACCCATAGATTTAGTGGTGGTGTAACTCTTAGCAAATTGTTTGCCCCCTCTGTACCTGTTTCTCATGATCAAGTAGGGCTAATGATCTTTCCTTTATAAAGCTTTTTCAGTCTAATTGGAGATCCAAGCTATGAAATGTACATATCCTGCTGCTATTACACAGCAAAATATTTTGAAGGCTTCTTTTAAAATTTAGGAGAGGACACATCTATGTATATCCAAAGTCATCCTGAAGCATTGCAGCTGGAATATTAAGACCTAAGAATCCAAATAAACAGGAGTTGGTGCCCAATCCACATTTTTATGCTTTATGTGGCTGGTTGTTCATATGTAGAAGAGGATATTTCTTCTATTACCCACCATCCTCTTTTGACTGTGTAGATCTTTTTAAATTGCCAAGAATAGAAACGAGTACATAAATGGATGTATTTCTAAACCACCTTCCTCTCCTTACAGAATGTAAAATGAGGTTATTTCTGCTATGCTATAAAACATGTGTAGTTGCAGTGGCTTTGAGAGGCTTCAGCACCATAAGCTTTACATTTAGTTTAAGGGATGTGGTTCTGTTACTAGGACACCACAGGATCTACCAAAAAAGAATGAAAAATAGTCCTTTTCTTCCTTTATTTCTCCAAGGCATTGTATTTTTATTACAGTACAGAGTGATGTGATCCGATTACTTCAAAGGCAATCTAACTTTGAGCTCCTGTGTCTGTAACCATTTGGTCATCCCTCGTTGGTCTCTCTGAAGTTCTTGGGTAATGATGTTTCCATCAGAACTTTTATTCATGGGTTAAGTGTTTTAGGGAGTTCATTCAACTCTGCTGCAGAGACAGCATTGATAATCTGTTTTCCTTTCTGCCTTGCTGTTTGCCTTCTGACATAGCTGTATTTTGAGTGAAACTTTGTCTGAACCAAGAGCTTGGTCACTGTAAATTTATGCAGGAAGCATGTGTTCTGCAAACAATGCAGACTTTGCATTGAGACCTCTTTTTCTGAGCTCTTCCATGGGGAGGGACATAGATGAATAAAAGTAATAGATTTCTCAGCACATTGACTTTCTGGAGGAGCTGTAGGTCAGCCTGACTAAACCTGTGATTTCTTGGAAAATATGACTAAGGAATAATATTTCAGATGCGTTTGCTGCAAGCATTGGCATGAGTCTCAGCACTGAAATCAGTGTGTTAATCTCAGTTTAAGCTCTCTGTTGGTATTCAGTGCAGATTTGCTAAGAGTTGTCTTCTGAGAAATGGTTCAAGATCTCATTCCTTTTTATCCACCTGATGTCTGCACCTGCTTTATTTGTTGTTTAAGCAGAGAGAAGAAGACTTCATTGTACACAAACACCCTCCTTTGAGAGCTGAGCTTCAAATCTAAATTCACATCATGCTTCTAGGGCTAATAGGGGTCACATTCCTCCCTGTGATGTTAGGGGGGTTCAAAGCCAAAACTCATTTACAGTTTGAAAACCTATGAATTGTACTGCCTTGGAATATGTTTTCATCTTTCATTACATTTCATCTGTCAAAACATAGAAGTCTTTTACACCATTTTCCAATGTGTAGAACTGTAGATTCAGGACAGAGGACTATAATCCCTCATTGGGATGTTTCTTTGCCAGGATATTCAGTAATTTTTTTTTTAATCCTTTATGTCTATTTATTAATCAGTTAAATAAATATTTAAAAATACTATTCCAAATGATGTCTGTAAAGAAGTGAGTCTTGATAGTGTTCTGTGTTCAAAAGTTAAACTAAAAGTTTAAATTCCTAACTGAAACCATGTGATAGACCATTATTATTAGACAAATAATTTCTGAAAAGGAACAGAGGGTAAGAGGTAATCTGGTCATGCTAAAGAATTGTTTTCACTTGTGCCATAAATCTGCCTGCAAGCAAAGGAGTTGTAGAGTTGCCTGTAAGTTGTTCACAGCTTTTAGAGATTGGGCTGGACATGGAACTTGGGAGGGAAACCTGGTACTGGAAATGGGACTGCTCAGTAAAAGGAACATGGAGGGCATCTGGATAAAAATCCTTGATTACAAATACAGAGGACAGTATTTTACAGAGAGTATTATTTATAGGAATTTGGGTTGAGAGGGAAAAGCATCATGCTTTACATGAAAGCAGCTGTATCTCCCCAGCCAAATTTCAGACCCTGTCTAAAATGCCTGAAACTGATAGAGCTGCTGAGGAAAAAGAAATACGTGCAAATTCTAAGATCAGATTGGAAACTTTTGAGTCATACTAGGAACCATACTAAAAAAAACACTGCTGTTATTGTGCCAAAATGAATTCATTTCAATGGTGAAAGACAGAACTGGCATCTTTGGTCAATATTTAACAAGGATTATTGAAAAGAAAAATCTCTCTGCTGTCACTCAGACCACTGTATTATCAGAAGAAATTTGTGGTAGCATTCAAAAAGCAAAAATTAGCCAAAACACAACTCTCCTTCTGTAGAAATGCAATTTAACATTTATGTAAAAAGTAACTTCACTTGAAGTTGTGAATCTGCAGCCTATCAAGCCTGCCATATAATTTTAAATTTTATAACTCTCATGATTAGAAAATGTCAAGATAATCAAAATATAGGGGAAAATACAGCTGCTACAGTAAATGAATGCTCTAAAAGTACTGAGATTGTGTCATGCTGTAAGCAGATAACAATCCTGACTTTTAAAACACTCTTGTCACACAGTGTTTTGCTTATACATTGCTTGAAGATAGTGAGGGTTTGGGTATGATTTCATAGTTGATCTTAAGAGTGAGTTGTTAAATTTACATTTTTCATTTGATACACAGCTCTGATAATGAACCTGCGCTGCAGAGAAAGTGTCAAAAAAGTTTAATTTCTTTTGTGCTCAAACCCTCCTTATAAATCTGCGTGGGTAATAAAATTATAATCACATATTCATGCCTCTTTGCAAAATAAGTGTAATGATACTTTCTATTCCCTCGGCGCCAGCTCTCTCAGGTTCTTCAGGCACTTTACAAACATTAATTAAGACTCGCACCTCTGTATTGCATGAGCACTGCATTGATCAACTGCATTGTTTTGGAAAGTGTTTGCCATATTTTGATTACTCCAGAGCCACCTGTTAATATTGTACTCATCAGTAAACTGAGGCAGGGCAGTTAAGTTCACGTGATAAAATTCCTGCAGATCAGTAATTAGGGCTGGGGCTGCACTTAGGAGTGTTTTGCTTTCCAGTTCTCCCTTGTAACCACCAGATTAACTCCTGTGCAGACTTCAAAGTATTTTCAATGATTCAGTTTGGTTTCTGTATTGGAAGAGATTTAATTCGTGCCATGAATGGGTGTAGGATTGTCAGTGCTTTGTCACCTGATATCTCTTGAGGGCAAGCATGTGACAGTAGGACAGCCATGAACTGAACTGTGGCACCATAAAAGCTCTTTTACCATGATAAGCTGTGGTAGGCATTTGTCTGCAAGCATAACCTGTTTTATTATGGTGAGTCCCTGGCTCATTTATGACTAAATGGACTCTTTTTCTGTTGGTCCTTAGATTGCAAAGTGCTACTTTTTCCTCATTTTCCAGTCAAAAAAACTTGTACCTTCTCATGAAATCATCTCTTCTCTGCTCTCCTGCCCAAGGCTGTTTTATTAATTCCTGTCCAACTTCCATTTCCTGTCATTTTATGCTGCTTTTCCAGCTGAAAGAAGACAGTGGTCATATCATGTCATAATTATTTTCTTTAGTAATTGCCATGAAGATGCTGAGTGTTTCCTAATTAGATCAGGCAGTGTTCATGGTGAAACCTCAGAGATGCTGTCTGAGGACACGAGTTTCCTTCAGATCTTGGTAACTGAGTTGTACAGTCCATGCTTGTGCAACTCGAGTTTCTTCCTGAAACTCCTGAGGCACAGCAGGGGATATTTTAAGAGAAAGAGCAAAAAACTTAATATGAGAAGTCATGGGATTTTTTTTCTTCCCTGTTCTTTACCGATGCCACGGTGTGGAAATCTCCTCTCTACCTTTGTAACTTTATACCTCATCACAGACTTATTTTGCAAGTAGAAGACTGGAGCTTGTTATACTGCTATATAGGTGAGGATCAGCTAAAAAAATTGAAGACAGATTGGTTTCAGGGGCAGATGGATAAAACTTATCCAGGGATTGAAAAACCGTTTGCAAATGTACCATTATTTTGATGTGAAATAACTCTACAGAATGTTCCAAATAGTGCCTTATTTTGCTGCTGGAAAGCTGTAAAATTGTAGATCATTGCACTGTAGATGAGATGTTAATACAGGGGAAATTGTGAGCAATATAGAATGGCTGAATACATTCAATGTGCTGCTTGCTTTCATTTTTATTAGTCAAAATGAGCAGGGTAGTCAGCATTTGAGAGCCCTAACAGCCAGGATGTTCCACCCTCAGCATTAGTGTTCATGGCAAATGTTGGAAGCAATGGGAGAAATTGGAAAATTGCCCTTCATCTAGCACTGTGGTAGGGGGGGAATATTGCCTTAGCCCTGCTATTCGTGTTAGGAGCACCTCCCTTCCAACTTTTTGTTTGCTGGATAGGGATGGGATGTTGATCTGGAGGTAGGAATTGGGGTGCTTGTCCAAGGATAAACACCCAGGCACCTGGGGGCTGTGATCTGATCCTCCCTTTGGCCACTGATGTGCATTTCCTGTGCCAGTCCAGCACAGTGGCTGCTGGGGCAGGATTAAATAATTCTCTGCACTGTGCAAGCATCATTACAAAACAGATTAGGAGGAAGGAAAAGCTTGCTTTATCCAGCTTGAAGTTGAGGTAAATGAAAAGTTTCTTTCACCCCTCAACTCTGTTACTCCCTTGAAAATTGTAATTTTAATTGTAGATTCTTGTGGTTCTTCGGGCTGCCCTGTTCAGGGCCAGGAGCTGAACTCTATAATCTTTATGGGTTTCTTCCAAGTCAGGATATTCTATGATTTTCTAAAAACAGTTGCAGCTTCTTGGCTTTATGTCTTCCATGTAAAACCTACAACAACAGTGCCCAGGCCGGTTTTGGGGAAAAAGGACATATTTTTGCAGCACAATGTTTCCCTGAGCTTCCCCCGTTATGTCATGATCAGACCCCGTGCAACTTGGCTTATGACTTTTATTGAGCTCTCACCTTTACATGGCTAAAAATTAATTTGATCCTTAATATATTGTAAAAATTTGAAAGTATCAGTTAAAAAGGATTGTGAAGTGTGTGTACTCTTTTTGTGTTGGCAGGTAAAATGCAGGAGAAAAGGAAGCCATAGGTTAGTCAAGCAAAGGAAATAATTTAGTTTTATGTTAATAGCTGTGCTTAATAATAATAATAATTGTTATTTTAGCAGGTGATACTTTTCTGCTATGATTATAAAAAAACCAAACAAAATCTGGTCTTCTAAGTCTGGAGTGATACTTATGTACCTTTTTCATACCAGTTATTAGACCCTTTATTTGATGAGCTACTTAGTGTAAGTGCTTTGATGTAGCATCTAAAAATTACTTGAATCCTGAGGCACACACAGAACACAGTTATTTTGCTAAGGAAGAGGATAAAAAGGGAACTATCCCCTGGAAAACAGGTAAAAAGACAGAAGGGCATGAGCCATCTGCTTCTCCCTTACCAGTCCTTGTGGTCTAACACTTAATGATACAAAATGCTGCAGAAGGACACCAAGGCAAAGCAGCCTTTCCTTTATCCAGCAGGTGATGGAAAATGTTGCTGTCATTTCCAGGGCTCAGTGGATTTACTCTGCTCACCAAAATTTCAGCCTGTGTGCAAGATAGGAATGGAGGGAAGCTGGTGCACACTGCCCGAGGAAGAGGCAAACATCAGCAGCACAGCTCTGCTTTGCTCTGCTGGCAGTGGCTCAGGAAGAAATTCAAGGAAATTTCTCCTTCTCACAGAAGTCACTGTGATATATAGGATGGAAGAGCTGAGGTGTATTAGCAGGGCTTTTTTTTCACACTGTTAGCATAAATAATAAACCCTTGACCTGATTCAACCTGGCTTTCCAGCTGAAGAGAAAAGAAATATTTGTGAGATTCCAAAATATATTGTCATAAAGAGGGACTGGTTTCTTCCCAGTACTTCCAGTGGCTGGTTTCTTCCCAGTACTTTGTGCTCTCTTTGCCTTTCTCATCTGGTTTTGCATGCTGTTCTCCCTGAAGTCTAAGTCTGTAAGGTCATACACATATTTGAGGCTTTTAAATTCTCACTTTGATATGAAATAGCAATCACTTAACTAGTAATTAATAACCAAAAAAGTAGCATGTTTTCCTGCAGTGTGTGGCAACACAGTGAGTGCAGCTTCTTAAACACAGCCTGTGACTCAGGAGGCTATTTGCAAAATCTGAATCAAAAGAGTTATAATTGATATCCAAATTATGCTGGTCAGACCTGGTTTAAGAGTTTGTTGCAAAAATAATTGGCCCTGGATTAAAATTCTGAAAATCTTAATTGATCCCTTTGACCTTCCAAAGATTGATGAGAATCCAAATAGTGTTTGAGTCATATGGTTCAAGCTACAGTCTGCCAGACATATCTTGAGAAGAAAGAAATTTTTGAAGAAGATATTCTGGACTCTGCAGGCTTTTATCATCACGAATAAAAGCTTTTTTTCATTTATTCATGATCTATCAGATCTCTTTCCCTGCAGTTTCCAAGTAGAAGGTGTCAGAATTGTTGCTGTATACACTACTTTTTCCATACAAACCAGAGTATTGTTATTGAAGTGCTTGCTGTTCATAGTGCCTGAAAACCAAAACAGCAAAGCAATGACCTCTTAAATGAGATGCCAAAGAAGCACAAAGCAAAACACAGAATCACAGAATGGTTTAAATTGGAAGGGACCTCAAAGAATACCTCTTTTCAATCCCCTGACATTAGCAGGGACACATTCTACTAGACCAGGTTACTCACAGCTCCTTCCCTGGCCTTGAACACTTCCCAGGATGGGATTTTTTTATGGACAGCCTGTGCCAGGGCCTCACCACCCTCACAGTAAAGAATTTCTGCCTATATCTAATCTAGACCTACTCTCCTTCAGTTTGAAGCCATTCCCCCTTCTCCTGTCACTCCATGCCCTTGGAAAAAGTCTCCATTTTCTTGTAAGTTCCTTTCAGGTACTGAAAGGCCACGATTAGGTCATCCCAAAGCCTTCTCCTTTCCAGGCTGAACAAGCCCAATTCTCTCAGCCTTTCCTCAGAGCAGAGCTGCTCCATCCTCCCTCAACTTGGTGGCTCATTCCAGCAGGTCGAGGTCCTTGCTGTGCTGGGAACCCCCAACTCAAGGTGGAGTCTCATGAGAGCAAAGGGCAGAGTCACCCCAATGACAAAACCAGGGACACCTGGGCACAGCCTGGCTTCCTCCTTCTGGTTAGCAGAATGAAAATATCCTTTCTGAAATGGTGACACATGGCAGCAAATGTGCCTCACACAACAGGCCTGAGGAGGCTGCTAATGAAATAAATGAAGGTAATTTAGCAAAGAGTTGAGACACTTTGGTTTTCCCTCGGTGGTTGGCAATGGCTGGTTTTTCCTGCTTTGTTTAAGTTGCTAAGGAACCTTATTTGCTCCTGAATCTATTTTTAATTGACCCCAAAATGAATAGTTTTGTTACATGAAAATGCTTTCTTGAGTCTAGATATCCGAATCAATGTCATTCAAAGGAACAGAATTCATTCTGGACTGAGCTGTCTGATGTTTTCAAAGCAATTTTTTAGTCCTTCAGAAAAGTGTTTAAAAGTAAAGGCAGACTGTAACACACTGAAGCCTGCTAGATATTTTGGAAATTGACTGGGATTTATTAGTTTAAAAAGTTTAGGAACAACTTTAATATTCTTCCCTGAGGCTCCTATGTTGAAAAAAAGTGAAATTCCTTGTATCTTGAACTAATCCAGGTAAAACCACAAAGAAAACTAAACTTAAAAAAACACACCAAACTGAAGTGAAACTGCTGGTGATCACAGTCATGGTACACGGTCTTACTTTGGGAATCTGTATTTAAGTTTATTATTTCCTTTAAAAATAACTTGCACAAGAATTACAGGTTTGAGATTTTGATGTATTGCTGTTTCATTAAGACCATCTGTCTTCTGATGCCCTGAAATGGTATTTCTTGTAGCACAGTTCCTATCAGAGTTGTGGAATTATTAAAAATCAAATGTAATCCTTTTTTTTTTTTTTTTTTTTTTTTGCCAGGCAGAGCTGCTTGGCATCAAGACTGTTGGTAAACAAACACAATCAAATATATTCTTCCAGTACCTCATTCCCATGTGTGCTTGTTGAAACTGCAGCTGAAATGAGATTGGATGCAGCACTTGTACCTGACTGCAGACAGGCACAGAAATATTTCCCACTCAGCTTGGAGAAAGCACAGGCTTGACAGGCAGCTTAAGTCCTGTCCAAGGTCTTCCCACTGGAGATAAGTTTGCTGAAAGACAAAGTGCATCATTTTTTAAAAAGAAATTAAGTTGGTTTCTGAGAAATAAATTAACACACCTTTGGGTGCTGCTGTATAGTATTTTTAGATATTGTATAAAGGCCAGGAAATTCTAAATTAAAGAAGATAAGCAAGATTCTTCTTGACCTTTTGTCGTACATCACATCTAATATTGGATTAATTTAAGGTATCCTGTATTCAGGGATGCATTTGGTAATCTAATCTCCTCCATTTTTAACTGCTCTAATTGTATTTATCTTAAAATTATCTGGCATTCATTGGCTTTTCTGACAATTTTAATTTATTCTAGTGTATTTTTCTAATGTCTTCCTTTGCCGGAGGGTAGAGGAGGAAAGAAATATTAGGATACCAACGCCATGTGAGAGTGGAATTACTTTGAGGCCAGAATATGGGCTGTAACTAAGATTAAAAATTAAAAAATGGGGTAAAATTAGAATGGAAACATTTAGACTGAGACTGAAGGAGCCTTGACAATAAGATCTGTTGAACTGTGGAGGTATATTCTGCAGGATATGGTGGAAGTCTCATCTTTTTAAGTTGAAACTAGACTGGATAATTCAGAAGAACCACTGTACATGGAGCAATCATAGTGTCCTTACAGTTGGAGATTACTTGTCTTTTCAATCTCAGATTTGGCTATTTCTCCTCCTTTGCTTTATTGAGCTCATTCAGTGGCACTGCAAAGAATTTACAGAGAAGAGAGTTTGCTGTGTTTGTGTAGAGGATTACCTGAGAAAGCTGCACTGTGAAAGACAACTGTAGCTTTTTCCAGTATATTTGAGAAGCACCAGAGCTCTGACTTTTCTCCATTTCTACCTGCTGGGGAGAGCAGTGCTATGCTTGTCCTCTGCCTTGCTCCCTACAGAATTAATAAGACCAGTTGTTTCCACTGTTAACAAAATTTTCTGAGACAAAATATGCAGAATGCAGAATAAGAGATTTCTTTGCATGGCTGTGTTGACAGCAGTTATACGATAAAATTGAATTTAGATTCTTCATTTGAGGTATGTGCCTTTTTGAAGAGCTGGGTTTGATAACAGTATTTTAGAAGCTGGAGAGCATTTGAGACCAGTTGGTGGCAGGGCAGAGTGTGAGGAAAACCAACAGCATTACAGACCAAAACAATTCTGTGATTCTAAGTAGCAACTGTGGCTTTTTTTTTTTTTTTTTTCAGTGAAACATAGGCAGCCAGGGCCAGGATCCAAAGACAGGGTCATATCACCAGAATGATGGGGCAGGACGTAAAGCCAGGCTATTTTGCCACTTTTGAGTCTTCTTCTTTGAGCCCTTGTGTCGTGATCACTACTTTTTGGTGTGTTGTGATATCTGCTTTCAGTAGGGATTCATTCATTCCTGAGGCATCTTTTGGGCGCTCCAATTTAACAGACCTGTGACAGCAATGCAGCAAAGATAAAGGAGAGAAATATAAGAGAAAGCAACCAGACAATTAAACACATTTTTAGTCTTTGGAGAAGAAAGGAATTTTTATCTCCCCCTAACCTGAGTGAACCTTCTGAATCTAATAATCTGATTAACTCTTTCAGAAGTATTAGGACACACTTCATGTAATCACTGTTACCTTCATTGCTCCAGGTCTCTTTCTGCAATTCAGCAGAGAAGTTGGAAAAGCTGCAATTTTAATACTGGCTCTGCTTATTAGTGGAACAACCTGCAGATAAACTTTGGCTGTTTTATTAATTAACAGCTATATTTTTCTCTCCTGGAAATCTCAACAGAAAGGCCATTCCTGTGACTGCAAAGAACAAATTTCTCAGCTCCCAGAACCAAAGATGGCAGGTGATTTTCCAGGGCTATCAGTACAGCCTGTGTCATGTTTTTGTTCTACTCAGGACTTGGTGAGTGGGCAGTCAGGGAAATGGTGTTTGCTGGCTTTGATGGCATTTCATGCCATGGCCAAGTAATAAAGAGCCATGCTTGCAAATGATCCAAGAGAACATTACAGTCCAAAGTTCCAGACAATGCATATTCTCATTACAGGATTCAAGTATTCAGGACCATTCTGAGAAGTCTAGGCAAGGTAGATTGCTGCTCAGTGTTATTAACAGGCAAATCGCATCACAGAACAAAGATTTGTGTAAATATTTCAGCAGGCTGCAAGAAAATGAACATCGTGCCAGTCTCAGAAGGATTTTCCAAAGTGATTCTGCCACAGTTGCTTTCAAATATTTAGATATATTGCTGGGGTTATTGTGAGTCCATGAATTCACAATGCATGAGTAAATATGTGCATGAAATACTCCTGCACTTGCAGGGGAAAGGCTGACTGGGCAAATGAAGCCCTTTTTCCATTTTGGTATCAGGTAGAAATATTCCAGGTTTTACCACACCTTGTACTTTTAGGCACAGAAAAGCTGTTACTGGAATAGGAAGGAGTCCTTCTGGACAGGCATAATTCAGAAGAAAGTTCTATATTTAGTGAGCTATGGACAGGGATGGGTAAGGAATGTATGAGAACTCCCAGGATCTGAAATGCTACAGTGACTCTCAAATGTGCAGGCAAAGGGCAAAGGAAGTTGCCATGGTTAAATGTCCCTGGTGCAGCTGTTATGTATAGAGAGCTCCCAGATATTAATCAATTATGAACTATTATTAATAGTTAATTAGCTATCTTAAAAATGAATCTGATACCTGGAATGTGTGATTACTTGTATTTCCCTGTAAACCTAATGGGTGAATACATTTCAGCAGGTCCTAATACCAATTTTCAATAAATGCAAATAGTCCAAATGCCAAAGCCATACAGGGTATACCGTCCTGTATATTAATTACAGAATCTTATCCTAAAGCTGGAAGACTCTTCCTTTCTAGACCATCAAACCATGGTCAGGACAGAAATTATCCCCATAGACTCCTATCAGAAAGTATCCTCCTGTATTTTTGACCAGGTTATTTGCTATTGACTCACAGAAGACATAATTATCACTTATATTTTATTAACCAAACTGCACCTTACATTTTATGAACCACGGGCATGTTTCTGGGTTGAAAGGATGTTTTATTCTTGTGAATTTTGTTCCTCATTCCCACTTCTCTGAACTTTTTTAATCATGTTTTCTCATTAGCAGAATATACTTGATTAACTCACTTGTTTAATGAGGTGCTTTGGGATGATAAAGACAGCAATCCATTCTGCTGAATGACTTTGAGATGTTAAAAATTAAATAAAACTTCTAAACACCAACAGACCTCCTGCTGGTCTTTACCGATAGTTGTCCTTTGATGTGAGAGAATATTCCATTCCTGTTAGTGCCACACCTTCAAGAAAAACTCATTTTCAGAATGTTAACAAGCATTGACACATTGTGGCAGAAATGGGTTTATTTTCTTAGAGAAATACTTAGATTCATTTAAGAGTAGCTCAAGCTTGCCTGATTTTCAAGTAATTTAACAATTTTATTAGTCTTTTATACAGAGAAGATAGTGATATTTATTTATATTAGATTTCAAAGAAAATTATTAGAGGAAATAAACCTTTGCTCATACAAAACATTTTTTTCCTTGAGGCTGCCATGCTCTGGAAGGTAAAAATGGAGCCTAGCTACAAATAGAATTGGGAAAACAAGAGGGTGGATGCTATAGCTGAGTTTTATATCATTCAGGTTATTAAAGACAAGTGGAATTGATCTTTCCTGTCAAACACAATTCTCTTCTATTTTACTGTAATTTTTTGGTGCTTTGTTTTGTGAGTTTGTTGTTCTGTACTTGTGAAGGAACCCCAGGAGTAGAGTTAATTTATTGCATTTTATGCTGATAAAAGTCTTAGCTCAGCAATTTTAAGACAAGGAACAAGTTTCTGTTTTCCTGAAAGGTCATGTGTTTGGAGTTCAGTGAGCACAACATCTGGATATGGCTTCAACAGCTGGCAAACTTGTTGGGGAGCAGCTGCCTCCTATTTACAGCTACTTTTCGTTGAGGCAGACTGAATGTGGCATTTGAAAGGGCTCATTGCATACATGGAGATTTCTGGTCATTATGTGACAAAGTGATTATTTAAGGGAACAGATTTTGCCTGTTTTCATGTAGGGCCTGGTGCACTGTAGATACTGTCAGAGGCAAATGCAAGAGACATAAAAAATGGTCAGGAACAACATGGATAAAGAAGAAAATAGTGAAGAAAATCTAGCAAAACCCTACGTTTGTAGATATTTACTACTGAGCTTCTAAAATACTTGAACTGAACTTTGTAGTTTTGAATAAAATGCTTAATTTAACAGATTATTCTACTCTGATGGATGTTTAGGATTAATGCAATTTTTAAAATGCTTTCAAAGTCAAACCTCTCATGAAGGTGATTAATTCATGAAGGTGATGAAAGGTGAATTCCTTTCATTTGTTTTGATCAGGGATACTCAATTGATCAATTTGATAACTAAATCTAATGAAATCTCACTGTGTTTCTACAATATTAGCATGTAATTCTGTGCTTTTATCACTAGATATGACTCAGTGATATCTTCATGGAAGAAGTAATAACTTGGATTTGGCCAGTGATCTTCCAAAATTATCTTCTTATGCCATTTTTTCTCAAGAAAATATTTTAAGAGCTTCTTACAGAATGAGGTCAACCAAAAAATGCCTTCAGAGGAAAGGTCTGTGAATGATTTCCTAATAGGTGATTATGTAGCTGTGGATAGGAGGCTGAAACCACCTGTACCCTTCCTCCATTCTAGCAATAACATTGAGACCATGGGTCAGGACATTTTGCTGACTCATAGTAACATCCTTGCCCATCCTCATTTGTTCTGGGAATTCCATCTTTATTTGAAGAGTGAAGAAAGAGCTCTCTAGATGTGCACAAAGACATACCAGCAGGATGATCTGCTGAGCCTGGAGCCAGCCCTGAGTCCCTTGGAGCTCATAGGCTCATGTTGTATTTGACCAGTGAACCTCAAGGAGATTAAGATTTCCAATGAAGCTTCCTAAAGCTCTCAGGTATCTGAATGTGAAGAACTTCTTTGAATTGACTGGAGGTTGTTTTCTTCCTACTCCCATCCTGATATTTGGCATCCATTTTAAAACCTAAAGCCAGGAAGCCCAGTTTGCATTCTCTGAGTGAGCTCAGTTGTATCCCTGCTTTACAAGAGGGACTGGAATATCTATTCAGGACCTCTGTGGAAAAATGGTTCAGTTCTATTGTCGCTTGTTACTGCTTCCTTGTAGCTGTTTATCCAGTTGTTCTGCTGTGGTCTTGCCACCAAGCATGCTAATGCCATTAATGGAAATGGATGAGAGAACTTCATTTATTCCAGAGAGTTTTCCAGGAGAGGGCAGCCATAGTTAATTCTGGGTCAGTTCGTGCAATACAATGTGAATATAGATTACTGGCAGCGTTTGTCTACGGCGCTCCATTGCCCAGCATGGTTTCTGTGCTTGGTCCTCTTAATTTGTCCTTTTGTTTGGATTGCAAGTGTGTAAAAGATGGACTTTTTCACAAATTAATGCTGGAAAAGACAACCCACATAATAGAGTGGTTAACTCCCAGCTCCATGTACTTGCTGAAATCCAAATGCTCTTGGGAACAGTTTCCATTATATGTCACTGTTTGCTTTATATACTTTCCAAGCAACTAATGAGCTGCTCTTCACTCTCTTGCTTCAAAGATATTTTTGGAAAAACATAGGCTAAAGTGTTTCTAGAGACCTGAAAAATTCTGTAAAAAATTTCCCTGGCACTGAAAACTTCTGCTTCTTTTGTTTAGAAAGGATCAGGACAAAATGATCCTCTCTCCTTTCCTCTTTGCATAATGAGGATGCATATTAAGCCTCTCTTGGTTTGGATGTAAGGATGATAAGTTAGCACTGAGGGGCATATCCCACATGCACAGTTTGGAGCTGTGCTTCTGCAAACAGCAGCACTGATGTAGATGGCATCAGGAGGCTTTATTTAATACTGCCCTCCCAGGGGTACAACTGCTGGGGCTGGGCTGGCAACCAGGATCCCTGGAAGTACACTCGGGCTTTGTATTAAGACTGCAAGGAAAATTTCCTTTTGATATTATATGAGTAACTTCCTTTCTTAGGTCTGTTCAAACCATCAAAAGCTATTTTTCTTTTATCCTTTTTTTTTTAAATTTAAAACCCCCCAACTCTATATTCCAGCATGACCATTTGCCAGATCCCTAAGTAATGTAAATCCATGGATTTTTTATGAAGTCTAAAATCTGGTCTCAACAGATGATAGGGCTTGGGAGGATTTTCTGTTCCTGTTTTGTAGGTTGAAACACGATGCAGTTCTTTGCACTTCACATGTAAAATCACAGAACGATACATGACTTCAGAGGTAGACTGAAGAAGCCATAAAGTCTTTCCATACACTGAATTTTGAAGACTTTCACCTTTAGTTTTTTCACCTTTCTTAACTTCCTATACTTTAAAATCTCATTTTGTTTCCCAGGCATTCTAGTAGTGTGTATCAAACGTACCCACATAATCTCAAAATACATTAACCAGGGAAAGATTGTGCCAGAGAAGCCTTGTCAGACAATGCAGGGCCCTTTGCCTGACATGGAGGGTGAGGAATTAGGAATTTCTCATCTCTGTTTCTGTGTCTGTGGGTCTCTAGAAGGTGGAGCAGCCACCATACTGTGTCTGCAGATGAGCTGATAACTCTGGCTGGCCCCTGCACAGAGCCTTGGGAAAATAATTCTTAGAAAAGGGACTTAATCAGCTGCCGCACTACGCTGATTTGCACATAATTGTGTCTGTCTTTTAAAGCCAGAGATAAAAGGACAGAATTTGACACCTGCTCATTGCTCATTTTCCCAGCAGCTCTCCAGGCTGGAGCACAGTTGCAGGGTTTGAGTGAGGAAAAAGGTTTTGGCACCCTGGTTGTCAATGGAAAGGAGAGGGGTTTGCAGGAATGCTTTGCAGCACTTGACAGATGAAGCCCAAGGCATGCCTTGCAGTCTTGAGTATGGAGAGGATTTAATTTTTTACTCTGTCTAACTCAACTCAGTGTTTCTTTTCTTCTCTTCCCACAATGTCATATTTGCAGTTTTATTTCAAGACAAAATTTTCATCCTCTGTCCACTCTGTTGTGCTGTTTCTTTCCCTCAAAATGCAGTGATGGGAAAGAAAGGATTTATAGGCTCTTACTTTAAGTCTTTTCTCAGAGAATTCTTCTTTAAACAGCATTATTTTTATTTCAGTTTACTTTTCCTTGTGGTTGGGTTTTCTTTTATCCCCTGTGCACTCTTCCTGCATGTCCTGCAAATCCTCAGGCTTTACATTTGGTTTAGTGTAAGAGTTATTCCTGTAAGGAGCCGGTACCTCAATGAGCCAGCATGGGGATTTTGAAGACTTATAATTAAGATGGTTTTCTCTATCTTCTGGAAGTCACCTTCCCCTCTTAGTTCTTTTTGGTAGTTTATTAGTTAATTTCTGCCTATTGAGAACTCCTTACTTCACTTCCCAGGACAGGTTAACTCCTCCCTAAAATGTCTCAGTGTCCCACATGGAAACCTGGTACAGTGCTCACTTCCTTGCCCCACCAGATTTGACATCTGAGATACTTAAATACAGATTTTTTAAATTTATTTAGGGTTGGGTTTGGTAATTTTTAAAATTTGTTTCTGATTCTCTAGCAGTGCCATCTTCACATCCCGGGAAAATAGGTCTGTGTACTTCTAGGTGCCATAAAAATTGTTCTGCTAAGCTCTTAGGAGCATGAATACTGTGATCCCTAAAAGCTTATAAGTTTCTGTCCCTGAGTTCTTATAGTCCAGCATTTTATATCTGTATCTGTCTATAACGATCTATATCTACATCTATCTTATCTATATCTATATCATCTATATCTATATCTATATCATCTATATCTATATCTATATCTATCATCTATATATATATCTATACATCTACATCAATCCAATCTATATCTATGTCTATGTCTATATCTATCTATATAGATATAGATATATACACACACATGTAAATATATATGTTATTTATATTATAAATATACCATGTAAATATATATGTTGTATGCTATAAAGATGTATATGGTGTATGTAAAAAAAAAGTGTGCAGGGAGGAGGAATAGGAAAAATAATATAACAGAGTAATGAGAGAGAAGCAGTTTTGCAGACAGGTGGTAGCCCTCAGGTAGCAGTGAGCACAATTTGCCACCTCTGCAGCAATCACCAGGTTTCTGTGGTTATTGCTGTGTGACCTCAGCAATGGGTTTCTGCTGGCACAGGAAAAGATGGGTCATTTTGTTGGAATTTAGCCTGGGCTGAGCTTTACTGCCATATCTAGAAAGCTGGGAATGAGATCCATGCAAGCTGCCATGTGGACATAGCCAGGTCATGGACCTACAAGGTGATACTTGGTTCAAGAGCTACAGGAGAATAGAAAGTTTGAAGGTCTCAAAAGCAGAGATGAAGTGACTCTAATTTTTAAGGTGTACAATCCATTTAGATCTCAGAGGAGGGCTTGGCAGTGCAGGCAGAGCAAAAAGGTCAGTTTTGGAGGAGTTCTCTAGAAAACTGCATCAGGATTTAATCACAGGATGTGGAGGTATGAGTCATGAGAGGATATCAAGTCAAAGTGAAAGCTGAGATTGGCAGGAAGGAATCTGATTTTATTTCTGAAATTAAGACAGGTGTGGGGAGAAAAGGACTTTATGAAAAATTCAGAAGCGAGGTGTTGAGCATGTTCAGTTTTAGAAGTAGTAAATTATTAACAGAAATATCTCAGAGAAAGGCCAAAAGTAATTTGGTTTGATGAATCTAGGCTTAAAGATTTCTTTTTTTCTCCAAGCTTGATTGTTATTTGAGTGTTCATATCCAATCTAGCAAGGAAAAATATGGATTTGTGTCACCGAGGATGACTGTAAACTTCCATCTACACATATCTATTACTGCAGTTCTTTTGTTCATTCAAATTGGAATTTGAGACAGGTCATGATACAGAAGCAGGATGCAATCAGAATAAAGATCTCATAGTAGGGTTTAAGGGTTTCCAACTCACATCTACCTAGATTATTGTCTCATTCCTTAATGCAAAAGTGGATTAATCATACATAGGGAAAATTGGAAAAAATAACACTCCATTGGCAAGTGAAACAATTAAGAGTCATCAGACTGAAATACTCTGTGAGTGGCATTCAAAGAAGCTTCATGGAGAATATGTTCATTTTAGTGGGCACCCCCAGTGTGTGGGCACTGGGCACAGGTGGTCTGGTACCCCCACGTCGCCCCTGCCCTGCACAGAGTGCTGCAGTGGCCGTGCCAGTCTGTGCCTGGCCTCCTTTGATGCCCTCGTTTAGCTCAGCTCGGTGCACTTCAGTCGTGGCTGGGCTAAAGGAGGCCTGTGAGGCTCAGTGTCCTCCTGCTCATGTTTACACAGGCACTGAAATGTGGTAAATCATCTACCTGCCTGTTAATAGGGGGTTATACATTACCTCGTACCAGGCTGTGGCTGATGCACGAAGATGCAAAAATTCTTTTGGCTTGGACATCTCATGCAGTTTATCATGGTTATTTTTTAAGACAAATATGTCAAATGAGTCACAGACCCACAGTTTTTCTTCAAATAGTCAGTATAAATTTTTTTAACTTAAAACATCTTGCACCAGTGACTCTGTACATCTGAAGATACTGCTGTCTCCTCTCTCTTCTCACCTGCATTTGAGTTCCTTCTGCTTCAGACAGTACCTCACAGATCTCTTCCTACAGGTCACAAAAAGGACAATTATACTACACATAGGATTTTTTAACCAGCAACTTAGAAAAAAAACCCCAAAAACCTCCCTGTTAGGTGTTACCTCTGTAAGAATCCACAGCACCACTGTGTGCTTGTTGAATGGGTAATGAAGAAAATACTGTTTCCACTTGAAATTGTAGAAAAAAAAGAAAAAAAATTACTTCCATATTGCCGAATTCCATGAGATTTTGGGTCAGCAAGCTGTGTGACTGAACTCACATATTTGACTTTAAATGCACAAAATTGAGTATAGGGGCCTAGTTTTGTGTCTCTGCTCTTAAATAGGCATTACTTCTCTTGTGAGCAGTTGCAGTTCACTGCCATCTCCATGGCAAACGTGCCACAATCACCACCCTTGTCACTGATTTGTAGAGCAGGTAACACTCCCTGGAGGTCTGCAATCCATCCAGTGTCTAGACTAAACTTGCTTTGAGGTTGAGACATGCTCTCAAAACAGCACAAAGTGCTATAGGCTCCTTTTCTACCATTAATTTTTGCAGCCACAAGTCAGACACTCGGACAAAGTTGGCATGAGGCTTTTCAAAATCTCTTATACAGATGGAGAGGTTTGTCCAACATCCATCATTGCAGAATGGCAGGAAAAAGGGAGAAAATTTAAAGTCTCTTTAAGCAACCAGTGAGGAAAGAGGTGATTTGCTTTCAGTAAACTATGGGCTAAGTCACATCATGGTGTGATTTTTTGGTTTGTCCTGTGCAGAGCCAGAAGTTGGACTCAATGATCCTTGTGTGTTCCTTTCTAATTCAGGGTATTCTATGATTCAATTCAGTTCCTGCAGAGGTTTTGCACAAAGCTGCCAATATACCTAAACCAGTGTTAAATGATATTTCCTATTAGGTTTTAGTTTTGTTTAAATGTATTATAGGGCTTTTTTTCCTCTCCTTTTTTTTTTCCTACAGGGCTGGAAAAGAATCCTCTGAAAGTAGTCCTGACACAGAAAAGCTATAGAAATAAAGTTTTCAATAACTTAAAATAACATGCAAATCCCAGCCTTGTGAGATTTCAAACACAAGAGACACACTGTATGCCAGCCTGACCTCCAGGCTGTGTAGCAGATAATAAGAAGAAATTTTGTCAAACCTGCTTGTGATTAGCAGACAAAAAAGGGTTGGTCCTTGTTCATAAACGAGACTATTTAAGCAAGCTGGGGCCATGTCATGGAATATTTTAAGATAAGTCAAAAAGAGCTCAGGCTTACTGGAAAACATAGAGCTTTGAGCATCTTAAAATCTTAGGGATCTGCCCTTGTGCATTTAGATTAGGACTGGGGACAAGCAGTATAAACTATGAAGTGATTTTCACTTGATAGCAAATTGGGCAAAGCACCAAATCACAGGTTATCTTGGCTGCCAGAGGATGAGACAAGCAGGTGCCATCCATGTGCCAGCAGTTTCTTAGGGAAGGAGGAATGTCTGTCATAAAAGGCATGTGTGAAGTAAAATAACTCCCACCAAAACCAGGGAGGTTAAACTGAACTGACACATTTCTGAAATAAATCTGTGGTTAATGTGCATTCAGGTTTTAAGAGCCCAAGTAGAAGCTGGAGGCAGTCAAACCCCAGAGCACGAGTCATGTTCATGCTTCCCTCCTCAGCCAGCGTGACCCTGTTTTTTGAGTTAATGGAAGAAGGTTGTACCACATTTAAATGTTCTTAGCCAAGATCAAGTAGTGCTAAAACAGAATGCTGGTCACATGTCTTGGAGTTCAAAATTGGATAAAAACATTGCACTGATTTGGAGGAAGAAATCTGACTCAGGGCAAATGTCAAGGTTGAGGAATCCTTTTGCAAGCGAGTCCCAGGGGATGCTGCAGCATCCTCAGCCCGTTGCCATCACAGAGTTAAGAGCAGACACAGACTGGGAACAATTTGGCAGGAATGATAATGGGACCAGTTGGGATCTGTCATCAGCATACTGGGCACTGCAGAAGAGTGATTAAATAGGAAGACACGGACAATTATCAAACACTAATTGCTCATTGCTGCTAGAACTATATTTTAAATGTGTTTTTCTTTTTAATTACTTTTGGAGAAAAAAAAAAAGTGTCCTTAATTTAATTCTAAAATGTTTGGGAATGGGAAGTCTGCCAGGAGCGGGGCAGCTCAGAGGTCTTATGAAAGCAATTGCCTCTTTTACCAGCCTATATTCATGTCCAGTTATCCCATCCTCTGCCAACTTTCCTGTTTTCTGGTTCATGTCCCAATGCTGGCTGAAGGTTTCTGGGTTTTGGTACTTGCAGGAAGCTGCAATAGTTTATTCATATCCTTTTCTGTATTTTTCATTCATCGCTGTCCAAGGCCTTGACCCAAAGAGGAGCTGAAATCCTCAGGTCCACAGGGGGTTTGGAGAAGCAGGCTCTGAGTATAAGGACAGTTTTTAGGGCAGGACTAGCAGTGGTTGACAAGGTGAGATATCTGTGCAGTTTGACCCTGTTACAACACAAACATCTGTATACCTCTGTGCTCTGGTACTACTGACTGCAGGGAAGTTCAGCAGGGGCTGGATTTGCCTCACTATTGTGTCACTACAACAAAGAATGAATATGAGGATGTTATTCCAAATTAAGATGTTCAGGTTTAGTGCAGGGAGCAGGTCCAAATCATAGACAGAAGGTTTAATGCAAATTAGCTAAGAGGGTCTTGTGCTATTAAATAACCATTCAGCATTTTCCTGATGAAAGTGACAGGGAACACAGTTTTTATATTCATAGAAATATCTTTTGTATGGATGTATTCAGCTCTGAAAGTGCTCCAGGACCTCATCATTCACAAATGAATGTAACTAAATCTGCCTCTCTGTGTGCAAATAATTTGCAGGAAGTTTGGAAAATGAAGGGAAACTGGTCTACACTAGGGAGAACAAGTGCAAAGAGGGGAAACAGAAACAGTGTTTAGGTTCATTTTTTAGAGGAGACACAGGAAAATCCAGGGGTCCTGTTTCTCAATAGAATGGCACATGTCACCTGCTCCTCTGAGCTGCCCCAAAAGCCAGACTGATAAATCTTTTGCTGACTTGATACAGAGCATGAAGGGAGGGATGGGAAACTTGCTTGTGTGGAGACAGGCAGGAATTGCTCTGTACAGAGAGTTTTACAGTAGTACAGATTTTTTTGTCCTTTCTGAGCTTTTCTTGCAGATGCATAAAATGTAAGATCAGGAATGGAGAGAATTGATTAAACCTATTTCTGAATAAATGACTTCAAAAAGAATTCCCTTTTCAGTGCTAAGTTCCTTGCAAAGTCCTGAACAAATACTCTTGCAAAAAGAGTTAGGGGGAAAGAAAATAAATATAGAGAAGTTGTTCCAGACACGATGGCTGGCCCTTTCTGTGTTCTTTTAAGGCAATTAGAAGGAAAGCTGGCCTGGGCAAACATTTTAATCAGTATTTTAGATTTTTGAGCACAGAAAATCAGAATCATTCCATGAGATCTTCATTGCAGCAACTCTAGCATGGGCTCTGGGTCTTTGGCTTTCCTCCATCAAAGTACCTGATGGACATTATCTAGAGATGTCAGTGATGCTGCTGCTCCTCTCCCACCCCAGGCCATGGCTCTCCTGGTTCACAGACCAAGATGAGTAAAATTAGTATTTTTTAATTAACAATTGCAATGGTTGATTGACAGAGTACCTTGACTATAACAGCAAAGCTAGGCATGACTTGCTTTTCTGGTTTTAAAGATCTCTTTTACCTTTTGTGTGCAGTATTTATTCATCTGGCATCTGATGCCTTGTGTTTTGCTGGCCAACTTGTTTGTGCAAAGCCATTCCTCTGTGAGGTGTTTGCCCAAAGTCCTGGGCCAAGTTCCCAGCTGCAGAGAATGCCAGAGGCCAGTGCAAGTGCATCAGCTGGGGATTCCACATCCAGTTTAAAGGGTAATATCCAATGGAAACTTCTCCATCCCTCCCCTGTAAAGATGAGCAAAACCACCCTGCCTTGCTCTGCAGCCTGTTTTTTAAAATCAGCTCAGAAATGAATGAGGAGAGAAAACATTGCTGGAATATGCATTTCTACTGGGATTAAATGTATTTGTACGTGGCTTTCCAAAATTAAACTTTGACAGTGGCAAAGAGGAACTTGGGTGTGAAAATGCAATTAGCCATGACTCAGGACTCTTGATATACAGGGGGACAAATGAGTTGTGAGTTCTTGCATGGGAACTTGACAAAGTGGCAAGAAAAATTTCCTGTGTGTTAATATGAGCAGAGTAAATAACACAAAATGTTATTCTTGTTTGGTGTTCATTTCCAAGTGTCTCCTTTGGGTGATGTAGACAGAAGTGCACCTGGCAGGTGATGGTAAATGATGTTTTTCTTGTAGAATAGTCACTGTCTTCCTGATAGTAACATTAATTCCCTTTTCTTGAGAGTTCTGAGGCCCTGAAAGAAAGACATTATAAGAATACTGATATATTATTTTTGCATAATGGTCTCTCACAGATGTCCTGTGGTGGCAATAATCATCACCCCTCAGCTGAGCCATGAAACAGTTTTTCCATCTTAAAGATTAATTAATGGAGATCCTAAAAGGCTTGGCAAAGCTGTCAATGAAAAAGCAAGGCTTTCCAATCACCCTTCTCAGTGGTTGTAGCAGCCTCATCCTCCACCTTCTAAAATGTGTTGGATGACATTTTCTCCCTTGATACAATAATCACTTAGGAAATGTTCTAGAGAGAAAAGAGAACATGTCCTGTGCCTGTTCATTAATGTGTGGCAGAGACAATGTCTGTCCTTTTTCCATGGCTGTCAGGAATTGCAGGGTAATTTTGGCACCCAAGGATGCCAACACAAGTGGGCATTGTAGGTAAATGAACAGGAAAAGGGGTGGGGAGGACAGCATTCCATTGGCTTATTGCGTTACTTCAAAAATTATTTACTTTTAATTAGAAGGATTTTGGGAGATTTCTAGGTCTTTTATGCTTCCCCCCTTCCCTCTTCTGTCATCCATATTTTATGCTGCCACTTTTAAAATGCAATTTATGTTGGCAGTTGGAATTAAACTTGGTCCTTCTAATTTTCTGAAGTGCTGTTTCTCTCGTATCTGAATCTTCGTAGGATGGAGATACAGCCACGACTGATTTCTGTGCTAGTGACTGCACCTTCTGATTCAGAGCTCCTGTACTCCACAGCCAGTAATGATTCACTCTCACAGCAGTGGTGTGAGCAGTCTCAGCTTTTATATGCCATCTGTGTGAGTGAGCTGAATCTGCAGAAATGGGACCTTGTGCACATGGCTTTTCCTCTGCTCATGGATGAAAATATTAAAGCAAATCCGTATGGTCCGTGAGATGTTTTCTGTGTCAGGAAAGGAGTAAAGCTGCCTGTCAGACCAAGCTGTTCTCCCTGATGAAAGGGGCTGTTTTTAAACACTCCTTTCCATCGTATTTTGCACGCCAGCCATGTGTGCTCTCTCATCTGACATCTCATTGAGATCCTTGGCTCTGGTACTGCAGGAGGGAAGCGTGTTCTGGGAAGGAAGGAAATAATCTCTCAATATGTACACAAACACATGTGCACACACACACACACACACTTTTAAATCAATCTAAAAGAATTGAATTTTTTGGGGTTTTTTTTTAGGAATGAGAAGAAAAATTAATCTGGTTGAGCCAGACTTAAATGCTTCCCCTTTGTTTGGATTTTCTGTTTTCTCATGAAGATACTAGAAAGAAATGCTCTGAGCTATTATTAGATACAAAGGTAGAGATAGAGGGCAAAGGGTTCATTTACAATTCCTACAGCAGACCATTGAAGCTAAAAGGCAATTGATGAGCAGCTTGAAAATATAGATTCAACCACTAAGCTTAGGGAGTATTTGCAAAGGTTTGTGCTGGTCTGGGGATCTAACCCTTTGTACAGCAGTAAAACCCACTGGGTGGAGGAATCAGAAAACAAGTGGGTTGTTTTTTTCTTTTACTTAATGGAAGGAGTCAGCTTGCAGGGAGAAGCTTGGAAACATGAAATGATATAAAGTAATGAATTGATATAAATGCACTGCTTTAGAAGGAAGCAACTGGACTTCAGCTCTGTGCTGGGAGACGGGGAAGCACAAAGGTTATCCACAGACACACATTCTTTGTGTTTTGGGAAACCCAAGTCAGTTAATCCCTGATAATGGGATACCATTATAACCACTACTTCACCTCCATGATCTTAGGGCAATACTGCAAGAAGCAGATTGATCATGTTGTGTAGGACAGCCCATGGCATTAGAGTGTGCTGTTGCAGAAGAAATCCAATGCCATAAAGGTTTTCTAGCCCTTCCCTAAGATGCAGTGGTGATTATCAGTTCCTTTCAGAGGATCACAGGGATGGGCAGGGATCTCTGGAAATCATTTGGTGCTATCCTTGTTCAAGCAGGGCCACCTAAAGCCACTTGCCATGGGCCATGTGCAGATGGCTTTTGAGAATCTCCAGGGGTGGAGACTCCACAACCTCCCTGGGCAGCCCGTGCCAGTGCTGGGTCACCTCCACAGTAAAGAAATTATTTCCTGGTGGTCAGAGGGAGGGAAGCTCCTGTGTTTCAGTGTGTGCACATTGATCCTTCCACTGGGCAGCACTGAGTCAAAGAGGCTGGCTCTGTCCTCTTTGCACCCTCCCTCCAGGTGTTCATCCACACTTTTAAGATCCCCTGAAGTTTTCCCCAGCCTGAGCAGTGCCAGTGCTCACATCCTGTCCTCATGGGAGAGATGCTCCAGTCCCTTAATCCTCTTCATGACCCTGCATTGGAGTCTCCCCGGTGTGTCAATGTCTGTCTTGTAATGAGGAGCCAGAAGTGGACACAGCACTCCAGGATTCTTCAACAGTGTTCTAATTGTCCAAAAAAAAAAAAAAAAAAAAAAAGGAAATTTTGGAACAAGGGCTGTTCCAACTGGGACACCAACACTGGTTGTGGATAGCTTCAGCTTGAGCACTGAAGGTTTTTTTTGTGCTCTTCTTGCTAAACCTCTTGTATCTGATGCTGCTGCATTTGGGCAGCTTTGGTCAAGGAGAGGTTTTTATCTGGGTACCTAAGCTTTGCTGGCCTGACCTCTGGAGTAAATGTTCCTTTCTGAACTTTTTCCTTCTCTGGCAATAACTTTAGTTTGTTTTTTATCCAGTGGCTGTGTTGAGGCTTGTTCAGTTTGCCAGGCTAAAGAGCATCACAAGAACATGCATCATTTTATAATTTTTATCCAAGGCAACAAAACAAAACTAAGTTTAAAAAAAACCACTTTGGTGTAATTTCTTTCTTCTGTGAAAACTCCTGAAGTATAAAAATAGTGTCTGTCCTTGAAGAGGGGGTATTACTAAAATTCAATGCAGAGGATTAATGTGAATAATATGATGTATGTCAAAAGGCAAGCAACTGATGAGGAGCAGGAGTGATGGAAATGCCTCATGGGCATATGAGATTGTGGGGATAGGTATTCACACAAAGGATGCTTTCTTACGTGTGCCCAGGGCTTTCTCTTATCTCTGAACATGAACCCATAGTGAAATAGAAATGTTCCTGTATTAATAGTGCATTGGAGATAACCCTCATCTGAAAAATAAAGTAAAACTGCACAACTGGGAACCCTTTCAGAGCAGGGAATTGGACTGGCAATTTCATAGTGTGTTGGTAATGAAACATTTTGGTTCTGTATAAGCAAATGGGCAAGGTTAATGGACACATTACTCTGGCTGTCATTGTCCCAGCAGTAACCAATTTAGAGGCTTTATATTTTCTGCTGTCCCAGTAAGGGAAAGAAAAGTAGAAAATTAAAAATAGAAATCCCAGAGTGATTTAAAGTGCAAAGAGTGAACAAGCTTGTAGTGTTCTGGTATAATTTTAAAATCCCTCTTTTACTTATAATCTGTACTTTAATTTATGTATTACATTGCAAATTCTGCCAATGTCTGTCCTGCTCCAAAAGCTCACCTCTGTACAGAAGGATTTATTCTGGCTGTAACACATGAGCATGAGCCTCCAGCCCTGGATCTCTCTAGCTGTTGTTTGTGTTGATGGTTTCTGTTTGTATTTCCCTTCACCTCATGCTGTTGATTTGCAGAACCATGAGAAATGGTCTGTGGCTTTGGCCTTCAAGGGAAGTGGTTAAAAAAATATCTCCTTGTGCATGTGTATAAATCATAATTGGGCTTTTTTCATAGCTCTTTCAACAGCTGTGGACAGATATCAGGCCCTCAGCTGGTTTTTCTCAGGTAGGTGCCCTGCACAACAGCACAGCACTGGTTGTCTTTTCCAGAATTAACTGTCCCAAACTCCTGGTTTCACTGAGGTTGCTTTTTTCTCATTGAGCCTCCTGCCAAGATTAATGCTGTTTCTGAAGCAGGTGTCCAGCCTAATGAGGACTCGTTTCCTTGATTCGCAGACATCCTGGTTGATGGCAAGGTCTGTGACTGCGACGTCGTGGTGACCTGCCAGGTGGGGGACCCTGTCCCCTTGCAGGTGAAGTTGACCAACTGGAGCAAGCACAGTGTGGGGCCCTTTGCCCTGACCATGATGCCCTACCAGGATTACCAGAATGGGGTGCACAACTACGAGCTGCAGGATGCCATCACCTTCGTGGGCTCCAACACCTTCTACATTGACACCGTGAGTCGTTTCATCACAATATCAGGATTTTGAATGATGTGCATTTGAAAGGGGCTTCATTACTCTATTGTGCATTTTAAAGCAATTTAATTTTTGGAAAGCCCCGTGATTATGGCAGCTATTGCTAACAGTGCTGCTGTGTTCATCTGGAATGGTCTCTCAGAAATGGTTTAAGACTGCAATTTCCTACCATGAAAACCACTAGTAAATTATCAGAGGCAGCAATTTTTGGTCACTCCAGATCTGGCTGAATGTGAATGGGTTACCATAGATTGAATGTTCAATACCATATTGTCAGTCCCTTGAGTCTCCCAGCGCAGCCTGCAGTAATAGATTTTAAATAACTTTTTTTTTTTCTTAGTCCATAAGAAACATTCCCCAGGCTAAGCCAAGGAACTCAGCAAATCAGTTTTAGTCAGGTCCTGAGGAAACACAACAGACTGCAAAAAGAAAATGCTAAGCATTAATGGCCAATCTGATGAGCTGGTTCATTTCCTGGATGCTTAGCATACTCTTATAAAACTATAAAGAAATACATAAAATGAGGCAAAAAAGCACCCCCTTTTAAAACAATTGAGATTATGATTTTTCTCTCAATTTCTCTAGAAAATTCAAGTCTAGGAGCTTTTAGCTTTTAGGCAAGACACTGAAAATACAGATAACCCTACCCTCTCCCACATCCTTCCCTCCCAAAAATACAACAACAAAATACCTGGAATGAAAATTCACAGGCAGTGCTGCAGAATGGAATGAGCAGCATTTCTGGTAACTCATGAAATAAACATGAAGAATGGGGTGAGTGTTTGAGATAGTTCTTAGAACCTTTGTTTAGGTCAGCTCTTCAGATTGGGAATAAAATGTATCTGTCAAAATTAAATATATAAGTGAACCTTAGTTAGAAAGAAATTAAAGGTTAATCACAGAGGTAGTCACCATGCATATTTTTCAATTACGCATCACAGAAGAAAATATTTCTAAAAGCTAATGAGCATGAAATATACCATCAGCTTGATTTTTAATGGGGGCTAACTGCATTCTTGTAGCTGAATAATTTAAATATGCCAGCAGAAATCATCCAGGGATGGCTTTCTTTGACTCTGGTTCTGACAATGTGGAGTTTTTAATCAGAGTGGTGGTGTTTGGATGCCCAGCTGCCAAAGGGCCTGACCCTCCAGGCTAATGAGGGAAAAGGGAGATGTCAGTGTGATGTATTCTTACCTTCTGATTGAGTCTCCTATGGGGCAGAAAGTCAGGAGGTCACATCTCTGGTGCCTGCCCAGGCAGCCTTCTCATACGTTACGGTCCCTGCCTTTGCCCCATTGCTCAGTATTTTGACATTTCTCCTGTAAACACAATCCCCAAGAAGTTAAAAATAGAATTGTTTTCTGCTGCTTGTCCTCCTTTCCATACAAAAAGGTGAAATGAACAAAATGTCGACTCTTAGGCAAGAAGTGTTACATTTCACTGTGTGTAGTGTTGATGCTACACAGGCTCCTAGGGAAAGTGCTTGGTCACGTTCTTTGGGGTGTAGAGCCCTCACTGTGGAAAAGAATCCTTTATGTCTGCCAGAGACCCTTTCTTCCCCCACAGCAACTAATTTAGGAACAGAAAATAGAGTTCAGAAAGTTCCACCTGTCTTGGGGGGATGAGGGAAAGCGCTGGTTGTGCATTTGATGCTTTGGGGAAGAACCACCATGCTCAGAATTGTGCTTATGGTCTGAGTTTGGCCAAAAGTCAGACAGGAGCTGTTTAAAAAAATCAAAGAAGCTCATGGCTGGGTGAGATGAAAGACAACCAGAGTTTGTCTTTTTTATAAACAAAAATTGAGATACTGGACTAGATTCCCTACTGGTTTTCAACTCAGTGCTGCTGTATGGAAACTGTTAAAAATGTCCCCACCAGTTTTCTAACCTGAGTTCATGGGCACTTGACTATTTTCCTTGTTTAGTAGAAGTGGCTTGAGGTGCTGCCCTTTCCCAGCTGCTTGTGAAAGATGCTCCCCTCTCCCCCAGCAGGCCCATCAGGACGGACGCTGCAAGCACTTGTTTTTGAGCAAAGTTGTCCAGTTTAGCAAAAACTATGTTGGTCAGCAGTTTAAGTTAATTGGGCTGACTTCACACTGACACTGGCACAGGGATGCTGACATGATTTATTGCAGGGCTGAGCTGGGTGGGAGGAAGGATGAAGAATCAAGTCTGGTTTGGTGCATCACTGGTGCGTGGTCAAGAACGAGTGGGAGCATCAGGTATTGCAGCAAGGGCAGATACTCCTCACACCCTGAGAATCCACTCTGTTGTCATGCAGGAACTTCATTACTGGGACAAAAAAAAAAACCCCAACAGATCTCTCTGCCTTCCTAAATGTTAGTTTCAGATTAAGTCTTATGCTCAAAAATTCGCTGTTATTTTTGGTTCCAGACTAAAAAGTCTCAAAGCAGTTTCTGCTGCTACCTGGAAGACAGGGGACATATACAGGAATTTTCAGGATGCACATACTACTTTGCAGCATGAATCTAAATTGTTGAAAGGATAAAAGTCACAAAATTTTGTATTTCCCTTTCTTGTGCCTTGAAGTCCAAATTAGAAGATTTATCTTGGAAGTAATGTAATGATGCTTATTCACCTCTGTGCTTTTACCTCAGTTCAATGCAGCAGCCTGGGTTTGTGTCACAAAGTCTCTGCTGGATATGCTACTTCAAAAAGCAGTCTTTTCTGGAAAATTTTGAAGGATATTGAGTTATTTCCATGCATTTTAAATTAAGTAAAGTCTGCATTTTTAAGCACAACTTCTAATTTGGCTAACCTTACTTTTCTCTGTATTTGACAGAAAAAGTGACTTTCTCCATTATGACTTAAGTATTTGACATTTTTTATTCAGTGGGTGATTTTGAAACATGAGTTAACATGATGGACTTATCCATTAAAATACAGTGGATTTATTTATTTTTTTTATCTTACTTCAAAACATAAAGTTTATCTTTAGCCCTATTATTAAATTTTCATAGTTCTTACCTCTGGTTTTTGTTGAATAATTAGTTGATCAGACAGAATTGCTTTTTTGCCAAATTAAAACCTAAAATATTGCCTTCTGTGGAGAATCCTGTAACTCTCAGCAATCCATCCTCTCTTGTTGTCCCTGCTTGTGCCATTACTTATCCTCAAGCAGGATTTTTTCCTGTGTGTGTTATCATGCACAAGCTCAAGCGATTGGTAGTGAGAGATGAGGAGAAATTCATTAGTAGATGGTCATTTTGAATCAGCTCAGAAGCCATGGTGAACATTTGCTCACTTCTGGCAGGTCCTCTGTGGCCCATCTGGAACAAATTATTTTTCTTGGCACTGTTTTATTCACACTGTAAACTCTTTGGGGCAGCGAGCAGTAGCTGGCACCAGCCCTAATCTCCAGCTGAGCTCCCTAAGTACTACAGCAGTATAAATAAGTAGTAATTAGTTCTAAGCAATCGCAGTCCCACATGGTAGCCTAAATCAGGGAAGGATTAGGATGCAGCTAGAAACTTAATTTTTCTTCTATCTTGGTGGAACTAAGGAGTAATGTGGACTTTTTTTTCCTTGATTTTCAATCATTATTTTCCGAGGTACGAGCTGCTTTGTTTCCATGAATGGTGGAATTTTAATAAAACCTGTTTTAGCTCTGCCCTGACTCAGGAATGTCAGCATCCTGATGAATGATTCAACACACACAGAGGCACAGATCTGGGCAGTGGCACCACCAGAGCTGTGTGCTGCTGGGCTGGAGGACAACATGAATTTGGTCTGTGTCAGGCACGAGTCATGTTCCTCACAGCTGAGCTGGGTCAGGCACTGCAGGCTGTGGGGTGGTGTGTCCTGCCAGCTCCAGAGGTGACCACCTGAACAGGCCACTCTGAATGGCTGAGCAAGCCATCAGAGCTTATGCAGTTTAGGGAACATTTTGCCTCATTCTGCATTTGATCAGGTGAGTCCTTGGGTTGAGCAGCTGGCTTAGATGTGGACATCCACTTTACAGACATTGGGGTGGATTCAGTTCCAGACTGAGACACCTGAATGAGGAGGTGTTACCAGGGGTGCTGGCCCACTAAGCTCCCATGAGTCCATGGAGGTGTGGTCAGCAGCAGGTAGAACCTGGCTCATAAACACAGGGCTGAGATTCAGTTGCCTAAAAGTAGATATTTGCCATCACACAGGTGCTGTGGGTATCCTACCTGCCACCAGATGCTGCCAGAAATCCTGTAAGACATCCTGGGCATCTTCCCAGTCCTGTGCAGGTGTTTCAGTGCCTTAGGCCATCACATTACCTGTGTTTAGGGAACTCTATTCTGGCTCTGCAAAGCTGCCTAGGGAGACCATTCTGTGCCTGCTCCACTGTCTCATTGTCTAGGTATCCTCCTTTTGTAGTAGGAGTTTGGATACCTTGGGCTCCTAAATGTAGGTTTAACCTCAAAATTAGTCTTGTGCCTGGTGTAGCAGCTGGGCTGGATGTGACCCTTTAATGACCAGACTGCTGCAGCTGAATGTCTGATCTTTTGGGAATCTTTGTAGGCAGCCCCACTGGAGACTCAGCCTCACATTCCAAAGTTGGTTCCTATTTTGAAGGAAACATCTTGAAACTTCTGCAGAGCCACTTGCACTTGAGCAAGGTGAAGGTTTCAAGCTCATTTTGCTTCCCTGTTTCTTCTCCAAACCACAGGTGTTGATACAGTGGCGGTGGCACAGCAGATGTGGGTAGAGCCCAAACCATGAATGTGGTGTCTAGTGTTGATGCTGATGAGCCTGAAGCCACCTTCCTGCTTGCCAAGGGCCCTGAGCTGTGCTGTGACAGACATTCCTTCATGGTGCAGTGAGGTCAGGAAACATGGACCAGGAGCCTGAAACAGCTAAGGGTGCTGAGGAGGCTTCGTTTGCTGCTTGCCTGCATCCACTGCTGGCATTAGAGCCTGCCTCTGCCCTCCTCTGGATGAAAGTCAGTCAGTTCCAGTGAGGCAGAAATCAGGCAGGCAGCCCTGGGAGAAGGGACATGTCTGGATGTTGTTCTGCACGTCCAGACGCAGGGCCAGAGGGCAGGAACTTGTACCCAGCGAGGAGGGGAGATGCCAAGGACAGGGTCAGGAAACAGCTGTGGCTGCTCTGATCCTTCACGTGGATGAAATGAGGCTGATACAAGTTTGCTGTAGGTCAGCAGAAGTGCTCAGCACCAAAACCAAAGGGAGCTGGGCTCTCCAGCTCTGAGGATGTGGCTGCTTGTGAACACAGAGGCCCTTGTGCAGGAGCTGCAATTTAGAGTCATAGAAGCACAGAATGGTTTGGATTGGAAGGGAACTTAAAGCTCATCTCATTCTAGCCCCCCTGCCATGGCAGGGACACCTTCCCCTATCCCAGGTCACTCCAAGCCTCACCCAGCCTGGCCTTGAACATTTTCAAGGATGGGGCATTCATAGATTCCCTGGGCAGCCTGTGCCCGGGCCTCACCACCCTCACAGTAAAGATTTTTTTCCATATATGTATCCTAAATTTCCCCTCTTTAAATTTGATCCCATTACTCTTTGTCCTATCACTACAGATCCTGATGGAGAGAGAGCCTTTTCCAGCTTTCCTGTAGCTCCTTCAAATACTGGAAGGTGCTGTGAGGCCTCCACTCAACCTTCTCTTCTCCAACTTTCTCAGACTGTCTTCATAGAAAAGCTGCTCCACTACCTTTAGCAACTTTGTGACCCTTCTCTGGACTGCTTCCAGTTTAGGGAGGTCCAACAAAGCTGACTGATAGCCCAGGGGACTATACAGGATTCATGTCTCCTGGCTAAAGAACCCAGCAGTGAGAGTCCAAAAAACAGCTAGAACAGGAGAAAATGGAAACAGCTCATTCCCCTCACTTCTGAAAGCTACAGAGAATCTGCCTTGTGGAAAGTGGTGGCTTCAAGTTTTCAGCTCTCTGAAATATTCTTGATTTCCCTCCATCCCTGAAATCTTCTGTTGATAATTTCTTCCCCCTCTTCCCCACCATGACCTTCCCATCATCCCTGTTCTGGTCTTCCCAAGCAGTGGCAAGTTGTCCTTCAGCAAAGGGTGTCCACAAGCACTTTCCCAGTTCACACCCCATTGTTCATATCCCAGTTTACTATACAATGAAATTTTTTGTAGTGGGGAACAGCCCTGATCAGCTGTCTCATTGCCTCAACCTTTATTGGGATTTTTCTGCTTGGATGAAGCTGCCTTTTCACAATTTTTGGAAAAATTCCATCCAGTGGAATGGCTTTGTGTTGATTTGGTGTTTTGCATTTGCTGTAACTTTAACTCAGTTCTAGGCATCCTGAAACTGGATTTAACATCTTGTGGAAGCAGATACTAATTCAAACATTATCACATGCTGAACAGTGGTGGGAGTGTTAAAGTTAGAAATTACTGAAGTGTCTTGCTGAAATGATGGACTGAGATATATTATTTGTTGTGAAGATATGGATTGTGGATGGATTTGTGATGAAGGAAGATACATAAATGTAGAAACAGTGTGAACTCTGTATATTTAATTTGGACAAGTGAAATCAGGATGGCTACTGTTTCTGGGAAGTTTCTTGCTAAACTTCATTATTTCAATGATAGTCACCTAAGTTCCTGATTAGAATTTGCAGTCACATTGTGTCTCAGTAATAAGTGAGAATGAACTTACTTATTGCTAATCTGTTAAATGGTGTTTAAACCGTGTATTTAACATTAATTCAGAGATGTGATTTAAAACTTTAATAGAGATGTTGGTAAATAGAGTCCAAGGAGAGATTTAGGGTGATCTCTACCTTAAACAAATTGTGTTTTCAAATCAGTGACTCCTAAAGGTTCATTTTCTGTTTTGAGCTCTGGCACAGGTTTACTGCATGAGTGAAAAACAGGATTAATTTCTTAATGTTTTTACTAGAATAGGGATGAGATGTTTACTCCTTTTTGTATGAAAGCATTATTAAGATGTGAATCTGGAGTACTCTGAGATCCTTTGAAGGAGCTAATGCATTGCAAACTGCAATCAAATTACTGTGTTGATGGTTTATTTGTACTGATTTTTGTATTCTCTTTGCCAGGTAAAGCCAACCAAAGACTCTGTGTACTTTGGAGCACTTCTCTTCCTCTACACGGGTGATTTCTACCTGAATATCAAATTCCATGAAGACAACTGCAGCAGGGAGCTGCCTCTGTCCTGGCTCTGCCTTCCCAGTGTCCACATCCGTGCCACGGAGCCCGTGGCCCCAACCAAGCTGTAAATGCCCTGTGTGCTCCTTGATTACCCAGAGCACACAGCAATGCTTGGCACATCCTCTGCTTGACCCCAACTTGTTCTGTCCAACTCCAGGACACAGTCTCTGCTTTGGAGGAACAGCTGAACCCTTTCTGCATTGGCTGATAGTCATTTGGACAGCTGCTTTAGCTAATTTCAGAGGGAGAGAGAGATTATAACTATTCTGAAGTTTTCCTCTGTTTCCAGAAAGCCTTTGAAACTGTATGCATTATACTTCAATGTACTCCATTGATATCAGTGGTTTGAAAGAGTCTTGAGGGCTGAATTTTGCAATGTGTTTGAAGGTCTTAAATCCTATTTGAATAATCCTGTTTGATCATTTTTCAATAAGATTTGTGTATCTGTATGAAATTCCTCCTGATTTATGCTGGACCCATGTCATGTTCCCTTGGGATATAGATCTCTGTTAGATTTGTTCACTGGCTTGCTCTTGCTTATTTGTTTGCTGAGAATTTGGTGTCTTTGGTAGCAAATAGCAGTAGTGGTGCTTTTTAGTGTGTTACTGAAAGTAAGAATAGCCTCCAGTTATTCTCTCCCTCCCCTGAGCCCAGTGCCACTTGCTCCTGGTAAAGTCACTGCCTTTAGTTTGGCAGATCTATGAACTAGAAAGGAGAGAGGGTGAGGAAGAGCAGAAGAGTTTTGTCCTTGAGAGAATAAATAAGCCAACTTTTGGGCTGCCTAAGGCTTGGCTGTGAATTTAGGCTTTCACAGTTCTGTTTTACACAGTCATAGTCACTTGAAACATTTGCAGACTCTTAAAGGTCCACCAGAATTAATGAGATGATAATTAATATAACTTTTTGTGAGTTTTTGCAAACTCTTCTATCAGATTTTTCATAGTAATATGAAAAACTGCTTTTTAAATGTGTCTCTTTTTTACTTTTTTGTTTGTTTGTTTTCCTAAAGTTTGGGGGTTTTTTTAAGTTTAATTATTAGGCAGTGAATGCCATGGAATTACTGAATGTGGAAGTAGTTGTTGAATGTACTGATAATATAGCCTATGTTTCAGAATAATGTTTTTGTATAGTGAGACATGTTTTTACCCCATGTAAAGCAGGGAGATGTCTTAGCTGTATGATTAATACATTATTTCGTGGACCATATGTTTAAAACCTATCTCAGTCTTTTCTTAAATACATAGTTAAATTTGGTGGTAGTATGCTTTGGGGGTGGATACACCAAGATGTGGCAGGGACACTCCAGTTAGCTCTACATGATTTAAATCTACATGCACAACCTCTTTGCAGATTCTTTATTTCTTTAGAATTCATGCAAACACGGGTCCCCACTGAATGCCTGGCCTAACCCTTCCTGCTCAGTTCTGGCTCTCTGCATCATGCCCAGGTACTTTTAGATGTGACTGGTGTTTTCCACAGGAAAGACAGTGCTCCAAACCCCATTCATTGCATGCTTGCAAGTGACTGTTCATCCTAAATATATTCCCAACCAGAGGGAACTGTGGCTGTAGCATGGTAGCTGCATTTCCAGTGTATGCAGGGTATTATCTCTAAAAACCTGTGTTGTGGCAGTGTTATCTGTGTCTGTGCTTGAGCTGTGGCTCTGGACTCAGCCTTGAAAGTGGAAATTTTTAGTCTTGACCTGATGGAAATCTGAGCCCTGCTGAAGATTTATTTGCAATGATTCACTGCTCTGTCAGTGAGGTCCAGTAACAAAACTGTTCTTTAGACTGGCACTGGCCCTGGGCCTGAGACAGCCCTGGAAAGAGGATCCCACAGCTGAGCTGGGCCTGTTTTCCTGTGTTGGTGGAGCTTGGCTGACCAGATTGGGCCATGAGGCTGAATTCTGTCACTGGATAGGCAACACACAATAAAATAAGATCCAAGGAGAGCAAGAACTAAAACCTGTACATCTTCTCTGTAAAAGCTTGGTTTTGACATGAGTGTCTGTATCATGTTGCACAACACTGTTGCAGTAAAATCCAAATTGGGTTTTATTCAGTGCTCCCAGAAGATAATCTGCAGATTCTAGGAATACACCTAAGGTTTTATAAGGACCACATTGAAATAAAAATATTGTAAAGTAGATGCTGTTGCAGTGAGGATGCTTCAGTTTATCCAGCTAAAGGATTGTTCTCTACTTAGTTTTTGACAGTGTTCTCTGAGAAGAGAGGGCCTTGTTCTGTGGAGCCTGTCCTGGGATGCAACATTCCTGTGCCTTTTACTTAGAAAGGATCCTTATCTACAGCCCACTGAAGCTGTTGGAATGGGAACAGGTTTTATTATAACAAAAGCTGGCTGCATATTTTCTAGGTATCCAATATGCCTTTATAAATCTGCAATATGTGTGCATAAATAGAAGTTCTTATGTGTGATCTGACCCTTAAAGGTCTATCTGTTCATTATATAGCAGACTCCTCTGTCCCTTGTCAACTTGGACATTTAGTTGCTTTTGGCATTTATGATATCTTCCCTAATTTTCTCAGACTTCTACTTGTCTTGGTGAGGGAGATGAAACACAAGAAGTTCTTCTGGGGATCACTTTTAACTTGTCCAGAAGGAAGATATGTAAGGGTTAGTGTAATTTGGAGAAGCTTAAAATCACTGGGGCTGCTGTCAGGATTGGTCCTTGTACTGCCTGAAAGAAGGATGATACTTTTCTTATCTGCTTTCCTTTCTTGGTACTGAAAACTTATTTTTCTTTCTCTGAAACACCCAGCAATTATTTTGAACATGATGAGCTGAACTGTTCATTGTAAATCTGACACAAACCAGTGGTTGCAATAAATTATTCCTAATTTAAATGGCCATTGCTGAGAGCAGATGTTGATCCCATGTATGAATGCACTGGAGAAGCATAAGTTATGTAACTTTAACTGAATAAATACTTGTGGCTTGTTATTTATACCTCTGCTAGTCTCTTTAGTCTGTAGCTCTTGGTTGTGTTGTGTGTTTTGCTGATAATAATGCATATCTCTTGATTCTGTATTGTGTTTCTGAAAGAATGTGTTGGACCCTGGAACTGAAATTTCAACTTCACTCAAACTTTCTCTTCCTAGATGGACTCAGAGGTGGTGAACCCTGTCTGCTCCACGGTGTGGCTCCTGTCTCAGTGCCTATTCACTGTCCACTGAGGAGAGGGAGAAGCACCCACATGAAAGGCAACAAATGGGCAGAAGTTGTATCCAGGGAGGTTTAGGTTGGATATTAGGTAAAGGTTCTTCACTCAGAGGGCAGCTGGGTGCTGGAACAGCCTCCCCAGGGAAGGGGTCACAGCCCTGACAGAGCTCAGGAAGTGTTTGGACAATGCTCTCAGGCACATGGTGGGACTCGTGGGGATGGTCCTGTGAAGGGGTGGGAGTCAGATTTGCTGATTCTTGTGGATCCCTTCCAACTTGGCTTAATCTGTGACTCTGTGAAATGTCTCAGTGTCCCAATACTGATGTTGGGGGTGGTGAGGCCCTGGCACAGGTTGCCCAGATGGCTGCCCCACCCCTGGAAACATTCAAAGTTGGGTTAGACAGGGCTCTCAACAGCCTGATCCAGCTGAGGATATCCCTGCTCATTGCTGGAGGATTGGAACTAGACCTGTAAATGTTTCTTGCAGGCCAAAGCATTCTATGATTCTATCACCCTTTCCATCCTTTAAGAAACAGCTCCAAGGCTGGAAGGACCGTCTTGGAAGACTGACTGCAAGCACTTAAAAACCATTTGATGCCCAGCCTTGTCTGAACTCCTTCTGTCAGTCCTGGGGCTCCTGTGTTTGGATTTCCTACCTAAAAGCTCTTAAGGTTTCCTTAGTGAGGGCCAGCTGCACCCTCCCTTCCTTGAGTCCTCTGGCTCCCTTCCTGGGTGTGGGCACTTTGTTTGTCCCTGGAGTGGGGCTGTGCATCCGTCCTGCTTCCCTGCACACCCCAGAGCAGTGCTGGCTGCCAGCTCCTGGGATGGAACCAAACCTTCTGCAGCTCTGGGCTTGCAGCTCAGCTGTGTGGGCACAGGGGGGATTTGAAGGCTTTCCTACAGTTAGCTGCTTTACAGAGCTTCTCAAACACTCATGTTCTTTTCTTAATACAGAAGACACAAAAGATCTGAACAAAATTTTTGTGTCAAGTGTTCCATGATAGCTGTTTCCTTCTGGGGTTAGGTCAGGGTTCTTGGGTTGTTCAGCATCTCTTTAGCTCTCAGCTTCTCATCTTGCTCTTTCTCACCTCATCCTTCCCACTGACTCTTCCACTCGCTGCACTTTTCTGCTTGTCTTTGTTTGGTCCCAACAGAAAGGATCAGCTTGTCCCTTTCTTTTTTTCCTTCCTCTGCATCTCTGTTAGAGCCCTTCTAACACTTGGTTCATATTGGGGAAAAATTGCTTCAAACCCAATTTCAGCTGTTAAAATGGAGTTTGATGCTCTCCTTAAAGCATCTTGAGCTACTTCACTTGAAAAGGAGCTTGTCTGTTCTGTTACAATCTGATGTTTCTTGTTGGAAGGATACTTTGGGCCACTGCATTTACGATGCATGAATTCCATAACACCAGTGGGTTTGTGTGTAAATGACATGTCATTTAACATACATTGCTCATTTACTGTCCCTGTGTTCCTGATTCAGCAGATATCCAAGCATGTGCCTAGTGTTAAACACATCAATAAAAACACATTAATAACACATTAATAGGCCCTCTTTTGACAGCTATTTCAGTCACACACTCCCTGGGAAATTTGCTAACCCTGTGCCCAGATGTGCAATCTTCATCTGAACCTGAAAATTTGACATGGAGGCCCACATGCCACAGTGTTGCTGTCACCACTGGCTCCCTGGGACCCTGGCACAGGGAGAAGGCATCTCACCAAAATCTGCACTGCATTTATACAAGTCTGGGAGTGCAGAGGGTCCTTCCAGGCCAATACATGCTCGGTGTGTGGCTGTACAAACCACAGAAATGCACCCTGGAGGTGTAAATCAGATGCACAGGCTTGCCTGGGAAGCCACATTGTCCCCAGCACTGTGCACCAGGCAAAGCAGTGCTCAGCCTCTCCATCTTCACAGCCACAGGAAATCTCCTCAGGAGCTGCTCAGGAATCACTTGGTGTAAGGGAAGGCATGTGTTAACAATGAGGCAGCTCAGCACCGTTTCTGTGATGGATCCTCTGCAGAGAAGAACCTGTTACAGCCCGGCGTTCTGGGGTGCCATGGCTGGAGAAGAGTAATTTCAGCCCCTCTTCAGCCTGGATTCAGCTTGAACAAAATAATGTATACACTGCCAGAGAGAAATCAGGCCAGCTTTTGAAACAGTTTAACAGTGAGCATCTTGTTAATGACTATGAGGATGTCATCACTAATCTATGTCAGAAACTGGGCCCTTCTGCTTTCCAGAGTCTGCCCATGTCCTTACAAACTGGCCCAGGCCAGTGGCTGAAGTGATGCCATGGTCTGATTCAGGCATCTTTCCAGCACCTTTCCCAAGAGTTCACATCCAGAGATGCCATTCCCTCCCCATTCCTTTGCCTGAATCACCTCTTTGTGTGGCCATACAAGGCTGAACCCATGCAATGGGTTTGGGTCAAAAAGGGCAAAGAAAAGGCAGGGGAGTGTTTTCCTTTAGAGTGTGCACGTGTGTGTGAGTTGCTGATATGAATCAGCAGCATCACACAGGAGGCTGTGAGGTTGCAGCATCCCAGACCAGAACTTTTGGGGCAGAACAGGGTAAATGAGCAGTGGGAGGAAGGGAGGGAAAAAATGCAGAGGGAAATAGTACAAGGCTACAAAGAGAGACACCTCCACAAGGTGCCCCGAAGTTAACTGGCATGAATCAAGGTGAAACAGGTTACGTAACTGCCACAACATTAAAAATAGGTTATGCTGTATATTAAGATTTCATGTATAAATTGTTTATAAAGCATTCATAAATGTTAGATGTGGTAAGCACGTTATGCACACAAATACTTTGTGTTCCAGCATTATCGATGGCCGTGTCCACGGCAGCTGCAGGTATTATAGATGGTTAAATCACAGCCCTGGAGACCAGCAGTTCAATAGCAATACACAATAAATGATTCATCAATCACCTCAACATGTATCAAGGAATTATATGCTCATTCTAAATGGAGCCTTAATATGAAGTGTGACCTTAGGAACTGTGAAACAGGGAACTTTTGCCCCTTTCAGCTTTTTCTTTTGTTCCTACAAAAACCCCAAACCAAACCAACAAAACAACAACACCAGTCCCTCCCCCACAACCCCTCACCTCCAACTCTCAATTCACCTGTTTAATAATGATTGGTTTTCCTCACCTCTGGATTGAGAAAGGCCACAGGCTCCTGAGAATTAAAAGGTTTTATGGAACACATACAGTATTTGGATGTGTCTGCTGCAAATGTGTTTAGTATGTTTTGGGGATATGGACTCCAGGGATGCAGAGGGATGTCACCCCAGCAGGATTCCACCTTGCCAGCCAGGGTGTCTGCAGACCCCTGGAGAAAGCACAAGTGCAAAGGTAATGTGAACGTAAATTAAGTAAAGAGAAGAACAGAAGAGTCATGAAATAAGATTTGAACATGATAATTTATTAAAATGAACCCTACATCCAGCTCTGGCCATTTGCTTAGATGGAAGATGACACCAGAGAAGATGCTAGCATTGCATCTGCACAAGGCAGGCCAGGTAAGAATTGTCCTTCCCTAGCATGGCATCCTCCAGAATCCTGGAGGAAGGCATAAAGCCTGCCCATCCCATGCCATCCCATGCCATCCCATCCCATGCCATCCTTTGCCATCTCCCATTCCTGTGCAGAGCTGAGTCTCACAAGAGTCTTTTCACCACTGGAAGAGAAAGAAGATGCTCCTGTCTTTCCACTCTTGGCTGAAGTCCTGGCTGGGTCTGTGTCTTCACAAGTCTCTTCAGGAGGGCACTGGGACCTGGCCCAGCTCTGGAGTATTTGAATCGAGTATCAATATTAGACACTTGCATGTGGTGTCAGAACAAAGCCCATGGATAATGTGCATTTAAATGTCACACAAAAATAAGACATAATAGGTGCAAATGCTTTGGAATATTATTTTTAACAGAAGTATTGGGTGAATCTACTAAATTTTCCCTTTCATGTAGCTTGCCAAATGTTGCTGCAGTTGGATATGAAATCACATCCAAGCTTGTCCATGCTGGAGGCTCAGGGTCACACAAGCTCTGTTGAAAGAAACAACAGGAGGGATCAGTGATATTCTTAACACAGCCTCTTTATTAAAAACCACTGGATATGAACAGGAGCCACATGATCTGTGCTTCCCAAAAAATGAAATGCACAGGGCAAGGAGGCTCTGTAAGGAAACATCCCCTCTGCAGCAGAAAAGTTTCCAACCTGAAATGCCTGGTTTTTACCAGTGGCTGTAAAAAGAGGCCAGGGTGATAAATTGACATGGAGACATACACTTATCTGGCCAGTGCATTCACATGAGATAAATCAGAACCACAGAATGATCTGGGTTGGAAGGAACCTTAAGGATCTCATTCCAACCCCCTTGCCATGGGCAGAGACACCTTTCACTAGACCAGGTTGCTCAAAGCCCCATCCAGCTTGGTCTTCAACATTTCCAGGGATAGAGCATCCCCAGCTTCTCTGGGCAGCCTCTGCCAGGGCCTCGCCATGCTCACAGTAAAGAATTTTTTCCTAATGAGCAATCTAAACCTATTTTCTGTCAGTTTAAAGCCATTCTCCCTTATCCTATAAATCCTCATGTCCTGTCCCATCAAACATGGATGAAGTTAGCAAATGTGTTTAAAAGTTTCAGAGGACCCAGGAACACATCTCTGAACCCCAACTCTGAGTACAGGAGACTCATTTCATTGGAGATGAGACAGACCAAACCCCTTTCTCTCTCCATCCATAATGCAGTTCCATGGGGTTCAGCTTTTCAAACATGGAATCTTCAGGCTCTGTGGTACAAACATGAGGACTATGTGTCATTCCCAGTACTTTTCCTTTTCACTACACCCACCATGGGCCAGGTGCAGGGTGACCTTCTGGGCGAGCAGGGCAGGCAGCTTGTCAGCAAGGAGCCACATGATGGGGAAACACAGCTCTCCTGGGGGGCACCCATGTGAAATGTCCAGGGGAAGAGGAAAACCTGCTGCACTTTATCTCAGCTTTGTGCAAACCTGCCCTGATGAGACCTTCAGCTGAGAGGCTTTTTGAGCTGTTCCTGAATGAGCATGGTCACATTTTCCCTCTCTCTGTTCCCTGCACCCCTGGCTGTGCTGTAGATAAGGCAGCAGTGTTTTGGCAGCTGGGAGGTGACGCTCTATCTGTTTGCACATTCAGGACACTAATGGAAATGTGCCACCCATCACCATCACCGGGGTCAGTTTGCCTCTTCTTGTCATGCTGGGGACATTGGCTGGTTGTTTTGGTGGCAATGCAAAGGGCAGCAATGCTGGGGACAGACCACAGATCAAGCAGATGTCAGCTTTCAATACAAAAAAAGCCCCTGCACCAGTCTTGCTCATTTCACTCTTGCTTAGTTCCAAACCTATTTATCTCCTAGTTTCTTTAGATTTTTAGTTTTAGGGAATTCTTTTCTGACATCAGATTTATTTATTTTATAGCTCCTCACTCTTGTCAGGTCTCTTTTCTGTAAGTAGGCCATACTATTTTTCCTGTTTATGCAAGGCCTGGGTTTCTGGGTTTGGAATGCTCAGAGAGAGTCTCGAGTCCTGTGCTGGGGATGGAATCTTCCCTCTCTGTGTTCGAGTGCATCTCATGGCTTGTCCACCTCCTGCCTGGCTCTGCTGTCTGCCTGATGCCAAGGTCAGGCACTGAGAGAGCAGCAAGACTCCTGCCTGTCTGGGCTCTCCCTTCACACCTGGCACATTTGGTTTGAATTAATCCACAACACTCTTGTCCACTGCTGGCTCCCCACCACCACATAGGTAAGACTGGTTCTGGTGGCCTTGGTGCAGTGGAGAGGAGGCAGGAGGGGAGGAGGTTTAGTGTCACCTCACTATCTCCTGCCAAATCCCTGTTTTGTTGCTTAGTGACAACATCTTTGTACTCAGTCCCAGTGCCCCACGTGAAATGCTGAATGTGAAGCTGCCATGCAGCAAGTTTATCTTTGCTAAATGCCACATCTCAGCCAGCACTGCTGATGAGGCTCCCAGCTCCCCTTCCAAACCCTTTAGGGCACATCAGGCCCTGGCACTGCAGATGGGCACAGCCCCCCCAGCTCCATGGCATTCCAAAGCAGTGGTGGCTCTCTGCCGTATTCAGAACTTCCCAAATATTACTTGTGTCCAGGGGAGGGTGGGATGGGATCTGGGAGAAGATTCTTGCTGCCTAGAAGGACAGAGTTCCTCAGACCAGCCCACAGAGCTCAGGAGTGAAAGACAACTGTCTCACACGTGTGTAGAAATGGCTTTGCTTACTTTGACCTAAAGTTTATTTTTATTCCACAGTCTTTCCCAGGAGGAAACAGTTCAGCAGCTCTTTTTCTCACTTCCACCTGAAGATAAAAAGGCAACTCCTAACTGTTTTCAAGCCTCTGTCTGGTGGATACTGTAATTCACATTAGTAAAGGAGGCTCAGGAGCTGCAGGCAGTGACAGCCAGAGTGTGTAACAACCCCAATGAGATGAGCAAGGGAGAGCATCGACCAGGCACCCTCAGCTGGTGCTTGTGGGTCCAACAACAGCAATAGGGAGGAGAGGAGAGGAAAGAGAAGAGAAAAGAGAAGAGAAGAGAAGAGAGAGAAGAGAAGAGAAGAGAAGAGAAGAGAAGAGAAGAGAAGAGAAGAGAAGAGAAGAGAAGAGAAGAGAAGAGAAGAGAAAAGAGAAAAGAGAAGAGAAGAGAGAGAAGGCTGTTTCAGTTGGAAGGGACCTAAAATGGTTATCCAGTCCAACTATCTGACCACTTCAGGGCTGACCAAAAATTAAAGCAAGCTATTAAGGTCATTATCCAAATGATTCTTAAGCACTGACAAGCTTGGGGAACTGACCAGTTCTCTAGGAAGCTGCTTCTAGTTTGACCTGACCTCTCAGTAAATAAATATCCCACTCAAGAAAAGCCAAGACATTGTGAATTAGGACCAATCAATCACTCAGAATTGGACCAAAACTAAAAGAGTGGCAAAACTCCCCATCTGTATCAGGGAGAAGAGCTCAGGGACGAAAGCCTGGTTCAATCAAAATGAAGCAACTGCTGTATGAAAATGTGTATTTCATGGGCTGCCTGTGACTGACAATGCACCAAATATATTTTGGACAGTCTGTCTTACTAGTAAACCCTGCCTAATCCATTCAGGGGGCCGGAGAGGCTGCGACAGCCTTGTCTATACCAAAATAATATTCAATTTCTGTCTTGTTTAATATTGTTTCATACAACACAGCACAGTCTCAGCTGAAAACTGCATTGCTGTTCTTAGAACAAAAGATCTCTCCTTTTAGGTGGAGTATCCATTTGCGTTAGGAATGCCCAAGGGATGTGGGTATACAAAAACATGCTTTATCCACAGGCAAGGTTGAGCAGGACTCTTGGTAAGCCCCAGCTCCTCTGTCTCAGAAAAAAAAAATTGAAAAACCAAGTCAGGCCTGTAGCAAAACAGCTGGACTGTATTTTATCTTCCATGCTGGGCAGCAAACCTGCACCTGCAATGGTGCACAGGGGGGCTGTAACAGCAAGAACATACCTCTGGAATGGATTTAGAGATAATAAGAAATCATCTTAATGCGACCGTTGAATGTACAAGGGACTTGGTAATAGTTACCACAGGTACACTTTCATTAACTCCCTTTAATTTAAAAGCTCAGTGTTTGCAGGAATCTTTTACTGGCAAGAAAAAGTGAAATCAAATGAAAAATAATCTTTCTGAAAAGCAGTGCTGCTGTTTCCCCTAGGAGCTGCACAGCACAGCCTGAAATCTTACCTGCACTGATCCCTCCAGCCAGATCCTGCAGCCTGGGCCACACGAGCACTGCCAGTCCTGCAGGGCCACCCCAGTGGCACCCATTCCCCCCTTATCTCTACAGCAGGGACACCTCATGCTCACTGAGTGCAAACAGGGCTTGGGTGGGACCTTTCCAGTGAGCAAAAGACAAATGACAGCACCCACCACGTCACCAGAGCTACACCTTTCCCCCAGACTGTTCCAGGGTGAGACTTCCAGGTGAGACTGGGCACAGTTCAGGCTTGCAACAATAATGTTCCTTCACCCAGGAATAACCCATGTTCATATTCATTGAAAAAAAATTAAAAGGTGATTTAATACCCAAACCTAGTAGAGCTCTGCAACAAATATCTAAATTATGGAATCAGGATGCAATGTAACTCTCCTGAAAGTTAATGAGATATTTGATCTACTCAATGCTTTATCGGCTCAAATCAATAAGCACACCATGAAAATTAGGGATTTTAAAACAAAAGCCTGGAGCTGAAACTTGTGATGGCTGAGTCCAGAGAAGACAGAGCATTGCTTCAACACAGGGATGCTCCATTCCCTCCTCCACGTCCTGCAGAGCTCTACATCAACTGCTGTCAGGGAAGGAGGAGCAGAGCTGACCCAGGTACCTGCTGGTTGGCTTTTCAACATCTTGCTGAGCTCTTCTCCAGTTGTTCTGTGAAAACTACTGTTCAGCTGTGTGAAAGCCTTCATGCAGATTCAGGCATTTCAGAGTACAACTGTTAGAAGGCTGTAGGAAATTTTGGCATGGATGTGATGGAGCGTTCCTGTGGCTGCAATAGGAAATGCCTTTATTGGCGGAAGCAGGATGAGGGGTGGGGACACAGAAAGGAAAAATTGTTGGGTTCAGGAAAGGTTTATTGAAGGAAAATAACCCAACCATTAGATGCTATCTGTATTATGAATCATATGCATTTCCAGCTCAGCTTCAGTAGAGTTCCATGCTCCACGGGGAGTGTGGTGTTTCAGTGAGGTGACCTTTGGGCACAGCTGGGGGGCTTGGGGATGAATGTCCCAAAATTGCTTTACTTTATCATGTCTCCCTGAGACTTCTGTCAGAGGAGAATTATGAGAAGGCATAGCTATGGGGTTAACTTAAAGTTTTTTATTGATGATCAAATGATGATCAGATGGAAATTAATTGGCAATTGAGTGAAAATCAATTGGTGATTGAGCAATAATTGAATGTTAGTGAAACAGTGATTTAACAAGGAGTTGACAATGATTTGGCAGATATTTAATGGTGATTACGGTGATTATTTGAACAATAGTTTAGACAGTGATTTGACAATGATTCCAAAAGTGACTTAAAAAGTGGTCAAACACTCTGCTACTTACTTCACTTCAAATACTTAACCTATAGCTGGATGTATGGTGCTATCATATGATACACTTGTAAGCACAATGTGAAATATTTCTTATCTCTTCCTAGATATCAGGTGTTGGGTCCCTCAGCCTTGAAAAGTAACCCTTAGAAATTTCTCTGCCCAAGGGGTAGATCAGTGCTGTGCAGCCCACTGCCATGCAGGAGCCAGGGCATCACTGAGCTGGGGCATTTCTGTGCTGTGGTTTCAGGTGGAGGCACAAGAAGTGTGCTTGGTCTCTTATCTCTGTCTCTTTTTTCTTTTATTGACTTACAGGATACAATTCAAAATAACCTGCAAGATGCTTTGGCTACACTGTAGGCAGTTCACAGAAGGATATGTTTGGGTTTTGATGTCTTTCAAACTGTTCATTCTTCCCCCCAGCATTCCCACAGGCTGGAAGGACACACAGAACGTTCGTGTCTTTTCCCACCCCACCACAGGGGTTTGTAGATGCTTCCAGCTGGGGCCACCTGGAAAAAGGGTCCAGGGCTGGGAGTTTTTATGGGATAAACCAGGAATGCAAAAGTACTTCACAGGATAAGAAAATATATTTCTATGAGTGTCTTTGGATGTTTTCTCTGTAGTGAATCCAGGGCATCTCCTTGCCCTTGGCTGACCTTCACATCACCACAAGCTTGAGGAGAAGTTCACATGGGCTGTGGAATGGGCAATATGGGTCGAGGGACTTCTCTGCATAAGACAGAGCTGAGATCTCTTACTCCTGAAGGAAAGAAGTTGGAATGAAGTTGAATGGCCACTATCCATTGTTCTGTATCAGTTTCGAGGTAATATTCCACTAAGGGTAGAGGTTTAATATCAGTCAGGCTGATTGATTGATTGACTGATTGATTGACTGATTGATTGACTGATTGACAGCTAAAGCAAATTTTTATGCTAAAAATGGTGTCTGGAGAAAGCTGGGTCACAGAATGAACCTCACAATGAGGTCAGCACAGTTAACCTGCTCTTCACTTCACTTACTGGAGCTTTCCCAGGCTACTCCAGCCATGGCAGCCTGAAGCACATTGTTCTCTCCTCTCCAGCACTGGCGTTGTTTTCTTATCTCTCATTTCTGACTCGTTCACAATCCAGTTTAGCCCACCTTGCCATCTGAGGTGGCAGTGCCCCTTTGCAGTTGGGTTCCAGGACCCTCTGGGTGCACAGGAGCAAAAGGGGCCCTGTGTGGAGAACTGGCTAAGATGCCACAGGAGCCCAGGCAGACTTGACCCAGCACCTGAACAATGGGTGGATATCCAGCTGAGAACCTCTGGCCTGCAGGCTGAACATGAAAACAGACATGTCAATGAAAAACAGCGCTGAGAGTCTTAGTGAAACTCATCCCACCACAGGCTGTGACTCCCACAAAGCAGCTCAGCATGTGAAGTGACTGCTCATCCAAACCCTTCTCCCACAGCCTCTGCTGCTTTGCCCCAGGCTCAGCAGGAGCCTCAGAGCTGTGTGCAAATTAAGGTGGAGTTAAATCCCCCCTCTCTTGCCAGGGGTTCTGCAGGGAGCAGCCACCCCAAGGATCTGGGTGTCATGTCCCTACACCCAACTTTTCACCATCCCTCTCCTGGCCTCAGGTGCATACAGAAACCCTCCCTGTCCCTTGGTACATCTGGCAGGTCTGGCTGTGTTTCTGCGGGCAAGGAGAGCTGGCAGCCTGTGAAAGGGCCATGCAGGGCTGCATCTCTCTAAATAATGATTTTTGCAGCAAAGGCACCAGAGCTGCCAGAAGCTCCCACAGGATTCAGACCCACTGAAGGATCACAAGCAATGCAAGTGTCACTGGGTCCTTCTGTGAAAGCTGGAGGGAGCCTGTCCCCATTCAAGGAGCAGCTGGCACATGGAATTTGTCTGAGCAAGCTGTAAAGGATCTCTGAGCCCTGCAGGGTCTGTGCAGAGCGGCTGGCACGGCTGCCTCAGCAGTGAGTCACACCTGTACTCCACTTTCCAACACAAGGCATTACATGCAAATGTTCTGGGGCGTTTTTGGCAAGCAGCTTCATACTGGTACCCCCTTTGCCTCTTCCCTTAGCTACAGCATCTTGTGTAACTGAGAAATATGGCATATTTATCCCATTCCTCAGGCTGTCTCTATGCTCTTTCACTGTACCTTGGAAACCAAATTTCTATTCTTGCCAACAAATCACTTTCAGATGAATGGGGGAGTATGTGGTAGCTTGGATTTCTTTTAATTTTTTTTAAGAATTTTTTTTTTGCAATCTAAGTAAAGACTTTAGGATCTATTTTTAAAGATTATATCCCCCCCCTCCACCCACTGTGCTGCAACAACTGAACACTTTGGCTTGATGAGAATATTAGCAAAGCAGTCACAATCTGTAGGGTGCACTTCTTAAAACCACATTGCATAATGGGAAAAGCATAACACAACAAAATGTAGTGGGGGCTGGGGTTTTCTGTAGTATGGGAACTGGAAAGTCATGTCTTCAGCCAGGATTGATCACCAACCAGTTCACAATAACCCACCCCCTGACCTTTCCTGCTTTTGTCTCCCAGATAGAAATCTATTGATTTTAGAGCTATGTTAGAGCGTGGTTAATACAATGTTTTGTGGGAAATGTACCTGCTTAAACAATCTCTTTTTACTCCTTGATATATTTTGGTATTTAAGGAAACCAATAAGTACAGTAAAGGCAATGATATGCCTGTAAGATGATTTGAAAAGTGTGGTTTAACCATTAAAGTCTGGGGCAATTGCATTAGCTTTAATAAAATCCTATAGGACTTCAATGAGGGTAATAACTTCAACATGTTTTTATTAGCAGCATTGCCAATATCTATTCTGAGATCTGCAGTGTTAACAAATCAGACGTGATAGAAAAATTCCATTTGATTTGGAGGAAGGCTACTGTGTTCTAGGGAAAAAACTTTCTAGATTTCATTGGAAGTCCTTGGGACAGAACTTCCTGTCACCCACGTGGGGTGTAATGGGTGATTAATGCTGGTCATGTGCTATTTATCCCTTAAAATGTGATCACAAGGTGATTATTTTGTGATTTGATTAAGAAGCTGCATGGACTTAGATTCAAAGGAAAACACACGGAGGAAGGGTTGAAAGACAAAGGTTGCCGCTAGGTAAGGATGTTCTTGGTACCTTGGTATAACCAAATATCTCTGATTAAGATTCAGCTTTTGCAGTGCTTTAGGCTCCTGTGTGCTTGCATCTATCTTAGAAGAACTGGCCTAAGTCGATGAGGGTAGATGAGTGAATTTGGCCTTTTTCTGCAGATCTTAGTGAAGCTAAAAGCAATATTGCACTTCAGGCCTCTGGAGCATGTGGGGGAGAAGGGGAAGAAAAGGTGAAGGTTTGATATAATGTTTAAATTTTGAATGTTCATTGTGAGCTGAGCTCCCATCTTTGAATAACCATTCTTTGGGAGTGCCTTAGGATACAGCAAACAGGAAACCTTGGATGATAATGAAGATATATTAATAGTGTAATAAATTAATAGTGTCCTGTGGCTCTGTGCTTTGGCATATAATGAAGGACACTGCAAGACAGGTCCATGTGACTATCCCTGCCACTGGGATGGGGTAACAACCACAGCACCGCCGAGTCCTGGGATGGGTGTTTTCTAGGCCACTTCTTGTTCCTGATTTCCTAAACTAATCTGCGCTGGTCTACAAGAGGGTTGAAGCTGTCTGTTTGGGGCAAGGTGAAAAAAAAAGAAATATGTTTTCTTTTTTAACATCTTTCTTCTTTCTTTAGCAATTTTTGGTCTGCTTTTTTGGTTTTTTTTGGTAGGTTTTTCTTTTGAAGCCTTGAGATGTGACTGTGAAAACTGAGATGCCTTCTCCAGGAGGTGTTGGGTATCAGAGTCTAGGAAGGGTCTTGTGAGAACCAGAAGATGGTTTTGAATGAGCCACAGAGGAACACGAGGTGTATGTCAGCAAATCTGCTGATTTTCTGCTGGCAATTGCAGGGAGAAGATGAGGAGGCCGTGTCTGTGTATGAATGCAAAACATTGATGTGAGAATTGATGCTTATCCTAATTAACTGAGTGAAAGCAAATTCAATTTGTCTGGCAAATATGTGCATGTTGAATTCAGTTTGCTTTATAATGGTTTGAGTTTAACCCTGTTAAAGGACTGTGATCCAGGAGAGAATGCCTGGAAATAAATGGGAGACTTCACCAGTGAGGGGTCTGTCCCCATCTGAGAAAAACAGGAAGAAATGTAGAATAAAAGATGAGGCAAAGAATTCCCAGCTTTGCTGTGTGGCCACCAGTTTTAAAACAGACTGACTATCAAGTCTAAAAGATGATCAGTGTTTAGAGATCTACAGACAGTAGGTCTTTAGCCCTTTCTGGCTTTGCATGCACTGAAATGAAATCAAAAATTATGTGTTTGGCCTGCTGGCTGGAGGACAGGAGAGAGGGGTTGACAGGCCTTGCAAGTAGCTGCTGTTTTAGAGAGCTTAAAAGAAGGTGAACTTATTCACACAAAAATCAACCTTGTATTGAGTCCTGTCATTCATAGTTTCTCTAAAAGATCTTTGATTCAGAGGCAGTTATTATGTCGTTTTCTAATTTGTTTCTTCTAGAAGTGGTTCCTCTTGTCTTCCTAAGCATTGGTGGAGATTTTCTGAACAAATGTCTCCATCTGCTTTTTCCATCTTGAATCCCTTCCCTATCACCTCTCCCTTAACCTCTTTTGTGGTTCCTCCTACCTTCCACTACTTGACACTTTTTGGATGACTTTCCCTGCTGTGGCAGACACACAACACCAGCTAATGCTTCCCTCCTGTAGCTCTCCCATGTGTCCACACTCCTTTCCCCCAAGCATCCCCCAAAAACCACTCTCCCAGTCTTCTCCTGCCTCCCCTCAGGTCCTGTGTGCAGTTTTAGACACCACAACGTAAGAAAGATACAAAGCCATTAAGGAGGGTAATGAAGATGGTGAAGGGCCTTGAGGGGAAGTTGTGTGAGGAGAAGCTGAGGACACTTGGTCTGATCAGTCTGGAGAGCAGGAGACTGGGGGGAGACCTCACTGCACTTACAGCTTCCTTGAGAGGGAAGATGAGGGACAGATGTTGATCTCCTCACTGTGGTGACCAGTGACAGGACTTGAGGACACAGCTGGAGCTGTGTCAGGGGTAGTTTAGGTTGGATATTTGAAAATCCAGAGGGTGGCTGGGCATTGGAACAGGTTCCCCGGGGCAGTGGTCACAGCACCAAGCCTCACAGAGCTCAAGGAGAGTTTGAACAACACTCTCAGGCACACGGAGTGATTCTTGGGGTTGTCCTTTGTAAACCACTCGAGGATTCTTGTGGGTCCCTTCCAATTCAGCCTGTTCCATGATTCCAGGATTCCTGGCCATCCCACTGGAATGCTGTCCTCCATTTTCCATATTTTTTTAACTTGAGCCATACAGAAATTCTTTCTCTTCTCGCAGCATGTCCAATCAGTGACTTCCCTGGATCCTATAGATAATATTAGCATTTCTGTCTGGAAGTTTTGTAGGTGCTCTGCCCTCAGACTGCTCCTCCTGGCTCACAGCTGCTTCTTGAATAGAATATACCATGCTGCACAGCTGGCTGTGAGGGGTGATGCAGGACTTTTTGTCTGCTGTCTGTCAGGTCTAAAGCAGCCCTGTTTTCCCACCACTGGGACCCACAACACAGGTGCCACGTTTGAGTTTGGCCACCCTCCCCCTCAGACCCTGCCCTTGCCAAATGACCAGGCAACCACCCTGACACACTGCTTGCAGTTCCAGCTTTACCTGACATGTTTTTTACTAAAGATTTTGAGGTAACAGAGAGGCTGTCTCTTTTGATTAATGGTGGGACATGCCTAGAAGAGTTTTGCCTGTCATTAAAATAATAGAAGGCAGAGTTTCTTACTCCCTGGAACCCAAACGAAAGGACAACTTGCAAGAAATATCTCAGGAGATGGCCAGCACAACATCCAGAGAAGAAATTAGTTAAATACCTCAAATCAGAGCTGCACTTGGTGTAATGTGGCATGAGTCCACTGAAGTCAAAGGAAGAGCTCAGATTAAAAGCAGCTGAGTTTTTTCTACCCAAGAAATTTCATACAAGTTTTAAAGGAGACTGGTTTTGCACTAAACAAGACAGCAGAGAGACTCAGGGTCGTCTTTTTTTTTTCTTTTTTTTTTTTTTTTTTTTTGGTGAAAAATAACATGGGGAAAAAAGCCACTAACAGTGCCACGGCAAACTCTCAGTCTCAGTTACAACAGGGGTGGGGATTTTTAGGCAATTATTGTATCTTGTGTGAGATCAAGAGGCTTGTGGAGCATTGCACGGGACCTGGGATGGCTCTGTGGGGAGCAGGATGTGCTGATGCTGCGCTCACTTGGGCTCAGAGGGAGCCTGACAGAAGCAGCATTTTTCAGCTGCTTGTCCCTTTGAGACTGCCCCCTGTCACAGGGTGCTGCTGAGATGTGCATCAGTGAGCTGCAGTCAGGGATCCAGGAGTGTGCTGGGATCGGTCAAATAAATCCAAAATTGTAACTGAGAAGCAGAAAGAGTCTTGCTAGACTGACTCCTAAATAATAAGGCAGGAGTGAGAGATAGGAAACCAGAGACTCTCGTTCATTGTTAAGAGAGAGGAAGACATGCTCAACATGGACAAATTTGCTTTTTTTTTTTTCCATTATTCTTTTTTTTTTTCCTAAGGCTGGAGAAGCTGTTTCAGAACTATTTCCCGCAGAACTGCAAGATGCTGCAGCGGAGGAGACGGCTGTAATTTCCAGGAAACCCAACTAAAGAATTATTATCGACAAGGCTCTTCTGGCAGACCATTAAAAAACCCAGCAGCCATTTTTTCACTCCTGATATTGTGTGAGATAATGGAGTCAGTGGCTGCATAGACAACTCCTGCCTCATTACTCTGACACCGTGGTCAATAGATTCAAAGAAGCAGCAGATGGAGGTGGGGCCAGAGGGTCTGCAGGGACTGACTGAGGCACAGGGGCCACCCAGGCAAAGCCTGGCTGGAAACTTCTGCCAGCAGATCTGTTTGGGCAGCCAGAGACCAAAACCATGGCAGGGGTGGGTGGTGGTAGGGGTGGAGTTAGGGGATAAAAGTGACCCTGGGTGTCTCTGAGATGAGATTATAGATCTGCTTCTTTCCTCCTTTGAGAAACCAGTTTCTAAACCATGACATTTCTTATCCCCTCTAAATGATTGTTGAAACTCTTCCTAGCTCTTGTTACTTTAGCGAATGAAAACCTGTGAAATTTCACATGATGGCTTAACTTATTTTTTAAAGCATTATTTGTCAATCATGAAGAAAACAAAGGCCTCTTTTAATTTTCTAGAAGCAAACTCCAGTAAGAGACTTTGATAGAGGATGTTCCTGTGTAAGGACAAGGCTCCTGAGTGATAAGGGGAAGAAAACACAGAACCTGTGATCTTTGACCCTAACCCATCTCTGACCATGTAGATTTGATACTGCACCAACTGAAATTATAGAAAACTCCCATTGCTTCCAGCTGGGTTAGGTTAAATCCCTAAGGAGAATGTTTTGGAGGTAGAAGCTTGGTCCTTTCCCTTTGAAGTCTCATTAGGATTCCATTAAAAGGAGTCTGACATGGGCATTTCTTCTAAGCCAGAGGATTTTACAGAGGTCAGATCAATGGTGAGTGGACCAGTTGCCCTCTCCTGTGTGATCAGAGGGACTCAAGGCATGGACAGATAGTGGCAGGGCATCTTACTGCTTAGATGTCCACACCCTCCTAGCCAGAGCCTTTGTTCTAGGCTCAGGGGTGCAATGAAGATGTGGCTGGCCATGCATGCTAAATTATCCTCTCATCCTGTAGGTGATCCAATTAAGCCAAATTTGAAGAGAACCAGAGAACTTCATGCTCTGCCTTGCTGTGCATGAAGTCAGCAACTTACTAATGGACATTGATCTCTTGGGTTGTCAGTCTGTCTAGGGCTGGATGGAAGAGTTTTCAGACTTTTTTCTCATCACATCATTAGGTTTCATACTGCAAGCAATAAATTCTGTAGCCTGCAGCTGTGAAAACACTAATTTGAAAGCTATTCTGTTTAATATTTTTGAGAAGTTATAGCTCTATTTTTTGATATATATTTGTATTTTTCTCCAAAAAACTTCACAAGTTCTTACAGTTTATTTTCCCTCTTTTCTGATTTTCTGAACTTTCCTATCAATTAAATATCTTTTTTCTCCTTCCTTTTATTCCCCGTTCTCTTTTTTTCCTTCCTCTCCCTTTTGTTGCTAGAGCAACAAAAACCTTCAGAGCAGAGGGGATTTACACAGTAAAGACTGTAAACATACAGTGACACTAAAGTTTTGCCTGTTATTTATGAATATAATATGAACTATTCTGGATGTCAACAATCTATTTTGGGTGTGTTAATCTAAAATATTGTCTTCCCCCTTTCTAGGACTGTGATTTCCCAGATCTGTTGGCTTCATTCTATGCCTTCAGCCTTGTAAGATCAAAAGAATAGCCCTTGGCTAGGACTGAGTGTCATTATCTAGGAAAGGAGCTGTCACCCTTCAGTGGCATGTGCAAGAGTATCTCTCTCCTCTTTCTGTTGCATTTCTTTATTCACCCTGTTTACTCTCCAGAGATCTCTCTTCTTTACTCGCCCCTATAGCTCCTGAGTCCTGCAGTCTTTAGCAAAGCAAATTTTTCCAGGGTAGTTCTCCACCTAAAGTATCAGAGGTGCATCAGTGCAAAACCTGGTAATGGGCATAGATGTTTTGAAGGCAACAATCATGTGAAACCTTGAGACAATTTTATCAGCCTGTGTCTTTTGCATTAGTGAAAGAAGGTGCAACACCTGCCCTTCTGCTGTTGTGGGAGGTTATGGTTAAACATGGAAAAACTGCACTGGGTGAGAAAAAGACACACTTCTGTCTGAGTTAAACACAGGCTTGGAAAATAATAACAGGAGTTAAAGTGTGACTAAGCACTTCCAAGGGTTCTTATGCTTGACACTAAATGCAGCTGGTCATGCCCTTAAAGTCCTTTTTAATATGATTACTGTGTTGCTCATTATTCAGAGGTCTAGAAAAGCAAAAATTGTTATATTCTTACAAAGGTAAGCAGCTGCTCAGGTATGTCCTTATTCTTCCTGCACCAGGACCCCTGAAGAGCCCTCTCTGTCATGACCAGGTAGGATCTATGGGGTTTAAGTCAGGATTCTTTCTCATTGAGTATTTTATAATGAACCATGGCTCATCCAAGTCCTCAGGTTTGTGTATAATTACATGTGAAGTCAGAAGCTGATGCTTTCTCTGTGTTAAAGACACACTGGTGCCACAGGCACTGCAGAGCAGCAGCTGGGGAACTTCCAACACCAGTCCTGAGTGGCATGGTGTGGTCACTGCTGTCCAGGACAGGGTACAGTCCACAGGAAGCAGTGCTGGATCTGCCTCTGCTATTAATGAACAAAAAGAAATCCCTCTCCTGCCTGAGGCAATGCTGGGCTGGAGAATGAGCCATACAGGAAAGTTGACTTTAATTTCCTTTTCAATCCCCATGTTCAAATCTCCATGACTGTGATTCATTACTGCAAAATGACTCTGTTCTACCTTCGTATGTTGTAACTAAATTAATACAACCATTTCACATATATTGGTGATGATGGCCACTGCTCAGCACACCTGGGATTGAATTAAAAGCTGCTGGGGCTGAGGGCATGAGTCACGGATACGGGCTGAGCTCGGGAGCCAACCTTTGGAGCTGTGGCTGAGAAACAATTCCTGAGGATGGAGGAGGTGTGGGGCTCTGCACAGAGCCGGGTGGTGACCTCAGCCTCGCCCCATTTTTACACTGCAAAAAGGAGTTACTGGGTCAACACTGGCACATTCATGGGACTGGGAGCCCAGGCATGAGGGGATGCTGGGGCTGGGAATCCTGAATCCTCCCACCCTTTTGCCAGGCTTTCTGGAAAGGGTAAATATAAATAAATTTGAGATTAGAGGAATGGAAAGGTTTGAAGGAGTATCTGTAGCTGCCCACAGTCATTCATGAAGGTTTGTCTTCACCTGAATTCTTCTCCCAGTGCAAGTGCTGCTGTGGGTACCACCAGGGAGATGGTGAGAACCAGATCTGTGTGGAAATTCAGGATCAAACCAACCACAGAATCATACTGTGTGCTGAGTTGGAAGGGACCCACAAAGACCATCAAGTCCGAACCCTGGTCCTGCAGAAGACAACTCCAAAAATTGCACCAAGTGCATGAAACTGAATTTCCTTTGGAAGAGTAAAAGAGCTGGGAAATAGAGTTTGTCATGATTGTCAAAGATTTACTAAGGCAATTAAGAGAAGGTTATTTCACCTACCCTGGACAAAGCCAGAAGCAACCTCCTAAACGGGGGCTGTTGTGAGTTACAGTGCTGGTTGTATTCATGTTTTCTCTGTTCTTTGGCTCAGGTCCAACATTATTTGCAAACCACAAGCAGCAGAAATCACTGTGAATTTTTAAATTAATTAGCTCCTCTTTTTTTTTTTTTTTTTAATGGATTAGGCTGCTTTTGGATACAATGAATTCAGGTTCATTTTCAGCTTGTATAATGGGAGCTTAAACTATCACTAACTTCTTTGAATCTGCAGAAATAAGAATAAAACATGATCCTTCATGTCCTCAATGGCTCAAACTAAATTGAAGTAGATGATTATTTAAGGTTCAGAGCAGGTTAGATATCTCCTGTGTTTTACTGTCAAGTCTCTCTCTCTCTCTCTCTCTCCATCTCTCTCTCCATCTCTCCATCTCTTTTGTACTTTTTCTTCCTCTGCCCTCTGGCCAAGTCCTGGAAAAAAAAAAAAACAAAAGACATGCCAAAAATAAAACAAAAACCTTGGATTGTATAGGTTCTTATCCAAAACAGGGTGAGCGTACCAGAAATTCAGCAGGAAAAGATATTCTCAGAGGCCAAGTGATCTGGATAGTCAACAAAGCTTAGGAATTACTTAGTGACTAATGTTTATTGTCACTATGGAATTTGTTTGTTTGTTTAAAGCTGAAGTGTTTGGTGCTGTCTGGACTGGGCTTGTGTTTGTTAATAAGCAGATAAAATTTTCAACAGAGAAACACTGAAAAAAATCAGTGCTGTGGGGTGACCCTATCCATCTATGATGGATACGGTCTACAGATCTGAACCTGCTGTGGAATGTTACCATTCCAGCACAATTATTAGCTTTATAACAAATTTTTCTTGCTGTCACTGGGAACCTCTGATATTTGGGATCAATCTGTAGCAACTTCTAAAATCTTCTCTTTGCATACTGGCTGTTTCTACTGGCACTTTCTAATTCCTCTGTGCAGAACTGGTGCTGAAAACATTTTAGTGCAGACTCAACCATCAAAGACCAAGGCACACAGACTAAGACACAGCTTTTTTTTTTGCAGTAAAAGGCTGGAGCATTTTCTACTGTTGCATGTAACTAGAAGTCACTCTGTCTGTTTTTTTATGTGGCAGAAAATCAATGCCATAATAGCTATTCCTTTTTGGCAAGAGACTGATAGCATTGGCCAGCACCCAGAATAATGCAAGCTGGAGATATAGAGCTCTGCCAATGCACCTTAAATCTCCTGACCTTCAGCATCTCAAGATTTCCAGCCCTGAGAGGAGAGCTTTCGGGAGAAGAGATTGATAATTTTGCCTGGCTGCGAGACAGTGTCCAAGACAGAAGCTCCAGTGAGAAACTGAAAACCTCCTCTGTGCTGCTGCTTCTTTCACAGTAAGATAAATAATGGCTGATGGCGCTGAAGCCAAGGGAACTGATTACTGAAACTAGGGCTAAAGACACCAAAATCAGTCCTCCCAGGCACGTCCTGGCTCCAGGACTGGCTGCGCTGGGTTTGCTCACAAATGTCTGTTGGATGGAAGTCAGGATGTGCTTGGGGTGACTGCTCTGCCCCACAGATCAGCTGGGTTTTGGGAGGGACTCCCTGTGGATGCTGATGTGCTCTTCCCCTGTGGCCACCCACTTTGGGTCAGGCTGGCTCCAGAGTCTGGGCGCTCTCTGGCCCTTGCAGGCTGTCACAGGACTGCAGCTGCAGCTCAGCATCTCTTGGCTTCTGGGAGTGCTGATGTTACCCTGATTACCCTGCAGGGCTGCTGATGTGCCAAGGTAAACTCTCCCTGCTCCTCAGACACCAACATTTCACTTCTTGCTGAATGGGAGGATTTGGTTCACTACTCAGAGCACGGCTCTGGGAGCCAAAAGTGCTGACATCTCATCTGCCCTGAGCAATTACTTCACTGCATGACCTTGTCCCAGATGCTCTTCCTTGATTTTTCCTTCTGTAGAAATGGGTTTGTGAACTTTGGGATCCACCTTTGCAGGACTGTTTGCTAACATGCAGAGCAGTAATATTTCCCATTTACTGCTGGCTTGACTTGCCTCATGCTCTAGAGTGGGCTGCTGGATGTAATGATGCAAAACAAACATTGCCTGAAGCTGATCCCCATAATATAATTCCACCATGAAATGTGGCTTCTGAAGAGATATCAAATGCAAGGATTCTTATGCATGGTTATATCTTTTCACTCCTTCCAGATTTAAGCTTGCAGTCCTGTTGTCTACAAACGACTGCTGCTCTAATCCTTCATGTATTACTTAATCTGAGAAAATTCCTTACAGGGGTTATTTTCTTGTTCATCTGAACAATCTTTTTCTTTATAGTGAATAAAACCACCCTGCCCACATGCAAACAGTCTGATGAGGAGTGAAGAGGTGATGTTATTGCACAGGTCTTAGATCAAGTGCAGCCATTATTACTGTTGAATATAATCTTCTGCATAGTCAAACTGTTGAATATTGCCAAGAGAGTTTTGCATGCTTGTGTATTTTTATATAAATAATATTTATTTAACTTGCTTTTATTTTCTGAAAAAAAAACCAGTATCAAGTAATGTCTCTTCAGACACAAGTGTCAGGAAAAAAGGAGAAGCAAGAGTTAAACTAAACTGGAAAGTGACAGCAGTACCAGATGCATTGACACTAATGTGCCTCTTTAAAGTTCATGCCTAAAGGCTTTGTGTGCAATGATAAATATATTTGTTTTGGTTGCTGGAGGTGCCCTTAAATTATTGAAAGACAAAACAGAAAAGGGACTTTTCATTTTCTAGCACCATTAACTTGTTTCACTGACCATGAGAGATTCAAAAAAGGGTACAGTATTGAAATATCAAGGCTCAGACAGACCTAAATTCAGTTATAATTTTCAACCTTCTGTTGTATTTCATGTTCCTATCAGTCTAGGCCCTGTTAACAGTGTTGCTTAATCATAAACCCCACAACCTCTGGCTGCTGCAAAAGTATTTTTATAATAAAAGAGGGAAAATAGGGCATTTTCAATATTTCTTTCTATTGATTTTGTGTATGGGAGAGAAGAGAAAGGGAAAGAAAAAATACGCCATTGTGATAATATAATAATGCAGGACTGGTATAATTTTAGCTAAAAAGAAAAATGTTGAAGGGGAAAAACTTCTGGCTCTATAAAGTTCTTTGACATAGCCAAGGACATATTTAGGGCTAAACTTTTTAAAGTGGAGATTCACATCCATCATGTGATACCTTTCATCTATTCAGGCTGCATTTTAGCTGCTGTTGCCTGTTCATTTAACCTGTTGCTCCCTCTGTAGCTTTCCCCATCACAAAGTTCTTTAAAAAGGCAAGACCTCATCTAGAGCTTGTGGAGCTCCATAATTAGACTGGGTTTTTTTGAAAAGAAACCATTTGGTTTCATGCTGCAGCTCCTCTTGGCATTCCTCTGGGTACACTGGACTTGTGGCTCAGCTCATTCAGGTAGTGATCACTGTGCTGGATGTGTCTGTCAGCCCTGTTTGTCCTGCACCTCTGTCCACTTCCACTCAGGTACAGGCTAAATGTTGGTAAGCAGATATCAAGCTTTGGGTCTCTCAGTTCTAAAAATAGTAGCTTTTTGAAAAAAAAAAAAGAAAAAAGAAAGAAATGTTGTTATATTCATTAATTACCATGGAGAGCATCATTAGGTACAACATTATGAGACACATGACAGCTTACCAGGCTCAGTTAGTAATTGTCTCAAGGTCCTTGGCTGTTTCTTACAGCAACATCCTGACTGATGCAAATAAAAGGACAATATATCCACACCAAGACATGCCCTTGTGGAGGGAAAGCAAGTAAATCTTGCTTTCCTGCAGTCCTACATATTTTGATGTCAGGCCCTGCCTACCCATCCTGGAATGAGAAGATCTTTCAGGGCTAAATAAAACTAAAGACAGTGGTTCCCTAGATGGGTTCAAGTTGTAATTAAAGTGTCCCACAAACTTTCAAGAAGCTGGCTTTTCCACTGAAAAATCTATTTGTTTATTTTTTAAAGCTATGTTCTATCTGACTAAGGGAGGTTCTTATGTAATAACCTATGGTGACCTTTATCCCATTAAATACATAATAAAAAGATCTCCCTTGTTAGTGGTTTGCACAGCATACAGTGTTTTTAGATACCAAATCCCATTCATTTCACATGCAGTGGAACAACAATTTAAAAGTGCTGTGAAAGAAAACCTGGGTAATCAGACATAAATACACTTGGATGCAATTAGAGCAGCAAATGATTGTGTACAGTAAATCTTTATTTAACCTAAGCCATGCTTCACCTTCTGAACCCTTTCCAGTATCTTATTATTAACCTCTTGTCTATGGAAAAGCCTCTCTCAAAATGAAGGAGCAAATGGGAGCAGTTTTAATGGGAGGCTTTAAATCTTAGCTGGGCCTTTATTCTATAGTCAGAGTTCACAGTGCAGCCCATAAGGCTTCCCAACACTGCCACTTGTGTATTACTCCTCTTTTTGAAAGTTTTGCCACATTTTCATACAACCGTGGAATAGCTTTAATTGCCTTAACTGAAATATTCTGTCTGCCTATTTATGAGATATGTCTTTCTGGGCTTTTTTTTATTATTGTTGTTTTTAATTATTATTTTGTTGGTTGGAGGTTTTTTTTTTTTTAATATTATTTATTTCCCCAAAACCCTGTCCCTTAATTTTAGCAAAAATTATTTGTCTGTAAGATACAAGGAGGAAATGGAAAAACTGCTTTTTTGCCCAGTTTCCTGGGATTTGTTGGGAAGAAGAGCATCCAGATGTTCCACAGCAGACATGATGTCCCCCTTGTGCCAGGAATGTGCCTTCTGCTATTGCTATTAAAATTCATCTCCATTAATTTTAATTATTATCTGCTGAAATGTGTTTGCACATCCTCATGAGGGATGTGTTGGAGTCTGCCTGCTGTGATACCACCCACCCTCAGCATGTTCCTCTCTTGCACTGGGTGTAAAATCCCCTAAAATACATGTGGCTAAATATGTTAATCTGCATTTCAGCTGTTCCATCCCCACCTGAGCAAGCCCCTCATCCTCTGAAGGTACTGCAGAGCTGTCCCATGTGGTCGGTGGAGATCAGGACATGATAAATTTCACTATCCTTGGTGCAATGATCATCTTTGGTCAGAGCTATCCTGAACCCCGAGCTCTCCATGGGAGGTCAAACACTTGGGTGCAAACATCTACACTGTGAACAGGAAAACTTAGTGGAAATGAATTTTGTCTGAATTTTGTAACTGATTAGTCCAGTACTGGAGGGATTGAGCAGGAACCTGTCCTGGGAATCTGTCATGATGAAATATTTAGAAGGAGAAATTTCTTGCCTGAACATTTGTTTAGCATCATTTCTGTGTGGAATTTTTGACATTATTTCTTCCCAAATTAACTCAAGCTACTAGGGACTTCAGGCCAATTCCAACTTTTTTAATGGAATGAGGAAAAGAAGACAGAAACTGCAAACCTCCAAAAGCATCAAGCTAGCCAGATGCAGTGAAATGCCAGTGGAAAATTTGTATTGTGCAAGGATAAAGAGAAAAATATACAATGCTATATAAACTTAAACCTTTAAACAAGGACACGTATTTTTGTGATAGAAAAAAAAATCCGTGATAAAAATTATCTCTCTCAAAAAAAGAAAGCATTAAAAAAAAAACAAGCTAAGAGTTAAAATATTTTGACAATACTCATAGACATTTTTTTCTAGGGGGAAATATAAGACTTAGAGTCACATAAACTCAGGTGGGATTGCCTATGGTTACAATATATGTCTAAATGGAATATGACAACCAAATTCAAGTATCAGTTTATATTGTGACTCTGGACTTCCTAGATTCAAATTCTGCTGATCCTCTGAACTACTAGGCTTGTTAAATTAACTTGGATGTGCCTTATTAACAGCAGACAAGCCTGCAGGTAGCCATTCTCTGCATATGCACTGACCTTCCCTAGCCAATCTGCTTTCAGGGTGGGCATTACCCAGTGCTCAAAAGGCTGAAATGGCACTCCAGAGGTAATTGGTGAAGCACCAACTGTGCCTCAAGGCTCTATATTATCCTTTCTCCCAAGCCTGCTCAATTAAATTCAGTTCCTTCCCCAGTTTCTGTGAGAACTCCAGTTAAGCATGAGGATGATCCTCTCTTCTCCAATAGGCAGGGAAAGCAAGGTGCTGTTTCTTTAGAGGTGGACACACTCCTACCCCCTCAGCACAAGAAATAACTCTTACTGGAATTCCACTCCAAAATCCAATGAAAGAGCAAAGGACAGTCAATCCACAGAGATACTTCCTAAAGATCTGCTAAGGACAACAATAAAAAACGGGCAGTTCTGGGAGTTTGTGAGAGACTGAGGATGCAGATCCACAACGAGCAAATTCCCTGGTCTCCTGACACATGGCTTGTGCTCCTCTCCTGTTCTCTTGGTTTTCATCTGCCTGCATTTCAGTGCTGGGGGACCTGGGCTCACAGTGAGCAGCACCTGCAGAGCTGGGAGAGCCTGGGAGAAGAGAGCTCTGCTGACAGACAGTGGTGCTGGCCAAATTGGTAACCTCTGCTGCAGCCTCTGTGAACTGCTCGTCCAGAAACTTCTCAGCTGTTTGTTAGCTACTGGGCTCGGGAACATGACAGTCCCTGGTGCTGCTGGAGAGTCTCTTTACTGCTGCAACCCTTAATCGGGTGCAGCATGGCTCTGCTGCGTGTTCTAGCAGCCCTGGCTGCAAAGGGGAGGAGGGGAACCAAGGGGAAAGGCTTTGCTCCTGCTTCTTTTTCCCATTAGGATGGAGGGAAGGAGGGAAACAGTCTTCAGTTGTGAGTAAATGCTGGGCTTTGCCAAGCCCTTCAATATCTCCACAGTTTGCCCCCAAAAAACAAATGAAAATGTTTGACTTAGGATTCAGTAGCACTGGCCAGTTCTAGGCATTTCCAGCAGCCTCAACAAGTTCATTGCTTTATAATGTTTGTCATTTGAATCTTGCTGCTCGTGATGATGCAAACAATCATCATGGCTTTGGGAGTTTGTGCAGGATGTCAAGGAAGGAAGAGAAAATATCTCCTCACACATTTTATTTCAAGGTCCTTTCATCCATGGCATTGTAAGCTTGGAAGCTTGAGGAAGAATTAAGACTGAAATGAACTGCTGCAGATGGTGAAAGATCTCATTTATTGATCACCACGAGTGAAGGATGTGTCTCAGACTTCTGCTCTTCTCTACTACACTTGCTTGCTCTCAGGTTCACAGGAAGACATGAAGATTGTTCATTTTTAAAGATGAAAAAATATGCTAAGGGGTTTCAGGGGAAGAAAAGTAATAGTTTTGACATGATTTCTACACAGGAAGACTTTGCAACCTGATTTAAATACAAAGTTCAGTAAGCAGAATGAAGAATAAGAGGAGGTGTGCTCAGAATTCGTGGTGAGTTAGTCTGGTGTTTGTGTGTGTGTCTGTGTGTTTGTGCTACTCCTTCCTATCCATCCATGAAACAGACATCCAAAACAAATGACTTTGGCTAGCCCAGGCTATATTCTTCCTGCCTTTTGAAAAGGGAAGGCAATGTTGTCCATGTCCAGAACAAGATAGTTCATTTGAAAGTAAAAATAACTGGTGTTGTCCATCCACAGGGAACAGAAATTATCTTAATGTGTGTATCCTCTTCTCTAGAAGCCTAGAACTTGTTACTTTATCTGCCATTTGATCTTATAGCTCTTTCTCTTTACCTCACTTTCACACTCTAAACTTTTCTTCTTACTTCACTGTCCCTCCCTAGATCTCCTTTAGCCTTTTTTTTTTCCCCAGTAGCAACATCCTTCCCTAGCTCCTCTCACATGTTTTTCAGGGTTCACAAGACTCCACAATCCTCACACCACCATGTCCTCCCTGGTCTTTTCTGACAGGGACTTTTTGCAGGTCAGTATAAAAACCATCAGGAGGTGGCAATGACCTTACAGGTGTAAGCAGGTGTGTTTTCTTGGGAAATGTAATTCAGATCCAAACTGCCAGCATAGCAATAAAATAAAAAGCAACCCAGCCTGGATATGGGACATCCACCCAGTACAACGTGTCTGCAGACTGATCTCATAGATTACCATTTGTGGCTCAAGTGCCTGAGGTTGTTCAGCTCTTTTGGTTCAGTTAAACCTAAAATGAAATAAATTTCAGGTGCAATTCCATTCTGTGTAGGGAAGTGCAGCAAATGTGACTGAGAAATTAACTTCCAAGGCAAATCCTGATCTCCACTACAACTCCTATGTAGACAAATCCAGTATGTCCTTCTTAACTACTCTAGTAGAAAGGTGATAGTCTCCAGTTATTTTATTACAAAAGGCATTGTAAAATGTGTTATGGGTCAGTCCTGGAGGTTTCAAGGAGCTGTAATTGCTGGAGTACATATTTTAAAACTATAAAACAGGTTCTCTTGGCAATACATCAGGAAGATATCTCTTCTGTTTTGAAATTCAGGTACCTTGTGGCCTGATGTTTCCCACTTAGATAAGCTTCTTGTGATTGGTCTTATGAAACTTGATACAGTTCAGCTCAAGAGATGCTCCAGACTTTCCAAACCTGCATCCAGATAAGTTTCCAGATATGGGCTGTTCATCCCAGCTGCTTGGTTTTTAGGGCAGAAGCAGCCAAACACAGCTACCAAGGACATTTGCTGAGCTCTCATCTTCTCTTTAGCTACCTACCCTTACTCTGGTGGGGGGACACAGCCTAGTGCTCTCCTCTGTCTCTCCTCTTGGTAAGCTCTGCCTTGTGAATAGTCTAAAGACCAGGATCCAGAAGCAAACTGGGAGCTAAGTTATCTTCTGATGGCTCATCCACCCACCACTGACCCACGTGTGAAAGGGAATTTTGGAGCAGAAAATTAGAAATTAAGATGTTATAGGATTTTTTTTTTGTATTAAATATCTATAGGGCAGGGGAGAAAAACACTGATACTGTAGTGATACAATGATACTGTAATGGCAGATGTTTTACTTTTTATTAGCTTTTCTAATGGCTTCTTGTTTTTTGTCCAAAGTTTGTCCTAGTATGTTTAAACTCTTAAAGAACAACACAGTAATTCTGCACTGATCTCTTGTTGGTGAGTGGCTAAATGTAATTCCAATAAGTTTTTCCAGGCCAATATATAAATTATATTTAACATATAAATAATAATTCAATATATATAAATGATATTTATGCATTTTTTGGAAGAAAAATGTAAACCTTTTTTATCTCTCTCAGAAGATTTGCAGAGATGTTACCTTGAGAATGAGGAAAAGCTTGACCTGACCAACTTGGCTTTATCCTAGAATGTGCAATACCAGTGAGGAGAAGGGGTTCTCTCTAGCTGTGTGGGAAATTACAGCTCTGAAGAAAGTCACTGTATCACTTCTTTTCCCCACCATTTCAATTTGGCAGAAAAGATCTGCATAATTACTAAGCCTCACAGCCACCAATGTACCCATAGGGTTATTTTGCAACCTAGGAAGTCCAGTTAGGTGGAAAATATTCCTTTGATTTATGACCCTGAGGTAGTCAGCTCATAAATTAATGTTTGCATTGGCAACTTCAAGTTGCCTTTTGCATCTGAAGGCTCTGGGTAGCAGAGAGTGACAGGAAGGCATCAGACTAAGATGTGTAAAACATACTGAAATAATGTTTATTTTCTGTGTTTTAAGTGAGAAGGCATTTCACTATGAGTGCTATACTGTGGCTCTTTAAATGCTTTCTTATTTGCAGACATGACTTGGAAATTATTGAAAGCAAGACTTCTGGGTGACAGGAGTGGGCGAGGAGAGGTAAACATGAAGAACAATGCAGTCAGACATAGAAGGTCTTAGATCATTTAAGTAATTGGGCAAAAAGGTGACAAATCCAGTTCAATGCAGATAAATGTAGAATAATGAGTCTTGAAGCAATGCAAATAAAGACAGAAAATGCTGATCAGGAGATTGCAGCACCTTACTGACTGGCAAAGAGATTGGGAAAGCTAGGGGAGGGAAATCTCCTTAATGATTGGGATATAACTGCTCCTGAATGGGTGGAATTCAATGGAATAAGAAAAAGGTCAAGAATTTAATTTTTCATTGACATAGAACTCTCTTAGGTTATCTTGTCCATCCTCCTGCATCAGCTGAGAGACATGTCTTTCTGCAAAGAACCCTATTATGTTGAATTATGAGGATTGTCAAGGCGATTTATAGGATAGATTTAGTTAGTGTGAACATTTTTGCTAGCCAACACAAAAACCAGAATGTTTTGGATGAGATTCTGACTTCCCTGTCACAGGTGCAAATAAAACCACCTGTAAAATCTTCAGCAGAATCTCTCATGCTCTATAGAAGAAAATGCACACTTATTCTTGCAATTGAAATTTTACTGCAGGGATTTGCAATACTGGGATTTTAGCTACAGCTGAGACACTGCAGAGTCCAGTGGAGATGGGTTTTTCTCCAGGGAAATTCATCAGACCTTTGAAGCCCAAGCTGACTTATGGCTGTTGACTGGAATCCTATTTCACCTCTTCCATGGCTGCTGCCTGGTGATTCAGTTCAGAAGTTGGTCTGAACAAAAGGTTATCTGCTCTCTCAGCAGCCTCACTGATTTCAGAAGGTACTATTGGACAGTGAAGAGTTGAAGTTGACTCTTGCAGTAAATATATAAACGTGGAAGGCAAGATTGCAAGCCCAAAATGCTGAGCTTCAAATCCCATGTTCAACTCACTCTAAAAGCACACACATCTATCAGTGGCTATTTTACAGCAGTGTTTTCCAGGTTCTGCTCTGCTGCTGGAATCTGCACCAAAGTCCATCTGGGATCCAGATCTGGTTGTGATCTTCCTCCAAGGGCTTATCACACACTTTACATTTAACAGGCACAGAGGCAGTGAGAGGAACCCAGACCTCTCCTTTCCTCATGAAATGAGAGCAGACCAGTCCTCTTGTGCTTTTACACAGCAGGCCAATGAAGATTGTGCCTCCTCTTCTTTTGACAATAGGGGTGAAGACTTCTCCTTCTGAAGCTTGAAATGACAAACATAACACAAAGGGCAAGATACATCTTGCTTTGAGGAAAACACTGATCCCAACACCTCTGTTAAAGAGCATGAAATGTGTGAGAGCTCCAGCTTTGCTCCAAAATGGAAAGAGCCCCCTGTCCATGGCTTTCTGATGATGGACTATGTTGCTTCTTCAGGGAGGGTTGGGGGGCTTCAAGGCTTTCAGTTCTGAGAAGACAGAAGAATTCCTCACCACCGTGTGCCGAGTGAAGAACCAACGAAAACAAGGAATTAGTGCTGTCTGCTGGATCTGGGATCCTGAAAATCAGGCAGGTATTTTGTTGCCTGAATTTTCATGAAAAATCCCGAGATTCACAAGTGACTTTAGTGCAAATCTAACAGGACAATCTAATCAGAGCACTGTCATTTTGTTAATTCAGGCTTAGAGAAACTTTCCTCTAGGTAAGAAATAGCTGTAATATCCTTTTTTCATGTCAATGAGGTGCATATTCATCTGCACCATTTGCCTCTGCCAGTTCTTATTTCCAAACCTTGCTGAGGCACCAGAAATTGCTTATGCTGTTAAGCACCAGCAATTTAAGATGCTAGCACTCTGCTAGAATTTGAGATGTTAATTAAAAGTTTGATTTTGCAACCTCTAGGGTTTTTTTTGGGTTTTTTTTGTCTTCTTTTTGCATCAGTCTGTGCTGTACTTCTGAGGGTAAAGCTGAGGGGTAAAGCTGAGGCTGGGTGAGGTAAAAATAAGCAGTCCACAGTGGAGTGGAAGCAGGATGGCTGTGCTACACACATCACACTGTGGCGGGCCCAAATCAACTCTCTTTGTGTCAACAGGACCATTTTGACAACGATTATCAAATAGATGGACATGAAAAGTGGAAAAGAGAAGATGCAGAAACATGGCAAACCTTTGATCCTCTTCAAGGTTTTCCATTAAAAAGGTATTTCTGTTTTTATATCACTGTCTGTGAAACATACCCTCACACAAACACCATGTATACAGAGCCCTTCCCCATCCCCCAGGGCCAGGATACTGATAAATGCATTAAAATTTCTGTTTCTGAGAGCTTGGCCTTGAGAGCTGCTGTGATCCACCCCTGAAGGCAAGGGCAAACCAGGTTCTTGTTAATAGGTCGCTTGAGGTGGATTAGAGTGAAAAAACACTGAATGATTGGTGCTTGTAAGTATATGTATGTAGGGTTTATTTCAGAACAATTTGGTTGCAATGAAAATCAGTTACGTAGTCATTTTGGTTATTATTATCTATAGTAATACAGCAATATAAAAGCATAAAAATATCTCTTAAGAAATGTATAAGGAATAGGAGCATCTCACTATCCATGGACCTCACAATGAGATTTGGTTGTTGCAGTTTCAGAGCCTGTTGGTCAAAGTGATGGTCACAGTCTTGATCTGTCAGGGGTGGAGTAAACCAAGGGAATACTGGAGTTCCATGGGTTATAAACACTCAAGTTCAGGAAGGAACCCCCAGGAATGCAGGGAATGCCAACTGGATGAGGTAACGCTGTGGATCAGGGAACAATCTGTGAGTCTTTGAGGTCCCTGACACCCTCCAAGGTGCCACAGCTGCCTCTCAAGTCAGCAGAGTTTGAGTCAATGGTGGCCCATCAGAAGGGAGGAGAACCTTCAGGCTGGATGGAAGCTTTCACAGCTGAGCCATATGTGTAAGGAATTTGGCATGATAAAAAGCATGTCCACCTTGAAGGATCTGCCTCTTATCAGCCTCTTCCCTTACCTTGCTCAACACCCAGCTGTAGCCTGAGGTGGGGCTGTGTCCTCTGCACCTGGGTGGTTACTTAGTACTTCATTAGCTACCCCCTAATTTTGTGAGCCATCAGCATTCCAGTATTTCTCAGGAGCCTCCAAAGCACTTGGGAGAGATTTTTGGGATTTTTTAAATTTTTTTTTAAGACACATGCTCTTTCAGTAAAATGTGTTATTCAGGGGGAGACAGTAGACTCAGCTGAAACCACCCACAACTCTGATATTTTTGGAAAAATAATTTTCTTTCTAATGAGTTACTGTCTTTCTCAGGCAATGCCAACAAAATTCTATTTTATTTATTATTCTCATTTTTTTTCCAAGCTGGAGTTACTGTCAGTGTCTACTAAAGCTGCTAATAAGCCTTTACAACAATATTCTTCCTTCTGAGGCGTTGTTTGCAAGGCCTTTGAAAAGTGTGACATCACAATGGCTTTTCAACATATAAATGAAATATTTTTTGGTGCTCTTTGATCTGCTATAGCTTCCAAATGCCTTTATATTTTTATCAAATGGATGCCAGTGTTCAGCTACATGATTATCAGGTATTCATTTAACCTTTTTGACACACCAAAATGTCAAATGCTTCACAAATGCCTTTTTGAATACAAAAAGCTACAGAAGTTTCTTCTGAATTCTGACATGTCTTAACAACTCTGCGTTTCTGTTGTTTTAAATACTATTTATGGCTTTAAAATTAAATCCTACCCTGCTTAGTACTAGTAATAGAATCATATAATCATTAAATTGTTTGGGTTGGTATGGACATTAATGATCAACCATTTCCTACCCCCAAGCCATAGAACACCTTCCACTAAACCAGGTTGCTCAGAGCCCCATCCAACCTGGCCTTGAACACTTCTAGGGATGAGGCACCTACAGCTTTTCTGGGCACCCTGTGCCAGGGCCTCACCATCCTCCTGGTGAAGAATTTCTTCCTGAAATCGAATCTAAACCTACTGTCTTTCAGTATGAAGCCATTCCTCTTTGTCCTGTCACTGCATGCCCTGGTAAAAAGTCCCTCCCCATCTTTTCTCTTGGCTCCCTTCATGTCCTGGAAGCCTGAAATTAGGTCACCCTGAAGCCTTCTGTTCCAGGCTGAACAATCCCAACTCAACCAGTCTTTCCTCATGGAAGAGCTGCTCCATCCCTCTGCTCATCCTGAGGGCCTCCTCTGGACTTGCTCCAACAGCTTCGTGTCCTCACAGGGGACATGAACAGACTGTGAACCTTGGGTTTCTATGGGTATAGGAAATAGCCTGATCTGGTGAACAAAATGGAGCAATTCTCCATCAGGTTGTTGTTATTTATCACCTTCTCCATCAGTTAACCCTTTCTACAGTGCTGCAGATAATGTTCCCCCTTTCAGAGGCGAGGTCCCAACACAAACATAATCTCCAGTGCATGGTGATATTCACATAGTCACATCAAGATCACATCCCACCAGCTCAGACCCTGTCAGTTGAGAAAGAAATTCCACATCTGAAGTACACAATAGGATTCTTCCAGAAAAAAAAGAAAAAAAAAGAAAAAAAAAGAAAAAAAAAGGTCTGATATGTCTCTGTAGGATGATATATTGTGCTGAGGGAGCAGGACCAAAAGGGAATTGAATACACAGGGACACACAAGATAGCGATATCTGCAAGATGGATATGTGTCATGTGGCATATTTTACTGCAAACAAAGAATGAATCTCCAGCAAGTAACTACTGTAGTTACAGTAACTACTGTACAGGAAAAATGGTGTCCTTTCACTTTGATTTTTTCAGTCAAGACTGGATATCTTTCTAAAAAGTATTGCTTATTTCAAAGAGGAAGGAGAAATTCAATGCAGTATTTGCTGGCTGGAAATTATAATAGCTGGTTACAGTCCCTCAGCTTGAGGGACTAACCCTCAACTTGAGTTGAGAGGGTTACAGCCTTCTCAATTTGAAACTCCTGGGTGAGGTCCTGGTTTCAGTAGAACAGATGGAGATGGGATTTTACCACATCAAGTGATGCCTTGTACATCCAGAAGATACAGAGGCACATATCTGCATTTTAGATTAAACCAAAATTTGAAACACAGTTAATTTGGTTTTTATGACTCAGTGCAGGGAGAACTCCAGAATCAGCTGAAAGAAGAATGTACAACTAGTATTTGATGGAAAGTTGTCTGCTATCATCCCAGATGGATAAAGATAGAAGTTGCTGAAATGCTGGAGTTGAGTCACAAAAGTCACAGAGGATAATGTCCATGGGACTTGCTTCTGAACCTTGATAACAGGCTCAGAGCAGGACTCCAAGAAGAGCTGTTGTAGAGGAGGATCAACGTGGGCTGATTTAAAAAAAAATAAATGGGCTGAGATCAGCTGCACCTCTGCTTTTAGTGTCAAAGCAAACCTCAGTCTGGGACTGTGGTAGAACATTATCATGCATCAGCATATTTACAGTCATGGAAATTGCTGTAGGCTTGAAGGAGAGTGAATAAAATGTGCTACAAATTTAGTCTGTGTATCTGTATGTGTGTATATATATATATATATATATATATATATATATATATATATATAATTTAGTTTGTATTGACTATCTGGTGTGTTAAACACCTGAACATGAAATGAATGTTACTTGGGGCATTCAGATTTTTGGCACCTGTCTCATAGGAGAGTGCATGGTGCTCCAGTGAAAATGGGAGTTAGATGGGAGGTAAATTCAGCAAAGGAGACCTGAATTCTCCTATAAGCTTTGTTGAGACAACCCAGCTGGAAACACCTGACCTATGGAAACACCTCAGACAAGGTGAGTCCAAATCTGTGCCCATCCTCTTTCAATCAATAAAATGGGGACAGAGCAGCATGCTCAGTGAATGTAGTGAACTCCACTGCAACCAAACCTTGATGTCAGAAGGGATTTATGATGCATGGCTTTAAGGATGAGAAAAGGACACACTACTCACTCCAAAAGAGGATTAGAACCTTCTTGTGCATTTTACTTCTCCAGCAGGACATTGCCATTGGTGAAGCCTCTGATTAAGAAGCAGTACTTGAGAGATAACAAATTTTCAGTGATTACCATGGGAACCACAAATGATTTCATAAGGGTGGAGAAATTATAAAAAGTTCTAATTGAGAGAGAGGATGAAGCTTAAAACAGTTTCTATGGAAACCAGAGGTGGCATCCAAAAAAAGTGTGTGTACTAATCTGATAGTCTGATTGGCAGGTAATTGGTGCAGTGCTGGAGTGAGGAAGCCTTGGGATGTGAGGTGAAATGTCCATCACACAAATAGATAAAACAAATAGCCTTCTGAAGAAGAGCTGGAGCTTCAAACTCTTTCCCTCCCAGTAGAATAGACTCATCACTCAATGGTGATTCATTTTCATTCTTGTCCCTGTACTGAGTGCATTTTTTTTTTAATTACAGTATGAAAAACTTCAACAGAGCTGATGGATGGAGCTGCTCCCTCACCTTACCCAAAGACTAGAAGTCATGAAGGTGCATTTATGCAGACATGACCTCCAGTCTGTTTCTTTTCTCAGGCGAAAGAGCGAAGTGAACACAGACTTCCAGACTTCCAGTAAGCTCTCTGAATAGCTGGATGAGATACTTGCCTGAGCTTTCCAGGACTTCAGTTTCTCCTGGATGACTGGCTAATATCCAGCCAAGCTCATTTCACAGAATTCAGAATTTCTGCAATAATTTTACTTGTCAGATCCCAGTGGAAATTCCAAGGACACAAAGTCCAATATCACCTGTGAAGGAACTTCCAGGCATACATTAAAGCAGATAACCAAATATTTCTATCTACCAGAATTATTTGGTTTTAGGGCAAGTGGAAAACTCTTGTCAAGCGTTTTGTGGAAGACATGGGATGAACAAATCCAATCTTTGCTCTCTTTCACAGGGCTGCAGCCCAAGTACATTATGATATCTTTCAGCTTGATGCCTAAAGAAGGAAAATATTACTGTTGTCAATAAATTAGATAAATAACAGGCCTTGGCCAGCCACAAGTTGCTGAAGTCCTCAGCAAATTCTTTGCCAGCTCAGGGGCTTGGAAGACACAGATTTTTTTCTCCAGTATTCTCTGAGCTCACCAAATTAATTTCTCCATTCATCAGATGCAGACAGAAAACCTCACATTTAGAAATAGACAAACCCCACAAAACAGAAATATTTTATGGATCTGAGGTATTTTGAAAGATGATAAGCCTTTCTGTTGAAAGATCTAGAAGACTGGTCTGCAATCTGTGACACTGAGATTCATGGCTCCCCAGTGTTATCCAAAATCATGATTTAAATGAAATATTGAAAATTATTAAGGGAAAAAATCTTCCTTTCACTTAGAAAATGTGCATTTAGAGAATTTTGCCCATTTCTGATCACAGAACTACCAGTGTCAGAATGGAGCCATCTGCAGAATGGCCACACTCCCCACGGTTGGTGGCAAATTCGTATCCCTAGTGGCTGCCATGTCATAACCTCTGCATACTCCAGCAAAAACTGGATTTGAAGAACAGTACACAAAGATAATCAAGGAGATCAGGAAGAATTCTATTTCCACTTTTGATCTGCCAGTTTAGATGAAGTCTGGGTCAACCACTAGTCTATTCTGTATATAGGATTAAGATTAGGTGAGTCTTATACATAACACACTTCTGCAAAACTTTGAAATGTCTGCCTGGGTAAGAAGCTTAAGATGTAACCTTTCAAGGATTCTGTCTTTACAGTGTGATAAAAAAAATAGTTTTCCATAGACTGAAGGGCTCAGAGATGCTCTAAAGAGATGGGTGACATGCATTTAAAGAAGGCTCAAAATTAACCACATTAATAGTTGTCATGTAACTGAAGGGGCTCTCAGGTGGTCACCTTGCTTTGTGGTTCACTGAATCCATCACTGCTTATACTACATCTTCTTTTTAGTAATATTTGACAGAAAAAACAGGGCAGTGAACTAAACAGAGTGGCTGAAGAAAATAACAGTTGTAGCTCAATTCAAGAGCATCCAGAATTCCATTCTGCTCACTCAGCCTGGGTAGTGTTACTGTTGTTTTTTTTCTCACAAAAATTCTACATTTTTGAATTTTCACGTATGTTTTCATTCCCACTGCTGCCATTGGGCAGGGAGACAGAGAAACAAGCTTGACCTTGTAATACTTCTGGTTGGTTGCTTGCACATCTGCTTTTTCTGATTCTTTCATGGATGATGTTGGTCTCTGCCCTCTCTGTTATGTACCATACAAAATTCTGGCAACTGAATTAGTAATCCATATTTCATTTATTTAATTCAGTTTATTTTCATTTCAGGTCTTGCAAGTGCACTTCTCAGATATGTATGTCTATGTGGTGGATGGTATGTAATAACCTGATTTATACACATGTTCAGTACAGAGAAATAATATAAGTTTCTGGCTCGCACAGTTTAACATTTCTCTGTGTATTTTGCAGGTGGTGTTCATCCTTTCCATTATAACATGCCAGTAAGTTTTAAACCTTTCTGTGAAGCAGCATCTCTGGAAGCTTTCAATTTTTTTATGTGCAAAGAAAATATTCCACTAACTACAGCTATATCAGAGTTCTGTAGATGCAAAAAGGCAGCAATGCTCCACCATTGTGAACAGAAGAATTTACCTCCTTCAGCAGCTAAAGAGGACTAGCAGAAAAGCTGGAGAAGGATTGTTGACAAGGGCTTGCAGTGATAGGACAATGGCTCTAAACTAAAAGAGGGAAGGTTTAGATTAGGAAGAAATTCTTTACTGTGAAGGTGGTGAGGCCCTGGCACAGGTTTCCTAGAGAAGCTGTGGCTGCCCCATCCCTGGAAGTGTTCAAGGCCAGGCTGGATGGGACTCTGAGAAACCTGGGATAGTGGAAGGTATCCCTGCCCACGGCAAGGGGGTTGGAACTGGATGATTTTTTAACACATTTTCTAGCTCAAACCATTCAGTGATTCTATGATTATGGGGGATCAACCTGCAGGAATAACCACTGGGTCAGGATTAGGATAACTAAGTGAAGGAAAGTTTGCAGGGCTTAGACAAAAAGAGATGCAGAAGTGTTTGAGCGTGTGCAGAGCAGTTGATTATTTCACTTAGAAGCAACATTTTGAAAGTAGAGGAAAACTTTGCATGGAAACATAATTGCGCTGCTCCACAAGGTCAAAAATACAAATCATATGTTGGAAAAAGGAGTTGACATCATAAAAGAGAACTTCATTGTACTGATGTGACCTCACATTAATTACATCCTGATGACTGTATGGGGTTGTGTCTCATCTATCTCAAAAAGGTGCAGTAGGCCTGAATTTCGTGGAAAGGGTGACACAGCAAGGGATAACTGTGTGAGGCATGGTTAAAAGACTAAGAATCTTCTCCCTTAAAAGTGAAGAGCAGAGGAGGAATTTTAAAGAGGCCTTTTAAAACCTGAGTGGTATGGAGAAAATTATAGTTTACTTCATGCTCTCTTTCAATACCAGAACTAGGGGATAATAATGAAACTACCAGGCTTCAAGTTCAGAGCCAAAAACAAGAGGGTACTCTCCCTTGTGTAATACATAATTAGGCTGTGAAATTTCTTCCCATGAGATGCTGTTATAAGTTTATGTGGGTTCAAGAAACCACATTATGTGATTAGGCAGATTCATAGAAGAAAACATGCTAAGGACTATTAAATGCACACACACAATGCCTGTTGAGGAATTCCTGGATGAAAAGTCACAGAAGATGGGCAAATGTCAGCACACGCTGACTCAGTTCTTAGGAATTCTCTTCTGTCCAATGTCTGGAATGGCATAAAGTGCAGAAGAAAATTTGGGTCCCACCTGAAAAAGCTGCTGCCTTCTGAAAAGAAATGGACTTGTGCAAGAATCTAGCTGTGAGAGAGACAGGCTAAAAATGGAATGTGAAGCAGAAGGTGCTAACATGGGATAACAATGATCCACTGATGAGAAATGCAGTTCAGGAGTACCAGATCAGCTCTCAGAGTACTGCTTACTTCTGCTTGAGCTGGAAATCATAGAAACTGCACTGCGAGTCCCTCAGAATTCTTGGCAGATTGTGAATACACAGTCCAATAGATTAATGCTTTGCTGCAATTTTTGGAGCTCAGCTAAAGCCATATTCAAAGACCCTGATGTTCAGATTGTGAGTGAATGATGAGAGAGAGAGAGAGAGACAGACAGAGAGAGTTCTCTGTTCAAAAGTGTCATGAAGCCCAGGAATAATGAGGATCCTGCGAGGAAATTCTGTTGAAAAGAGTTCACATCCAGATGTTTGTCTGATCCATATATACAATGAAGAAATTTTATTGAGTGTCTTCTTTTTTAACTGTATTTTCTGTTCTCCTTTAAACCACAGTGCAACCTATGTGTCCCAGAGTAAAACTTCATTTTCTTCCAACATCAAAATCATAGAATCAAGTTTTGGAGGAAGGCAGAGTGAGGCAAAGTCCTTATGTATCTTGGCTTAGATAGAACAGGTACTCTTAAAGTGCAATTACAAACTTGTTTATAGTTTTTGTCTGAACTGAGTTGTTATTTAGGCCTTAATGACCTGATGATGCCCTGATGATGCCATTATAAATATTTGTTGAGACTTAAGTGAAAAGCAAATAATTTAGCTTTTTATTTCAAAAAAATAAAAGGCAAACACGCATGTCCACAATCAAAGCAATGATAAATCAAATTTTAAATTAAACCATGCCAGTTCTACTTGCCAACATGCCAACAGTTACTTGAGAGTGAATTCAAAGTGCATGTTCTTGAAGATTGCTTACAGTGATCTGCTTGCAGAGTTTGCAAATACAATGATTTCCTCATTTGTTGAGTGACAGCTAACATAGTAGCCTGACTAATATACATGAGCCTTCCTTTCTCCAAGCTCTGAGGTAGGATAACACTAATGGAGGATATAGAACAGGCAGTTTTGGGAGAGTAAATTGCCATCAATAATTTCTCTGATAATTGTTCCTTTCTCTTTTTTTTCTTTTCTATACAAATCGTTGATTAATAGGCTATGACTAAAATTATGTGCTGAAGCAGAACAATTTCTGCTACTGTGTCTATCATGAACTCTTTTCTGTGAATGTATGATTGACTAAGGTCAAGCAGCTTTGCCTACACACATATGTTATGTATATTGTTTCTTTTCCATCATTGGTTGGCAGAGAATCTAAGAGTAAAATCTTCTGGAAAAACAGCTCTGAAACCAAATTCTGAGTCTGTCTGCTGATTGATTCAATTATATTTTGTTGTCTAAGCTTTTTGAAGTGCATTAAATGTTGCCTTCCAAAAGACATCATTCACAAGGAACCTGGTAACTCCTAATCTCAAAGGCTGAAGAAAATAATGAGCTCAAATATAGAAGCCTTCAGATCCATCTTCCATGCAATTTAAAATTAGTATTGCTCTTTGCCTAAACACTCCGGACAATAAATTTTGCTTGTAAATGTATTTTAGAATCAGGGATTACTGTATATTAGGAAGGATCTCTGGAGGCCTCTAGGTCAACCTCCTGCTCTTTGCTCTAAGGCTCATTTTATATCTGGGTCAGTTTGCTTGTGGGTTCCCTCTAAGAATGGAGAAACCACAGCCTGCCTGGACAACCCATTCCAGTGCTTAGCTGGAACATTGTGAAAAATGCTTTCTTGCAAATAGCAGATTCTTTTCTAACTGCAACTTGTGTCTGATGCTTCTTATCTTTTCACTCTGCAGCCCTGAAAAGAATCTGTCTCTATCCTTTCTATAAGCACACACCAGAAGTTAATGAAGTCTTTGGCCTCAGTAAGAGTAAATATGAAATATTGGAAGCAATACCTGTCGGGATAAAATGTCAGAATGAGAGACACTTATAAAATTAATCACTGGAATATTATCCTAGCTTCCAATGGCAAAATTCATCAGCGCAGAAGCCATTGTGATAGGACACATGAAAACATAAAAGTAAAGAGAGTAAGCAGACATATTTAATGCATGGTATAGTTTTGTCTCTAAAGCTTCTTCTTGCAGCAAAGTTCTCCTCTCCAAAATGCCCTTACCCCAATCCACTACTGTGTGCAATCCTCACAGGACCTGTCTCAAATATCCTTGACTTTCTATAACTTCCAATACTACCACGGCATTAAAAGATTCCCATATAGACCATTACAGACAAAGAATCAAAAACCCACCCTGTCCCACTGAAACTGCAGCGCCTTTGTTCTGTGGGAAGCAAATCTTCTCCACAGGCCATAGCACAGGCAATGTGATAGCAGGATAATTTCAGAGTGGTTCACTGTAGTCCCTACAATGCTTGTAATTGCCAAGGAGGATTTTTTCAGATGAGATTAGCATAGACTTTGGGGATATAGAGTTACAGAGTTATGGGCTTTAATGGTGCCAGTGGTGCAGAGCACTCTGCCTGCTGGCTGACGCTGGAGCCCTGAGGGACAGGGGCTGCTGATGCTGCTGTAGGGCACTGGGGTGGTAGTTTTCCATCCTCCTGAAGGCAGCTGAACACCAAGTTTAGCTGTCCAAGGGACTTCTCAGCCCTCTGTCCCAGCTCCCCTTTCCCGCACTGGGAACAGCAAAACCTCAATTTCATCATTAATATTCAGACTTGTTGGTGTAAAATTAGTTTTACACTTTATGGGCAATACTCAGAAAAGGACACTGAATGTCTCAGAAAGCACATTTAGCTCAGTTATTGCTATCAGTACTGAGATGTAAATTTCTGAAAAACAAGAATGAAGTGATTCATTTCTGCATAGGTAAAGATTAAAAAACCCTGTTAAATACCAAAGCCCTTATTCTCCTGTGTGTGCTAACCTAGCCCTTCAAGGAAATTTTTGGCACATGTGTGTCACTAATCAGACTCATTCTCATTAGAGTACAGCTGTTCTAGCATCTTTCTGTAACCCTCATGGATCTCTCCAAGGCACTGAGTCAATAAGTGATTTTAAATGGACTGCTCTATCCAGATCATGCGTTAGGGGTCTGTGATGTGTCTCACAGGAAAAAACGAGGCCACAAGCAGAGCAGTGCTGGGTGTTGGCCCTTCATGGACAGTGAGATCTCCATTACTGACCTTGAATCTCTTTTAACCAACACTGGGAGCAGACAAAGGGCCACCACGTGGTCCAGGGGGGTGGAAGGTGGGTTAAAGCAATCTTGGTTCATATCAGTTGTGATGAATTCAGGCATCTGGAACAGGAGCTAAAACAAATTGTGTTATGCTGTTGAATGGAGGTACTGGAATACTTGGCCCCAGATACTAAACTCCAGCAACCAGTGTAAAGCATTCTCTTCTGGCTCAGTGGTGACAAATTATTTCACTTAGGTTCAGAGCTAACTGGTAACTATTCCAGCTGGCATGTGTTAAGTGCTAGGCACCTTCATTGCACTGCATGCTGATGTTAAATTATACTAAAAGAGGGGCTCTGTTAGCAGTTCGGCCATTGACTTTAATGAAATAGCTAATTTGATCATTTTAATTATGAATTGAGGCAAAGCAAGAGCATAAATGTTAAAATATCATTTCATGCCAGTAGAGAGAAAAGTTGACATTTACTTTAACTAAGGACTAGATTGCTGAGAATGAAGGGGGAGATAATGAGCAAATGCAAAGGAAAATAGGAATGAAAAGGTGAGACAATCTGAAATCTGACAAGACACTAGAAGGACATGACCTGGAGCTAGAGAGGGCTGGAAAAACCTTCAGGCTGGGAGAACATTAAAAGTTTAGTGAAAAGGTTCCATGTGCTTTTTTTAGTCAGGAAGAATCTTGGTGCTGAAAAATGGAACTTCTATTTCCTGCAGTTCTGAAACAAAGCATTGGATATCATCTAAGCAACAATATCTCTGGATTCTCTTCTGAATGGAATTATTTCTGCATTTGTAAAGCTAAATTTGATCAAATTCCTACAGGAAGAGAAGCAGGCACACAGACTGTCTTTTTGTTGGTTGGTTTGTATAAATAAATAAAGCCATACTTTCACTGTGACAGGCAAACAGCTACAACAGGCTTCCAACACTGTTAGCAAAGAACAGGTTTCTAAGAGAGAAAGGAAAACAGGATTACACAGTCCCTTTAATACCAGAGGCAGGGCAGAATTTCCAAAGCGCTGAAATTGCAAACCATTGTGGCACCAAAGTACCTCCTCCTCCACAGGCTGAGCTCTTTGTCTGCTTTAGCCCTTTATGAGGTGTGTGAACTTTAAATGAATCATCTTAATTCCCTAAGTGAACCTGTGACATATAAATTTTAACACTGGTCTCACTGAAGGTCAAAATGTTGGTGCCCAGACTCGGCAGGGGTGTCAGTCACTCCCTGTTTGGTGCCCATTTAGAACTTGGATGGACATGGGGCTATGAGAAGCCCGGCTGTGTTTGGAGGTGGATGAACTTCTGCTTTATAAACCTTATGATAGAATCATATTTTCCAATATTTTTTTTCTTTTCAACCATTTTTTGTCTTTATCATGAAGTAAGTTGACTGCAGTGATCTGTGTCAACAACTTTACCCTAAAGCTGAGAGGTGCAAGTCACCATAAGAGCTGGGGCCTCGTGTTGCCATTCCCTAGACAGACCTAACAGGGGTCTGGGAAAGTTTCTTTTAATCAGCACCCTCATCAGGAGATCCTCAGTGGTATCTGACTGGAATTCAGAGCTGGAGGAAAGTTTCTTCATCAGAAATTTCTCATGAGAACATGTTTCCTTATAAAAGAAATTCCCTGTTTCTAATAAATTTATTAGCAATATTGCAAGAATAGTTGCCTCACGTTAAGAATTTTTGTTCTTCCCAATCCAGCAGAGAGAAATTCCCCAAGATCTTACATTCTAGAGGACTGCTTTACTCTTCCATTAAAGGTATATAATATCTGACAATTTCAGTGTTTTATCGTCTGCGTAATTGGATGCAGTGAATGGATTGGGTCAAATTCCCAGCAGGTATAAATGACACTGTTGCCAGCTTTGAAGCTGCATTTTCCAGCTTCTGTCAGCTAAACATTTTGGTTTGGCTTTGAGTTTATCATGTAGTGGTTTGAAATCCTGTTGTGTGGGCCTGACTGGGGAAGATATTCAAAGAAATCTGGTTCCCATAAGTGCTGGAGAGGTACTTCAGGGAGCAGATTTGGCTTTTGTGTCTGTATTGCTTTTGGTTGAGGTTTCTGATCTGCACAGGTTTCCTGTGGGCAATGCTGTAATTTCTCTTAAGATGCAGTTTCCTGTCTGTAAGATGAGGGCAGTAATTTAGCACTGAATTTCTCCTCAGTCAAGTGATGCAAGGAGAAATCCATTAATGCAAGGCATTTGGGTAATAGGGTAATGGTAACTATGAACATCATGAATACCTGGATTTAGTCCTGCAGAGATGGACATTTATAGGGAGATAAGAGCCATGCTTTTCTGTTACTGAACCATTTGACATTCTGTGTTGAAAAAGCACAAGACAGGAAAATAAATATCCTAATTGCAGTTCCACAGAAGAATCATGTGGAAATAAAGAATGGAAAATTGAAAAGTGCCATTTTGACTTCTGTTGTCATTTGTTCTGCCCAGCTATATGAAGGTTTTGAAAAATAAAAGTGCTATTTTGTGGCTCCTGCTCTCCCTCTGTAATCATCCCCTCTCTCTTCTCTAAAGCATCATGACAGTGTGTCAGTTAATAGTGATCTTACATAGAATTAAATTCTCCCTCTCTCCTTAGATACCCTAGATTCAGCTCCAGGTCAGGCCTGGAGCTCCTACTCTATTCCTTAACTGCAGAAGTTGTGCTAGGATGGATTTAATGACATATTCATAATAGATGCTTTGGGCTAAATCCTAAATGTCTTTTCATTCATTGTCAGTCTCTGCTCATGCAAACTGCCAGTGAAACCAGTCATTTCCACCAAACCCAGGCTTTAATTTTCCAGACCTCAAGACACACAGAAAGTCAAGCCCTGAGTCAGGTTGTAAAGTTCTTCTTGCCATAAGTGAAGAGGCTGTAGCCCAGAGGAGTGCAGGGAGCTGTCCCATGCTACAGAGCCAGGAACACGGACCTCTGCTGGCACTCCACGAAGGTTGTCCCGAGCTGTTGTCTTGTGTCATGACAGAAGTGAGGATTTTTGTGAGCTGGTGGCATCAGGGGTCAGCAGGCAAACTGCATCCAGGAAAGTGAGAAGCATGGAAAGAGGCATGGAGTCAGGAGAGGAAGAGCAAGATAAACAGAGTACGAGGGCCAGAGTAACTGCGAGGTGGGAGGAGAAGCTGAACGATGGCGGAGGATGTGATAACAGATGAGGCTGCTATAAGAAGCCTTAACTATTAGTAGTGTACCAGTCTTCTGTTTTACTTAGCAGTGTGCTGGAAACTGTGATGAATTCAATCTTGTGTAGCCTGTGGAGGGATGGTGCTGTGTACATTTGAAATGCAGAATGTGCCACGGTCTGGAGCATACCTCAGCCCCAGTTTTATCTTGCACACCTGACACTTGCTGCAGTAGGAAGTGGAGTGCAGTTTATTTCACAATATATGAAAAACATTCAATCATGTGCCCTGCTGTCTCATCCTCTTCTGTGCTAAGAGGATGAGATTGATAGTAAGTGGTCTTATGAAGCTATCAAGCAGCTTCATATTCAGAGCTCAGATTTCTGCCTTTTCAGTCTGCTCAAAAAAGGCCTTTGCAAGACTTTCCAATCTGCCCAATGGGTCTTTTCAATCTGCCAGAAATTATTTAACCTTGCCAAGGCATGATCTTCAGAGAAAACCAAAAATTCCCGAGCCCCTCCTTCCCCATCTCCTTTTCATGACTCAGCAGGCCAGAAATATCATTTGCCATTGTCTCGTAAACTTTTGACCTGCAACACTTGTGGGTTATTTCTTGTGGCTTTAGAGCAGGTTCAGTGAGGAAGAGCCCAGCAGTGCCCCCAGCACACACTGGAGAACCAGGGCCAGCACCAGTCAGGCTGTTTGGCCACCACTAACCACAAGCTTTTCACTGGCCAAGCAACATTGCTCCAGGGTGTGAGGAGGTGTGAGCAGTCACTGTCTAGCTAAGCTGGCACCAAGTCCTAAAAGCAGTGTGACTATCCAGCAGAAGCTGTGTCTGCAGTCAGACAGCTTGCTTTGCTGCTGGGGAAAAGCTCCTAAGCTTATGCAAAGCTCTGGTTTGCAGGCAGGTGTCTGCAGACAACTGCAAAGATGCTTTTCCACTATAGTTTAGCAGTAGAGAAATGAATCCACTGCAGACATAAAATGAATCTCAGGGAATGTCTGTTTAAACAACAAATTTCCCTCCTAAACTGTCTTTTCAGGAGACTGGCTGGGAGATGTTTTAACTTTAATGCCCCTCAGATACTGGCACGAGTTCTTCAGCTGCACTAAGTCAGATTGGGAAGAGAAAACTGAAGAGCTGGTGGAGATCTGACTCTTTATTTTCTTCTCACATATCTTCTCTTGACATCCAAGCACAGGCAAAAGTCTCTGCAGTGTGATGTCCATGCAAGAAAAAAGCCTTAGCAAGAGATGTGCTCAGAAATCTTCAAGGCACATAGTTCATGACAGAGTTCGAGTCTGAGAGTCCATGTTATTATGCCAGTATCCAGCCAGTGATAACTTCACTGGACATAATGTGTCTTTCCCAAAAATCCCCTGGGTTTGGAACATTGCATGACAGACTGCCTGTCCCCCTGAGGAAAACAAAATGCGGGTGCTATCTCTTCCTTCTACTTTGTTGCCTTCAAGAAAAAATGCCAAGAGGATTCATCCAGAATCTCCAGACAGCTGGAAAAGCTGCAGACACAGCTGAAGTGGACATTGATAAACATTTTCTGAGTTCTGACCACATTTTTTTTCTGCCCAGTGTCAAATGACTGATTGTACCATCTCCCTCCTAGCCCCACATTCTCAGCATCCAATTTCTCTGTTCACCTCCCTCCTCTTTCTCCTACATCTTCATTCCAGTCTGCTTTTCCCCTCATCTAGGTTAGATTCCCTGTATGATGACCTTTGCTGTCATTCTTTTCACTCTCTTTGTGCATCCTGCCCTTATAACTGATCTTTTTTGTCTTGCACATCTATAGTGTGAGCCATCAGTGGCAGCCATCCCTCTTCTTGACTGGTCCTTCAGGATGGACTTACAGAGCCTGGTTGGCAGTTAAGCATCTCTAAACCTTCTAGTAAGCACAATTTTTAAAGTTCTACTCCAGTAACTTAAATGCATTGCACAGAATCACAGAATGACAGAATCACCAAATCCCAGAAAGGGTCAGGCTGGAAGGGACCACAGCGGCTCATCTGGTCCAATCTCCCTGCTCCAGCAGGGCCATCCCAAAGCACAGGCAAAGGATTGTGTCCAGAGAGTTCTGGAATATCCTCTGAGGGAAGCCTCACACCCTCTCTGGGCAATCTGTTCAGTGCTTGGTCAATGCACAGGAAAGAAATTATTCCTGATGTCCAGGTGGAACTTCCTGAGCATCAGTTCCTGCCCGTTCCTCTTGTCCCTTTGCTGGGCACACCGAGCAGAGCCTGGCCCTGCTCTGAGCCCTCCCTGCAGGCACTGACAGACAGGGATGAGGTCCTCTCTCAGTTGTATATTCTTGAGGCTGAATAGCCCTGACTCCCTCAGCCTTTCCTCGTAAGAGAGTAATCATATTTTGTTGTTCTCCAGTGGCCCAGATCCAGGAGCTCCATGTCTCTCTTGTCCTGAGGATCCCATACTGGACACAGCACTCTGAATGTGCCTTACTAGGGCTGACTAAAGGGACAGGATCACTTCCTTGACCTACTGGCAATGCTTTTCCCACTGCACCCCAGGATTCCATGGGCTTTCTTGGTCACAAGGGCCCTGTGGCTCAGGGACAGCTGTTGTCCACCAGGACCCCTAGGTCCTTCTCTGCAGAGTGGCTTTCCATCAGACCAGCTCTCAGCCTGTGCTGATTATTCCTTCCCAGGTGCAGGATCAATTTCCCTCGGTTGAATTTCAGACAGTTCTTCCCTGCCCATCTCCCCCATCTGATGAGGTCTTTCTGCATGGCTGCACAGCTCTCTGGGTATTGGCCACTGCTCCCAGCTTTGTGTCATCAGCAAACCTGCTGAGGAGGCATCTGCCCCTTATCCAAGTATTTTAAGTTAAAAAATAACAGGCCCAGTATTAGACCCTGGAGGTATTGTGGATTGTCAAAAAAAACCATGGGTCTCAGGATGATGAGATGTGGCACCATGAAGATATAAAGGCAGCAGTACCGTGCTAAGTTGTCAACTTTTGTAGCCAAGAGACACAAAACCACAGAAATTCTTGCTGTGTTGTGAGCAGCCACAAGGAAGAAATGCTGTCCCAAAGCAGTGCTCTGTAATAATCAGGATATAGCAATCTGCATTTGGTTCATGCTCTGCCACTAATTCATTTGTTGGGCTTGTAACAATATATAACAGCATATAACAATGCTGTGCTTCAGAGCAACCATCTGCAAACTGAGTGGAGTACTTACTGAATCACAGGCATGTTGTGAGGCTTCATCCATCAATTGTGGTTTTAAAAGGAATCTCAACTCCTGGCCCAAAAGTGTAAATCATCATAATTTATATGCTTGTTAGAATTTTTTTATACAGGACTTCTTTTTTTGTATTCTTTTCTCATAACAAATGTATACCAGGTCAATTCTCAGTGGGTTATTCCTGATTTAAATGTGTGTAAGAGAGCTAAGAAGCAAATCTCTCATCTTCAGACAGGGGAAGGCTCTTAATAATGTAGCCATTTACACACCCTCAAGAATGGAAGGTGTTTTAAGAGCCTTGTTTGACTTCAACAGTAGGAAAATGTGCACAGCATCAATCCTTTTTAAAGCATATTGTGTGTTTACAAGCTGTCTTGAGCACTGAAATTGGTTTTAGATCTGGGCAGTTATTAAAGGTTCACTTTCCTTCCCTCCTCCAGTTTCAAGCTAAGTGATAATATGAGGTGGTGGGAAATTGTCTCCCTGAGCTGGTAGTGCCTTTTTGCCTGACTCTGAGTTTCTCAGGAAAGGTTTCCACTGCAGTAAATATCCTGCCTGATCTCTACCAGTAACACTATAATCTTTCTTTCAAAGAAACAGTTCAGCTTTTTTGTGTATATACAGGTTGGAATTTATTTTGGAAAATATCCATAAGAGACCCTGGCACAGCTAAATGTAATTGAATTAGCTGAGGTTTAAGCTGCTGCTATGGTCTTACTTCCATTTCAACACAGTCACATACAGTAATAACAATGTTTAGCACCAGCTTTTTAATTGCTAGTCAGTCCAACCACTGTCTGAATTTGTAGAGATAAAGCTGACACTTCCAGCATGTCTGTGGAGATGAGGGAAGAAGCTTTTCTTCCACTTGCTTTACAACAGATTGGCTTGGTTGTCATAGAGGCATCCAAGGTAGAGTTCAAAGTAGCATCCACAGTTGGAGTATTCTGGGATTGGGTTGGAATATTCAGGCCGTGGACCACTGAGGCAGCTTGGCAAGAGCTGCAAGGGGAGCAGAGGGACACCCCGCCAGGTGCTATGGAAGATTGTGTCAGATCCAGGCTAAGGTTGCAGCTGGGTACCCCACCTTCCACAGGCTTTCTGTGCAGCTTTGGTGAAACTCTCACCTCCCTACCTGAACAGTGGTATATACAGGTGGAAAACGTTGGTTGGGAAAAGTGTTTCCATTACTGGGAGGCAGTCAGGTCATAAACGATGGGAATAGAGGCCAGAAAAAATATGTTAGAACAAAATGCACTGTGAAAATTATGGAAATAACTGAAGGGTGAGTGCATTCATGTGTCCTCAAATAGGAAAAAAAAAACCAGAAGGTTTTGAGTGGAAGACTCCACTCAATCTCTTCCAAATAAAAAGGATGAGTATACATCAACCATTTATTCCAAGGAGATAAAAGCTGGACTCATCTGCACAAACTATCAAAAGAGAGAAGTAAGATAAACCAGAAAATTTCATTCACATTTCATTCAGCATTGTTCTAAATATTCTAAGCAATTTTTTTCTGGACAGAAAAGGACAAATCCACAGCAAATATACATGACAGCTCCTATTTTGCCTTTACTGTGGCATTCCATTAGTAACAGTTGCAGCTTATTGCACTAGCTAGCAAGTCCCCTCCGCAACTGCTTTCCTTCTTCGGTGGTGATTTTAATAAAATGCACATTTTCCACCAATTCATTCAGAAATTCTTGCACCAAAATACAGTACCCGTTGCTGCAGGAAGATGTCTCTCCCAGAGCTCTGCATCTCTGCAGCTCAGTTACCTCTGGTGACAATGGTGAGGGCTGTACCTCTTCAGGGATCTTCCTTTTTACCTTGACAGGGTTTTCCTCAAAGACTTATTCTCCATCAGGGGCAGGTTTGGTATGGGAATTATTCATTTAAAATATGCATTAAATATCACATTGAGGCATCAGCTGCAGTAAATGCAAAAGTGACAGTCATACTTGTGAGCATTTGGTAATCTACAAATAGACCTGGAAGTCACAGTGGCTCAGGAAACTTGGAGTCGATTCAGTAACAAATGCATCCATACTCAACACCTTTGCTGCATTAATTTCTCCAAGCAGCTCACTCCTCTATAGCGTGCCTACAAGACGTGCATACATTACTGTCAGTGACTGATGCTGTCCCCGTGGCTGCTCATGTTTAATGAAAGCTTTGTGCCTATATATAAATTCTGTGCTTGAGTGAAATATCTTCCAAATCCCTCACAGCAGTTCTGGAAGAGACCTTTGGCTTGCACACTGAGAAGTGAACTCACCCTTTCTGCCACACACAGGCTCTGCAGAATAAAAATGATACATGAGGATAAAAATAGAACAGAAGAGACTATTTAGGTTGGACCAGATGCTCACATTCCTGCCACCTAGGTGGATTTAATATTAGTGAATTCCCTGTGAAAAGAAACTAGTGTGGGAAAAATACGAAGCGTAGGTCTGATTCTTTTTTTTCTCCCACGTGTGAAGTTGCTCCACACAAGCACCCTCTCCCTAAGTCAATGAGACTCTTCGTGCATGTTTTCTGTCACTGCTGATTACTTTCAAGAGGACTGTCATGTTGCAGGCACAGGGCAGATGGAGGCAAGAATTAAAGCACCAGGCCCCTTTTCCACCTGCCTCTGCACAAACACTGCCTGGCGAAAGGAACACTCTTGGATCATGTGAGTCCTGCCCGAGTGTATCCAACAGAGGTTTCACTCCTTTGAACATCAGTGGGAGGAAGGTACAAAGAATAAAATGAGAGCTGCACAGGGAAGGTTCCCTCCTCCGTCATTTTCCCGAGCTGCTGCTCTAAGGACACAGGTGCATTCACCCAGTAACCCGAGCTTGGCTTCCTCCTGCTCTCAGCTGACTGAGTCCATGGTCCACAAACACTTCAGTGACTGTGCAAATGCACACAGCTGGTGGAAGCAAATGAAGAGAGCCTGTGAAACTAAAGGGAAGCCTGACTCCTTACAATCCAGTCACTAATACTTGTCATCATAATCTTGTATTCCTGATAACAGCCTGATCCAAAGGCCACCAGAACTGATAGATACGGCTATGACAGGCTTTGAGTCAGGCAATGCATTTTTAACTGAGCCACTTCCCAGTTCTTAAAATTGCAATGTTTACTTCACTGCTGCAGCTGCATTGTAAAGGACAGACTTCATTCATGAGCAGATGATTTAATGAATGAATTTTGTAGATTGCAGGGAAGAATTTTTTATGGGGGACCTCTGGTGAGTCTTAATGACTGAAATTGGAGTGACCTTCTTGTATATTGCCAGTCTCATTAGATCTTGGAATTGCTACAGATTTGCAGCCCTCCTCTCATGTGAACAGCATGGCAACAACTATTCCTCCTGTGTGACCACCTTCCGTGAATTATCACTTAAAAGAACATCCACAGCAAAATTCAACACAGTGACTCTTTTATAGTAGTAATTCAAAGAAATCCCCCAAAGGGCCAGAGACATTTTATAGGGCAAAGTGAGCCAGGGCTACACCTCTGCCTTGCTCACCTGCACACGTGCACACTCTTCCCTTACATAATAGAGATGGGAGAGCCACATGGAGATGTCATTTTATGGCTCTGCACTTTGAAAATAGGCAAAAAATAGGGCTACCTTTTTGAACTTCAAAGTCTTTACCAAGCCCTGATGGCATGGAGAAATTGCAGTGTGTTCTCTGTTCCAGTCTGGGGCCTGGGGACTACTGAAGGAAGCTTGGACAAAACAGATAATAGGGAGCACTCTTCCTGCTCTGAATAACAGATCCATGGATCCATTCATCTTTGGGAAGGATGGGAATTTTTCACAGAATCATAGAATGGTTTGGGTTGGAAGGCAACCTAGAAGATCATCTCATTCCAACCCACTTGACATGGGCAGGGACATCTTCAATGAGACCAGGGTGCTCAGAGCTTCATCCAGCTTGAATTCTTGCTGAGGAGGCATAAAGTTTCAGCTGGATTCAGGAAAGGGGAGGACAACTGCTTGGGAGAATGATCTGTCATGAGTCACTGGATAGAACAACTAAATGAGAACTCAGAAAACCCACTGATTTAAGGCAGTCTGAGGTTGGGAGAGTATTTAAGGAGATGAAAAAAAATTGCACATAAGGGATCCATTTGTGTTTCTCCCTTGTGCCTGTACAGTCTCTATGGATGAGGCGCCTTTGGGCTCAATGAACCTTGGCCTGAAACAGAACTGCTGTTCTGGTCATCTTCATGCCACCATTTTCAGAGAAAGAAAATGGTTTCTTAATAACCTGTGTTGAAAAATAAACAGGTTAGGTATTTTTTCTAGTACTGATCATATTTTTCAGTTATTTTTCTTGTTTTGGGGGCTTTTTTCTTTTTCTGATTTGTTGTGACTCCTGTGATTAATCTGGGTGATGGTTCATGGATTGGCAGCTCTCAGACTGTTCTTGCAAAGAGAGAGACATTAGATTTCTCTCAAGGAGAACCTCTATCAGGTCCAATGGATGGACAGGAGAGCAACTCCCAATCCAAGTGCCTTGAGGCTGGCTCTTGCCTTTGTTGCAGAGTGAACTCAAGGTAAAACAGGAGAGTGGCTGTGACACAAAAGCACTCATATCCTATTACCTAAAATGTGGGAAATTAAAAATTCCACTTGGCTTTTTGTGGTGACAGTAGGTGCCACTTTGGGATAGCAGAGCTGTCAGCAGCCAGGCCATCCACTGCACATCTCAGAGCTGTCTTCCAACCTGTGTTCTCTCCCAGAAATTAGACTTAACCCAAGAGGAGCTAAGTTATGTGTTGTCGCTTTGAGTTAACTTTCCTTTGGTGGCTAAACATAGTTTACTCCTTTGGTAGCTCCATCTACAGCAGGATAAAAGACTTTTTTAAAAATTTATTTTTAAATCTTATGGAGAAAACTATTGTCCAGGAATTTTTAGTCACTTCTGTCTATATTAAAGAAAAGCTCGTCACTCACCACCTACCTGCCAAATCTTTTCCTGCCAGAGGTATTTTCTAGGTTCTTTACAGTTTCATTTTCTTTTGGTTATGATGTACATCCCAGGTCCAAATCCTGCACTCAATCTGCAAAAAAACTTTCTGTTCCTGGGTGTGTCTCTGCCTCTCACTTGGCTGAAATCTGCCACTTCAGCAGAGCCTGTAAGGTGAGCCATAGACCATCCTGCCCAACATCAATCCTTCTCCCTTGGAGTTTGCCTGACAGCTCTATTGTAGATGGAAGGATTGAAGGACACTCCCCTTTGCAAATTATTTTCTCTGTGGCTTAAATATGTATATGATGTTGAGTCTGAATGAGCAAAGACTGCCTTTCAGAATGGGGGGTACTTCCTTGGTTACGGGATCAGCAAAAAAGAAGAAAACTGCAGATTCTTATGGAAGTAAATAGATGTTCAAAAAAATGACTATTACTTTTCTCTAAGCAATGTTAAAATGTTTGTGAGTACACAGAACAGCATGCATTTTATGTTCCAAAACCCCAGTAAAATGGCAATATTCAAATATTTCTTCAGAAAGCACCACACCAGTCAGCATCTTGTCACTGTCACCTGACCAAAGGAAGGCTCTGAGCTCCTGGCTGAGCCTGTACCCCCACAATGTCACACTGCTCTGTGCCCTAAGTCCCACTGAGCCCTCATCCCTTCCCAGCTGCCCACAGGCCCCACTTTGGCCTCATGTTAACCATCACTTTTAGCTAAAGGTTAATTACTCCAGGGGACATTTCCATCCAAGCTGTTGCCTGCAGGTTGCAGTCCCTGCCGGAATCCTATTTTTAGACCATCTCCTTCCTTGCTATTGATCCCAGTCACCCTCTGTTAATTAGATACACACAACACACACAGCATTTGCAACTCATTTATCAATTCTGTTCAGCACCTCCCTCCCTTGAGATGTAATTTGGAGCCCTCCTTGAATCATGCTATTGATCTTTCCCAGCAACTTTGCTATAGGATTCTGTGTGTTGCAAACTATTTATAGATTCCTCTTCTCCTGCTCTCCCTTGAGGAATCAGAAATGGGCAAAGGTAATCAGACTTCTATATATAAGGAGATGATCGAAACCAAATATTTCCTCTTTTCTCCACCTTTCCCCTCCTTCCCTTTGTTGCTGATCTGTACACATTTCTTTTGGCAGGTGAGACCTTGCTCCATGATGTGCTGTAACAATTCTGGTAACTCTCAGGTGATGTGATTCAGAATTTGCCCCGGGTGAACTCTTGTTTGCTGAATTGATGAAATGAATTCTTCCTCCTCCCTGCATCCAGGAGTCTCCCAAAGGGCCCTGTGACCAGTTTCATCCACTCAGCTTGGAGTGCACATTTCAGAGGGCTTCAGTCTTGGAGATTGACTTCTGATCTGATTCACCTAAAAGGCACTGAGGGGATCCCTTTGCCCCCTCATATCTCAGGAAGGGTATCTAAAGACTTTAGACAATGTATAGCCAGGAGTGAAACAGACAGGGTTTGCTTTTATGGATGGAGAATTACAGTAATGAGCCCTGTGGTCCTAGGATTTTAGAAAGACCTAAACCCTGAGAATGTAGCCTGAGGCTCAGAGAAATCAGGACCAGCTCCGCCTTCACTGGGTAGGGCTGAAAAGTTCTAATGCAGGAGGATGACTACAATTATGAGCAAGGCAACACCAGCAGGGTCAGCTTTGTCTCAGGGAGGACATAAAAGCAGCCTCAGGCTCCTGTGGCAACACCTGCTGCTGGAAACCTGGTGAATGGGGGCAGGATTTGGCTAAAGGACCTGAGGGATTGCAGCCTCCACAGGGTGGTGACTCAGGAGCCATGGGGCTGGAGATGGACAATGTGGAGCCAGGCTGGCCCCTCTGAACCACTGGGAATATTTTGCTTCGTGTATGTAGGTTGTATGCAATGAGCATAGAATCACATAGTGGATTCAGTTGGAAGGAACATTAAACATCATCCAGTTCCACCCCTGTGACATGGGTCTGAGTGTATGCCTGTGTTTTGGGATACGCTGAGGCTGAGGAAGGGGCTTTGCTGTGTGGAGGGCCGTCTTGTGGGCAGATTTTGGAGTGTGTGATGCTGTGGCACATTTGGATGGGGACCTTGAGGGAGTTTTGATGTGTGGGGCTGTGGTATGTGTGGCTGTGGTGTGCCGAGGTCACTGTGTGGGTGGGGTGCCGGAGTAGAACTCTGATGTGTGGATTTCTGTGTGCATGGAGAATTAGCACAGGACGTGCAGGTGTGGTGAGTGACTGGTGTGTGTGACTGTGGGGTGTGACGCTTGGGGTGTGTAGGGCTGTG
>QUSF01000001.1:64377264-64430465 GCA_003676055.1 Chloebia gouldiae | reverse complement strand
TTTTTTGTTAATTTCTGGTATTTTTCTCTGACAAACAATAAATTATTATCCAGTCTTTTGGCAACAAAGGCTTAATCTCTTAAAACACATCCTGCCTAGTAGTAAAACGCCTGTTATTTAAAGGGCACTTTTCAAAACAATTAGTACTTCAGCAGCAATGTGTTCGCCTTAATGAGTGCACTCTGGCAGTCAGAGGAAAGAGCATGAGCTGATACCTAGAGATGTAGGCTAACACAGGCAAATTAGCAGTGCTTACAAGTCAGTTACTGAATGTACTGCCCATCCAAGAGGTTTACTTTTTGAGTGAAAAGCATTAGGTGTGTTTCAGAATGGCTTACTTTTTCTTTTCTCCCCAGATATCCACCCGCTTTTATATCTTCTCTCAGAAGGCCTTGTACCACTCCTGTACTTGTGATGGTTTATGCTGTGTGGGTTGCATTCAGGTCTGGTTTTACTTGCTGGACTGGCACCAGAGACAATTTTTATAAAGTCTCAGACTTGCTTCATTGCTGTTTGCTGTCTGATGTTTGAAATCAGTATCCTTATGATGTTGGTATGCTGCTGGCATTTTGGTGTAACATAGATTTGTTTTTAAAGGTTTGAGGAGGTTTTTCTTTTCCCAAGATGGATCACACATAGTAAAGGCTGGTGGTATTGAAGAGGAGGAGGCATAGGATGCAAACTTGGCTCTGAGTATCCAGCAATAGCTGTCATGGTGAAAGTTTCTGGCTCTTGGGCATGTGTGGTCCTGAATTGGATAACTAGAGGGAACCTGACTGCAGGTGGGGTGTTGAGGAGTTAAAAATTATTTCCATGGTCTCTTTGACAAGAATCCAGCCTGTGGAGCATTTCAAATCTGATCAAAACTCCAAGTCTGTTTCTGAAGACCTTGAACTGGCACAGTGAATAAGGAGAAATATTAACAGAAAGGAAGCATTACAGTGGCGACAGAGAAAAAAGACCTTTCTAGCAGTGATACTTGTGAAACAGAAATGTGTTGATGGGGGGTGCCCTGGGCTCTTCTTTGCTAGGTCTTGCAGAACAGGATGGACAAGCATCTGTCAGGAATGACCCTTGCATTCTGTCCTGCCTTGCGGCAAGGTATGGACTGGCCTCCTTGTCCTGCATTTTTAATGGTTCCCTACACACACAGGCTGTTTGAAGTTTGCCTTGGATCTTGCTTGGGATCTATCTACGTTTATCTTGTTTTTTTTTTTTTTTTTTTTGAAGGTTTGGGCTTCCCTGAGGGACTATCAGTGCATTCTACAATTCTGTCTCCAGCTGAGTATCACGATAAGAATCAAACCTCTTTTCTAACAGCAACTGCTCGGTGTTAGCAGTGTCACCAGGTTTTTATGGCTGCTGTTTGAACAGCCTACCAGTGGCTGTTGCAGGGAAAAACAAACATGCTGCCTATCTTTAAAAAAGGGACAGGAGAGAACATGGGCAGTTAATGCTCAGTCAGCCTAAATTTGATCTTCAGAAAGATATTTGACCAAGCTGTTAATCAGCATGAAAGTACCTAGGGGATAACAAGGGACAAACTGGAACAACCCCAAGTTTTTCTTGAGTCACTCACGCTGGACTTCTCTGGGTTGTTTTTATTTCAGCTGATAGCTGATGGAGGGGGAACCAGTTGGTTGTGACATTTATTACATATGTGGCATGATAATAATAATGGGTTCTCATAACTGCAATAGAAAATCCTAGACTGGGATGAGCTGCAAGGTGGGTGCAAAATCTGGATGGACACACGGTGGACCAGAGGCTGGGCAGTAACTGGGCTTATCACATGTGTGAAAAACACATACACTATGCAGGTGTAAATGGGGCAGAAAATACAAACCCACAGCTCTGCTAAATCTGCCACCAGATAATTTCACAATAGGATAAAAATGCAGAAATATTTATCACTGGTTTTCTGTCAGATTGGATGGACATAACATATGCAGTCATACAGGGGTCTGTCCTGTGGCTGGTACTATTCAAGTTTTCATTAATGGCTTGTCTGGTAGAACAAAGAGTACACACATTAATTGTGAGGGGTGGCTAGCACAGCAAGGGCAGGAGCAGAATACAAAATGATTTTTAGATTGGAGAAATGGTCTGGAATCAATATGATGAAATTCAATAAAGTCAAGTGCACAGAATTACACCGAAGCAGAAAATATCAACGACACATAAAAAAATGATATAAACTGACTAGATGCAAGTACTACAACATCAGGCTGATAAAGTGGTAAGGCTTCAGCCTGGAAACTGAGTCCAGTTTTGGGCACACAATGTTTTAAGGAAGGATGAGAAAAATCAAAATGCTGGAAGAAAAATTAACCTGTATTCAGTGTGAAATGGACAGAGATTGTTTAGCCTATATGAAGTACATGAAGGAGGGGAATAATAACAGCTTCAAACATGGAAAAGGTTGTTGTAAAGTGGACATTGATAAGTTTTCTGCATGCATACCCAGATGTAGGTTGATCCTCAGCTGTGAAAACAGCTGTAACATGATCTGTAAGGAACCTCCTCAGTGCCAGTAGTGGGCTATTTGTCAGAAGTGGTTAAACAATTGTCCAAAACACATGGATTTGGTATACTTCAGCCTGCCTCAGTTTTGAAATGGCTCAGTTACCTTTTGAGGCCATGTGTTCCTAGGAATGGGTGTCTGAGAGCTGCTCTACAGGAGCTGCCTGCGGAGTTGAGTAACCCCTAAGTGATGGACTGAGGATCTGAGCATCCTGCAACAGGGCAAATGGTTTATTGAGGTTTTTCCCAACCCTCAGCTTCTGGGATTATGCACTCAGTGAATGTTTCTAAATGCTGTGCTGAATGTACAGCGATGTTTATTGCCTGACAGTGGACTTTGTGATGGTCAAGGCTGAATTTGGCTTTAAGAGAGCTGTTCTGCTAGGACAGGCATCAATATTCATTTTGCAGCCCCTGCTCACTTGGCATTTTGGGTTGCATATTCTGTAATGCTGAAACAAAGAGGTTCTTCCTCTTTCCCTAAATCCCATGCATACAAACTAGAAATTTCCATGGCACAGACAATCATCCAATCTGTTATCTTGGCAGACACCAATGCCTTTCTACTTTGGAGGAAGGAAATCTATCCCATAATACACCTGTGCAATATATGGCAATGGCGATTTTGTTGCTAACCCCTGCAGCAATCAGTTTATGCCCTCAAGCATGAGATTTGATTATCCTTGTCATTATCTAAGCTACAAATGTTATTAGCAGCCATAAAATTGTCCATTAAAGTGAGAGGAATTACTTGCCTGCACCAGGGGGAGAACAGATAATTTACCATACAGATTTCAGCCCAAATGCACTTTTTTTTCCCCCAGAAGAACCCTCTAAGCCTTTGTACAGCCTCCATTTTTGCATTTCAAAATCTGTTTCTCTCTCCATGGCCTTTAAGGCTGGGTCTTTTACCATAAGAGTGAGATAGATCCCTTCTGTTGAGATAACCTCAGAGATAACGACCACGTATTTCTTCTGTCTTCCACAGCTTGGAATGAATGCTTTCCTAGTTCTGGAAGTGCAGATGCCCAAACTTTTGTTGTGTTCCATATTTTCTAGACTTCAGCACTGGGCTGAACTTTATTTACACAGAAGCATTCAGGACGCCTTGGGCAGACTTGGCACTCATGGATTGACTGTGAACCACTGGCTGGGTGTAGGATCAGTTGATTTGCTCCTAGCAGGGCCATTTTCATAGGTTTTCTTGATCCTGCAATGCTGGGTTTTTGTGAGAGGAAGAAGTGATCTATCACAAGGGCCAAGAAAAGATGCTGTGTCTGAGTGGGTGAGATCCAGGGTAGTGTCTGAAAAATTTCTTTGTCTTCCCTGGGACTGGCTGATTCATCCCCTTCCCACCACCCTGTTAATTCCTGTTCATATATCAGTTCACCGTAAAGCTGCTTTTTTATTCCCATGTGGTATTGTGTTCCCACCCCCTTCCAACAACAGAGAGTGGGAGAGAACACCCACAGCTTTCCCAACAGACAAAAAAATGGTGGATCCTGACAGACTGGAACAGATTCCAATCAGTATTTCTCTGTAAATCCTGCAAAACTTGGTTGTTTTGGTGTATTTGTTGACTTTAAACGAAGATAAATGTGTGCAGAATGTGGTCTGGAGAGCCTGTATTTTGAAGGAAGCATCTCCTCCTACTCACCCAACAAATTTACACACACATGGTGGAGCATCGATATTAGCTCCTGTAGGAAATGGAAAATATGTCAGTAGCTCGAAAGGAACAGAAAATGTTCTCAAACAGGGCTTAAAAAAGTAAACAAAGATCATATAACCAACAAAATCAATACAGTTCCATATTAGCCATTACAGATATCGCTGTCTTTGTCTACATCATACTGTGCACATTTCAGTGCTGTGGAAAATGTAGAACCCAGGGGACCTAATTTCAGAACTTGGAGATGGTATATTGAAGGAAAGGCCGGGGATAGAAGGCCTGGAAGAAATTTGTGTTAAATCAGAAAAGATTTTCCCCTTGAACCCAAAAGAGCATTAAAAAAGTCAAAGACATGTAAATATATATACAAAATCAATATGTATTAATTGGTTTTACAATGTTAATAGAAAAAACTCCTTGAAAACTCCTTTTTGTGAGTCATTTCCACTAACTTAAAGAAATCACTTTGTGAGAACTAATGTTAGCTTCAGTGTCCAAGAGGAGGGGACAGCCTTTCAGCTTCCTGCATTCTAAAAGCTTTGTCTTCCTTAGCTGCTCTTCTGCTTGGAGGGAGTCAGAGAGAGAGAAATATTCTAATGCTTTCCAGACTTTGCCTCATGGCCTTCCTTTGCTCTTCATGTCTTCCTAAACAATCAGTAGTATTCAAGCTATTCTTGAGGGCTTCCCTATTGAATTCCTTCAAGCCAAGCTGCCCTTGGCTGCTGTAAGCATTCCCTCTTCTGCTGTTCCCTTGAGAACTTGGTACTCTTATTTATCCAGGAAGCAAGAGTTGAGCCTGCAGACTAAGCAGGTGCTGATGCTCTTCCTAACCAGAAGAGCACATCTCAGTAGAAGCTGTGTGAGATTTAACAGGAGGAAATGCTCCTGTGACCCAGTGTCATTCTTTGGTTGCCTGTCTAATACACTTAATATTGAGGGAACATCCTTTGTCTTTTGGATGGTGACTTTTGCTTCCATTCACAGTGCAGAGCTCTTTGGCAAGAAGGGGCTGGCAAGATTTCCTGCACAGGACATTGGTAGAGACTTTGAAGAAGAGGAAGAAGCTGGAAACAACTATTAGGACAAAATGGACCATTGCTTGGAATCCTACACGCAGGTGATTTCCTGAAAGAGAAATGTTTGGTTTTGGTGGTCTTTGGTCTTCTGGAGTTTTAGTGCCATGTATCAGCAAAGATGTGCTGAGTGTGCTGGAGAGCCACAAGAGCTGTGCCTCCCTGTGTTTGCTTTTCCTCTAAAAATATAACATTACTTGAAATATAGATTGATTAATTGATAGATAATTTATTTTATTTTAATGTGATGTGCTCCAACCCTTTAACAAGTGCCCTCTGGGAGGTCCACAGCCTTTCACCCTGAAGAGGATACAGAGGGTTCTTGTCCCTCCTCTGCCTTCTATTCCTGCAGTGCTTGATGTTGATCTCACTGCTCAGAGTGCCTGCAGCATGCACGAGACCCAGGGGCCTGGGTTTCTTGTCTCTTTAATGGCATTCTATGGCCTTGTGTTCAGAGAGGGAGACAGAAAGATCAAAGGCTGTGCAAGTGCACTGTGCTTGATTTTGCTTACACCAATACAAATCGATTGACTTCACCGAGTTATGAGGGATTTACAGCTAGGGGAGAACAGATTCTGACCTAATGGCTCCAAAAGAGGCTTTTCTTGGATGAGCAATGTAATTAGAGCACTGGAACAGACAGATTTTGTGACTCATCTGTGGGTCTGCAGTCTTTTCTTTGCTTCTAGTAGGGTGTTCACTAATGTCACCACACTTTCATTTCACCCGTGGGCTGATCTAATGAAGGACCAACCTTTACTTGAACAGAGGTCTCTGTTCAGCTGCAAAGCATCCTCCAGTCTTCATGTCACTGTGAAGACTTCAAGCTCAGGACCAGACACTGGAGTAGTGGAAAATTTCCACTCTCTTCCTTTGTTGTACTGAAGCAGAGGATTAAAATAACTAGAAAAAACAAAGCAGGGGCCAGGGAGAATGGGCTGGTGACTGAGTGCACTTACCAATCTGAAACATGTGTCCTAGCAAGGGGAAAAATCATGTGCCAAGATCAACCTGCTCTATATATCCAGCTGGGCAACAGTACATGAAATCAGTTGCTGCTTTTCACAGCTGCTTTTCAGAGCTGGATGGAGGTCTGGGGATGAAGTATTTTTGTTAGAAGATGCCACTTCACTGAGACTGCAAGATATTCATTTGGGAAAATTGGTTGAGAATGTTTCCTAAGTTTGGGAGTGAGGAGGTAGTCATGGATAGTGTATGAGGGACTTGGCTTGGATTTGGGAGGACTGGAGCTGAGCACAGTCACAAGGCTCAGGTCTCCAGGTGTCTGGGGGCTGTGTTGGGCACAAGGGTCTGGCAGAGAGCTGACAGCACTTGGGATATGGAGGTGGTGCAGTTTTGGCTGCTGGTTCTCTTTTGGTCTTAGTGCAGCAGGAATTGGAGTCGGGGGCCAGCTGTTGCATGGGGACAACATGGCTGGTGGCCATGACCATGACAGCAGTAATGGCAGGGTGTGTCAGGGCAGAAGCTGTCACCCTGCTATGTATGCAGTGCCACCTCTTTCTCACCCACCACTGGTTTCATCTGAGCTCAAGCTGTGAGACCCCTTCAACACAGTAGTTTCAGGAAAGGGTAGGGAACCAGTGGTGCAATGGACTGGAGTTAAGCATGGGTTGGAAGAGGTGAGACAGTCATACCAAATCTGGCATCACTGATGGTTCCTTCAAAAAGTTTGGGGGCCACTGATATGGGGAACTCCGTGCAGGCACCCACCTTACATGCAGCCTTGTCCTTTGTGTCTGTGTGCTCTCTTCTAAAGCCTTCCAGGTGCCAGAGTGCATCTGCACTCCAAAATCACAACCTGCTGCAGCCATTCCTCTCCTAGATGTAGCCCTCTGAAGTGGGCTGCTGCTGGTGTGGTTCACATTCACACAGACTGTAAGACCCACCTGGGAAGAAGGTGAACTTCTATGTGCTGAATCATGTGCCTCACCACTTGGCAGTGACATTAGCACAGCTATATGTGCAATTGGATTTGATGTCAGTTTTCTTCTGATTTGCCACTCATTGGAACTGAGAGCCCGTCATGATGATTGGTCCTGTCCTTGGATTCAAGCCCTGCTGCACTGGGCTCCCTACCAGCATGAAATTCAGAGTAATTTCAAAAAAGTGTCTAGAAGACCACAGAACTAAAGCTCCATTTTCAAAAGTAGCTCTTGCACTTAGGAGGCTGCTTTCCAAGCCAAGGAACCTCATACCTGCCACATGTGGGTTTAGAAAACATGTTGGTTGGAGTGTGAAGTCATTGAAGAACATGAGAAAAATATGTCTTTCAGGACAGTTTATAATAAAAGGAGTACAGGTACCTGGTAACTCCAAATCCTTTGGTAATCCACTTCTTCAGCCATCTATCACACAGACATCCCTGGCAAGATTTTTGTCTCCTGTTACACCTGAGGAAGTAAGTCAGCTTGTGGAGTATTAATGAAATCTACTGTCTCTTGTACATAGACATTGAAACTGCTCTTTCTGCCTACTGACTCATGAAGTACCAACTCACATTGATTTTCACTTGATGAATACCTGTAGGACACAGGAGTAAGTCTATGTTTTAGAAAAAATTGTTATTTTGAGACAGGTCACAAATGAGTGTAACAAGTAGTAGGATGAAGGAAGAGGAAAATAGTAACAGTTATATTCTACTAATTGCTCTAAGTTGCCACCATCACCGATCAGATGAAGAATTTATCCCAAGAAAGATACTGGGCTTGTGGGTTAGTTCAGGGACATGTTTTGCATTCAAGATGCTGTGAGGAAAAATGCCTGGAGACGTGTTTGGAAGAAACCAAAAAATTGTAGTCACAGCTGGCACAAATGGCATTGCAGATGGGAAAGTGGGTGATGAGAAAAGAGAACTGGGAAAGATGGGACAGGGTTGTGTGGTCATGAAAAGCTTGGAGATGTGGGAAAAGGAGAAGTTAGTAGAGAGGAAAGGGGCAAGTTCTTGAGTTTTTGTGCTGCTCAGAATAGAAGTCTTGGCCTTGGTTTGCTTTAAAGTTTTACAAGATATTCCCCCTGAACGGAGTAGCCTGCAGGTATAGATCATCCCAGCTTATGCAAGTGCAGTTTAGAACAGTCACGACTTGATTGACCTTCCCTGGTGGTAGTAATTGGACTTGGCTGAGGGTTTTTTTTATGTCATGTATGATTGTAGGCATCTGGATGCAGGATGCACTGTCCTTTCTGAAAGAGTCTGAAGCTATGTATTTTATTTTTTTAAGCCTCCAGAGATAAGCACTACCATAAGTCACCAGGCTATTTGCACTGCACAGCTATCTGTATTATGGCCTCCTACAACATAAGAGGTTCACACAGCTCACAGAGTTCCCATACAGGCAGGATCAAAGCATCCCAGCAGTGTTTTGCCTGAACCTACAGGTTTTGTGTGCTCTCTGCACTGGTTTTAGCATCAGACTCATTAGTAGCACAGCTTTTTTAAATGATTACCAACGCTTTAGCAAACTTTGGGGTTAAAACTCTGATGAGAGAGTCATAAAACTCTTTGTGCTGTTCTGACCTGTAGAGGTATTTGGCTTTGGGAACAGTTATGCCTCAGCAGGATTAGATAATATGGAAATGCTAGACCTATGTCATTAAAGCCATTGATCAATAATCTGCAATACTAATTTTCCAGCCTCAGAGGTTTCTTAATGACTTCACCTGAATTTGTGGCCACCTTCCAGCTCTGGGTGTTTCGAAACAGACCTCTAAGGAGGGAAGCTGCTGCTGCTGCAATGTGTGGCAGACATGCTGATGCTTCTATCTTCAGCCTGGGGCAGGGCCACACAAACCTTTCTGGAGCTGTTCTCTAAGTTAAACCACGCTCGGGGAGCACTGAATATTGTCACTATTTCTGGTGTGACCGGAGGGAGCTGAATTACCTTGGGGTGGAAGGAACCGGCCAAATCCGCTCTCGCGGCCACAGCGCCCCAGAGAAGAATTTTGATGGTGAGCACACAACTCCAAAGTGCCTGTGATGTTCAGCTGCCATCAGTGCAGTGCTGAGGCAGACGTGCTGCCTCCTCCCTGGATTGTGTATTTTGAGCACGTTTCAGTAGTGCTCTAAGTTAACATTTTTTTTCCTCTTCCTCTACAGTGCCAGTCATTGCCTTTTCTTCATTTTAGTGATTAATTGCTCTAAATACTCATGCTCCTGGACTGCAGGAGTACAATTTCTGTGCTGTATTTCATCTGAACTTGCTATGCAAGTACAGGCGAACTTGGGGGAGTGCACACACCCACGTCTTGCTAGGTAGAGATGGTTGCCAAAAGGACACCAAGTAAAAGAACAGTTAGTTCTTAAACAAGGGTATAATCTAATAAGAGAAAAAAAAAAAAAAGAAAATTACATGCTGGAATATTCAGTGCCTTTCCCCTCCCCCCCAGTTTGAAAATTTACAGCTAGTACAACCCCTGACTAGAGCAGTGATTTAAATATATATATAGGCATCTGTGCTTCTAAGAAAAGGAAGTGTGTCTGTTTGGGGAGCTGTGTGGAATGAGTTGGTGGATCTCAGTCCAACTTCTGGCAGACAGGTTTTCACATTGCTCAAAGTCACCCTCTCACCCAGCCCCCCTCCAGGGCTCATGCCAAGGGGTTTTTATCTATTCCTCATACGATCCCACCTGCCTTAGCATCTTCTGCAGAGATGGAGAGTTCCTCATGCTCCATTGAGTGCCTTCTGGGCTGGGCACTGTCAGCCCTGCAGGTGGAGGGTAGGGTTGGCTGTGCTCTTGATTCTCCCCAGTGTAGCTGCTCCTTTGCATCTCACTCCACGTGATCCCCATGTGTTAGATACTTTTAGCCATCCACATGACTGGCTTTGCCTGGCATGTGGCATCATCTTTTGATCGTGCTGAAAAGAGGCCAGCTAGAAGGCACAGCAGTGTCTCCTGACAGGACCATGGCATGGCTGCTGTCTTGGATGTGCTGACACACACCTCTCCTGGGGCTGCTCTGCCAAATGTATCAGGACCCTGGAATTCATCTGGGGTCTTGCAGCACAATGCTTCTTCACCTTTTCTATACCTGGCTCTGTTTTGTTACTGACAAAAAGCTTCAGGGCTTGCAACAAATTTAGCAGCTCAAAAATAGATGGTTAATTTGTACTGCCTGGACTTTACAATTTCCTTTTCAGCTCCTGGGTGGAAAATCCATGGCTTGCTGCTGGCCCCCTTCACCTGCTTTTAGGATGTGCATTGCCAGGATCCTCAATCTGGTCCTGTTTATGTTCTGCCTTCCAAACCTCACTGTGTGAGTTACTTACAAAGCTTTAGCTATGCCTGTGTGTATGCAGCTATTTCAAGGATCCTCTTTGTCCCTTGAAAAGCACAACACCTTTTATGATGGCAGCCACACTCTTCAGGCTGAATGCTTTTACCTTGACTCAAAAAGTTAAAGAGGAAATGTTAATTGCTTTGGTGGTGTTATTTTTGCAAAAGGCACACCAGGTTGACTAGCTTGGAAAGATGAGTCCTGTTGCTGGTAAGGGAGAGAACAATCTCTGTGAGTCCGTGAAAAGTCTGCAGTGCCTAAGGCAAACTCAGAAGTGGAATAGAACTACCTCAGTGCTTGTCTTCCTTGTTGCCTTTGTCTGGAGACAGCAGAGCTGACTGGCATCTCAGGGCTGCGTTGCTTCTGCAGTGATTTGTCACAGGCTCTGTGCTGCTGCCTGTGCTGCTTTTCCCTGTTGTGGCACATGGCCAGCTGCAATGGAAATGTGAAGGGAAAAGGGAAAAGAGACTTTTTAGGGAACACATTAGTTACAGGACTCATCGAGAACATGGGCAAGGTGTGTGATTGCTCTTCTCCTAGACTTGGAGATGCTGTGGGTGGAACAGCACAATCAAATTCAATATTCATTCAGCTCTGGGGGTTGAGTAGGTCTGGAACAGGTGGCACAGCTCTCTGGGAGCCTGGGTCCAGAACTGGGGCATAATACCCCAGGAAAAGGAGCGTGTTCCCAGCAAGTTCCCTTTCCCAGCTCCCATCTGCCATAAAGATAAATCAATGTGTCCTTGCAGTTGCTGGTTTGAGTTGTAGGTGATGTGTCCCCATGGTTGGGGCTGGCTCTCTTTCCTGCTCAAGCAAGCTTACCTACACTCTTCTGGTGCCTCTGCTGTTTAATTTCTTTTTCCTTGAATTTTCATGAATTTTTGAGCTCTTCCAGTCACAACAGCTGCAGTTTGGCATGTGTGCAGAGCCTAGCCAACACTCTTTTTTCAACTCAACACTTAACACACATTAGGCATCCCCAGGATCATAAATAGAGGTTACTTGGAGCAGGAGAAGGTGGGAAATGAACACTTAATCTCTGTTTGTTGTTAAAAATGAGCCATTCTATCAGCAAGGATCCAGCAAGAGAGAGGAGAAGGGAGGGAGCAGGGATGCTGTAGAATGGTGATCAGATGAGGAGGAAGCCTTTCATGGTTTTTATACTCTGAAATGGTTCTCAGTTTTAAAATTTGAATAAAATACTGTGATAGTCATGACAGCCACATCTTTCAAGCCCCTGAGAAAAGGTTTTGAGTTTTACTCTGTAAACTTACAAAAAAAAATGTACATTTCTGTACCTGGTGCCACAGGACCATTCTACTTCTACCCTTAATTTTAGTTTCCTACAAGTGATATAGTTATTTGTGACTTCTTCTCCCCCTGCATGTGCAGTCTACTCTCAGAATGAATCCTTTCCTTGTCTTTTGCTGCATTTTTTGAAGCACATAATATATAGATGCTTGGCTGGGGATTTAGAAGCCCAACTCTAATCCAGTGAACTAATGTGTTATTTCAATTTCTGTATGCACCTGTTACTGTTCTCCAAATTCCTGGATTTTTTTTTCTTTTACAAATTCATGCTCATTTTCCCCAAAGAGGTTTTAATGGGAAAGAGAGAATTAAGGTAGACAGCCTGTAAAAATCCAGACACTTACAAAAGAGCAGCAACCTAAATTATCATCTCAAGTTATTGCTCTGCTGTGTTAGTGCTTACACTACAAAGTGCTTTGAGCTGTGAGCAAGCAGCTGGTCTGGAATAGTGCAGCTGATTTCTGGGGTAGGTAGAGCCAGAAATGCCCCATTATGTGCTAGGCAGTAATGGGGGTCTTCTGCATGAGAGCATGGTGGAAGCTCTCTTGCATCAGAGAAATGCCTGGTCTCCCACCTGGCCACAAACAGGTTATAAATGACATTTATTTAATTGTATCACCAGCTCATACAACAGAATAATCAAAAAGATAGTTTATTATCAGTTATTCTTGATGCTGGCTTGTGGTTCGGGAATAAAACAGCATAAAAATCATCCTACTTAACAAAGCATGAAGGAAAGAATCTGTAGTTTGTAGAGTAGGAGATAGAGTGGTCTGAGCTAGTCTTGGAAAAAATGTAGCCTTGTGGTCTGCAGGCTGTTTTTTCTTGCTGTAGCACTCACTAACAGACTCATTCCCCATGCATAACTCTGTTGTTTTGGTTTTTTGAGTTTTTTTTTTTAGTTTTTTTTTTTTCCTTAAACTATATCTCAAGCCAACTGCTTCCCTTCTAACCCTCCAAACCCTCCACCATCCTAATCTGCCTTTTTGACCCTTAGCCTATGTTGCATGAATTTCATAGAATTTCTACCTGGGCTCTGCTGCTGAAGGGTTAATACAGCACATAGTAGGTGAACAGTGGTGTCTATAAATAAGTGCCACTTAATGCTTGCTTGAACTGTTCAATAGCCTCTAAAATTGGCCACTAGCCTGAGATATTCATAATATTCCCAGAAAAACTTGGGCTTCAGGTTTCATAGACGACTGAGAGTATTTAATCCTAACATAAGAGAATGCTTTTCCTGCCCTGTGACTTTTTATTCCTGAGTAATGAAGACCTATTTTCCTAAAGCAGTGCTTTAATAGGACTGTGGTAGAATGTGGCTGCTTGAGTTTAACAGCACAGTTGTGATTATGTTTGCATGAGTTTCTCTTGGTTTTCATGTCAGTCTCTTTTTCTGGCATGGTCCTTCTTTGTACCTGTTATTGTTCCAAAGAGAACAGGAGTGGATGGACCAGTCTGGTAGTAAAGACAGACTTGGGTGACATTCATGTTATCACTCTGCTAATGGCTCAGTAAGATGCAGAGTGAGGAACAAGTTCAAGGGATAGGGAAGGAAATACTATTTTTGGAATCTTGATGGTAGGATCAAGTCCTTTGTGAATGGAACACAATCTAATGATGGTGCTTTTCAGCCTGACATTTCATCCTGGTCCAAAGTAATATCCTGCAATCCACACACAAAAATGGTGTATTCTTAAGCAGGGGAGGCAAGGACTGAACTGAGAGTTTAACCAAAAAATACTGTGAAATGGCTGCATATTTAATATCTGTCCTTGTTGCTGCAAGGGAATCCAGCTGTGTATCCTGTGTGTCTCCCAGCTGAAGCAGCAACTCTTTCTAGAGCTAAAGTTAAATACAAACCCAGTGCAGTCAATTTTGTTCCCAAAATGAGTGAAGGCTCTTTAATATGTGCCTGAAAATGCAATGGGAATTCAGAAGTGCACCCTGAGTTCTGCATTGTTTGGTAAAATCTTAGCAGGCAGAGAGAAAGAGAGAAGAGTGAATATCTTGTACAGCTCAAGTGATGGAAACAGGTCTGTCCCTACAAATTTGCTTTAGATGTGTGTAGGCAGAACAATGACTGCTCCTGGAAGAGTTGTTACTGCTGGGCAGCCCCAGAAGGTAATCTGAATATGTCTCATTATTACATCTGCTCAAGGAATTTACCTTTTAGGGCCTCTTGTAAGACAGGGCAACCCTAAAAAGAGCCTAAGAAATTGTTTTAAGAGCTGTGGATCAGTGGCAGGGATCCTGGACACTGGGGGAGGCAGCTAGCAGGTGGGACCTGATGAGCAGATGAGGACTGCCCCAGAACATACCCATGGCTATTGAAATAGGAACTTCATTACAAAATACTTCAGGGAGCCAAATACTCTGTTTCAGCCAGTGTGAAGTAATTTAATGCATTTTCCAATATGCTGTGAGCAGGAATAATGTCACTGTAGTGCTTTTTCTTTTATTCCTGATATTCATCTCGAAGATGAAATCAATGATGTTGTGACTCAGCCAAGTTGAACGAGCCTGACAGTTCGTCTCTCTGATGGGTTGGGACCAGGTTATGATATGGAGTCATTTACTCTTAGTTGGCTTTCTAGCCATAAGGACTCCAGAAAAGTCCCTGGTGAGGCAGGGATGAGGGCACTCAGCAAAAGCTGGTGCTTCTCTAACTGACCAAAAAAAAAACAGCTGTGAGAAGCTCCTTATTCCTGGTAGAAACTTAACATCGACACAAAGAAGGTGGAGTGGGAAAAGTGCCTCATTCCAAAATGTGCTTATCCATGATAAAGTGCTTCTCTAAAAGGCATCTTGGGACTCCAAGTTTATTCCCTCTCAATGACTTCTAGAGGCTGGGTTTGCTCTGTTTTCAAGTCAACAGAAGTGATGCTATTTTTCCCTACTGCCAACCACATAAACTTAGCTGGGTTCTGGAAATAAAGCAGTGCTTTCTCCCTCACAACTGTTGCCTCCAGTAATATCCTGCAATCAGGATGTGGGAAGCATCTTTCTTGGTGATACGTGAGCCAGCTTAGATTCCAGTTCATCCCCCCCCCCCCACCCCCACCCCAGTGACCTTACTCTGCTAAGGATAGCAAAAACCTGTCCCTCTGAACAAAATCACAATGAATTTCCACCTTGAGAAAAGGATTGTTTTTTGCTTTGACATGGTGGTAACTGTTGGCTGACTTGCCTTTTCCTGGTTCCTGCACTCATATTTAAAGATTGCTGTGGTGGGTTGTCGATGCTGATGCATCTGTGCCTATTTTGTGGTGAAGAAGAAGGCAAGCTCCTGTTTGTATGTCTGTAGGTATTACTCCTCTCTTTGGAGGGTTGTCTGGAATCCCCCCTCGTATGATACAGAATCTTTAGGCTGGGAAGTGCTGTGTCCTGAAGGCAGCAGCTCAGAGAGTGATTCTCAAAGGTGAGCATGCAAAGGTGGCATTAGATTTCCATTTGTGCCTCTGAGATCTTGGGTGGGTATTGGGGTCTTTAACAGTCTCATGGGGAGGGGAAGAAGAATGATTTCTTAGGGTTGTTTCTGGTGCAGTTCTAAATCCATTTTGTGCTTCTGAGTCCAATTGCTCCTGATTTTGCTCTGTTTTTGTTGTAGTGAGCTCCTTATGTAGAACCACAGAATAGCTTAAGATGGAAGGCTGGGCATCAGTCCAAGCCTCTCCTCCAATTAGCCCAAATCCTGAGTAAGTTTGGAGCCTTATCTAGTTGTGTTTTGATCATCTCCAAGGCAGATTTTTACCCAGCTGAGATGGCACAGCTTTTCTGCCCCTGTCAAGTGTTTGTAAAGATTTTGATCCTTAAACTTGAGTTTCTCTGTCTGTAATTTGTCACCAGTGCACCTCTGGGTACACAGCTGTCCCTTCTCCTTACCTATCCCTTATACTTTGAGTACTGCAACTGGTGTGGTCAACCTTAGTTGCTGCAAGAGCACGCTGCTGGCTCCTCTTCAACTTGCTGTCCACCAGAACCCCAGATCCTTTTCTGCAAAGCTGCTTCCTAACCAGCCATGATAGTTTTCAGACCCCTAATGACTGTCTCCAGCCCTTTCCCTTGCATAGGATCATAAGGACAGGAGGAAGGGACTGTGATTCCATCTGGATGAATATTAAAATAAAGGAATGAAAAGCCTCCAGTGAGGGATCTGTCACTGATGCTTCCTTTTGTAGCTGGAGCGATGTTTTTTTTTTTCCTCCCTTAGTGTAGAGCTGCTGAAAAATTGCACAGTATCAGTTGTAACAGCAGCATTATAATTTGCAAACATGCTATGTTAAGCAGAGAGTGTGAAGCTGCACGCTGGAGTCTGAAGGTTCCTCTGCTGATTCCGGCTGAATCCTCGCAGATGTCAGACTGTTCTTAGAATCTACGTTTTCATTAAATTAAATCTTTGCTTTTGCTGGGAGAGATCGCTTTCCTCGACAGACTGTTCCACTGATGCATAAACCCAGAGCTGAGAGGCAGCTCCTAATTTTTAGCTGGCCTTCTGTATTTCATAAATTCCATCAGTTCTTGGGAGTTTTACTGTCTCTAGTAAAGTGTTTGCATGTTTCCAACATTTAGAGGCTGCTGTAAAGTCCTCAGCATAGGTTATATTTAGTCCAAGAATATGTGTAAGTGGCTGATTTAATCTCCCCTTCTTAGCCAGTTCTTTCCAACACTGAAATAATTTCTCATGTCTTTCTTTGGAGTTCCTTATCTCATTCAATTTGTTATCCTCCCTTTCTGGGCCAGGGAGTACTCTGGATAAACAACCACAAGTGAGCATTTCGCCTCTTGTTTTTGTTTTTTTTTTTCATCAGGACATTCATGCTGGTTATATTTCATCAGTGATTTAAGTTTTTAATTTTGCCTTTCCCGATGAAAGTGTGAGTGCAAGAGTGGTACAATTACATCAGAAAGTGCCACAGTGAATGGAGGGCTTTGGGAACCAAAAGCCACGTCTGTAGCTGAGGCTGAAGTGGAGGAAGAACATACTGGTCTGTAACCTGTTTTCCTCTGCTTTTGGGAAGCATGGATTTTCCCAAACTCAGTTTAAATAGCATCAAGGACCATCAGAGTTAAATCCCACAGACTGGCAAGGACTTTGGGGATAGGAGGGTCACAGGTTTACCTCCTCCCTTCTCTGAGGGGATGCTTAATGCATATTCCCTGTAGACTTTTCTGAGCAAGAGGTGTTCAAGGAACTTTGTGTCACCGAGGCAAATGAACACACTCCTCTAGTCCCGAGTGACAATACTGATGGAATTAGATGAGATGGGTGCCGAGTGATGAGGGAAGAAGATTTTGAGATTGATTAATTCAGAAGCCTTTCAAAATTCCTGAGGCTCTGAGAGATGACACAGGAGCTGATGCTACCAACTTCAGTATCACTGCTGGTACTCATGGCAGTGCTTGGGATGCCTTGGGGTGCCCTGGGGTGCCTTAGTCCCCTTGTGCACGATCTCAAACACAGGCACAGCTGGTACAACCCAAAAGAGACCCTGTTGTTGAGAGCAACATTGTAGGGGCTGAATGGGGTTTGCTTCGCCCTCCTTTTTCTATTTCTTTCAAGCAAGCTGACAAAACGCTGTCAAGCAGATAGCTGCGTTTGCAAGCTGACTTTCCAGGGGAAGAGGACGCTTTCTTTGATGGAGCAAGAGGGAAAGGGGCAGAAGTTCCCCTCCTTTCCCCGCTGCGGGCGGAGGCGGCCCCGGGGGGAACCGCGGTTCCCGAGCTCCCTCCAGAGGCTCGCCGGCAGCCGCTCAGAGCCTCTCCTCGGATTTTTTCCACCTCTTTCCCCTCTCTCTCTCTCCCCTATAAAGCCATAGGTAAGTAAAGAGTCTCTGATCTTCAGCACAAACGTGCCCCCTCCTCCGTTTCCCCTCTATACTGGTGCTTTGTAGAATTTTTTTTTTGTAGATTATTTTGGGTTTTATTTGCAGAATAAGGTGTCCATTACCACCTGCAATGCAAAAAAAAGAACCTGCAGTGCCAGGTACTCGCTGTCAAGCAGTGGTTAAACCTGTTGTGGCCTCTGGGATAACAGGAAAAATCCCCAAACAAACAAAAAGAGGAAAGGAAACAAAACGCCTCAAACAGTATCTTAAACAATTTTATCTGCTTTATTTTTGGTGTCAGCTTTTTTAGGAGAAGCTTCAGGTTAAACTAGATTTGCCAGTGGCTGAGAGTGGCTGAGACACTTGTCATTTGGGCTGCCTGGTTCAGTACAAGCCATCACTGAAAGGAGGGAATAGAAGGCAGGAGGGACACTTGTGCTTAGTCCTTTTGTGCATCCTCCTGTTCCTATTAACTCTGGATTCCTGGCCAAACCAAACTCCCACTTCTTGGGAGTGCATTCTCATGTTTCTAGGTAACGCTTATTTCTGGCTGGGTTGTTAGGATTTCTGCAGGTTTGAGGGATGTGATTGATTAAGCTTGTGTTTTTCTTTCTGGATTTGCTGGGGAATTTTGGATCAATTCCTCCTACCATCCCACTCCTCTTCCCTTCTTCCCCAAAAGGGTGGGTTATTTTGATAAAGAAAAATGAGCTGCAGAGAATAGCAACATCACTTACACTGCAGTGTGGGGATTGTGGGGTCAGCCTTGAGGGTTTTTTTTGGGCAACCCAGTGGGTGCTGTGGAGGAGAGGGATGACACAGCCACTAAACTGGTGTTTTGTAGGTCTTCAAATTACACGTTTCATGTGAAGGATTATAGGAGGAGGAGCTAATCCATTGTCAGAACTCATCTCCCAAGCCTGTGTTACTGTGTTTGGTGAATATTTAGAGTGACATTCAGGTGGTGTCACTGGCCTTGCTGAGATGAAGGATAAAACAGAAATTTCTATGTTGTCAGCAAGGCCTTGGCCAAGCCCTGGTATGTCAGTGAGGATACAGCAAAGTGCAGCTGAGGAGCTATGGGGGTGTCAATTTATTTGTAAAGAGCTCCCATTTCAGAATGGTGGCATTTTCCTTTCTCAGCTTCTATTTGCTTTGCCGTAGACACAGTCTTTCCTCCTTTTTAATATGCTGTATATTCAGCTGGGACATGCACAGACTGATGGATTCTCTATTGGATTTGTTTTTGGCACCTGGGCTAGATTTTTACAATGGGCTGTGTACTTACCAAGCTTTATTTTCTTGTATTTCCCTCTCCATTTTATGCAGTTCTGACTGTGCCTTTCCTGCTTGAGCAAAGGCTTGAAATCTCTCACCCAATATAATTTATGTCACTTAAATGCTTTTAATGGGCAGGGAGTAGCATTTGGGGTGGTTTCTTCTTGTCCAGTGAGGATTTTCTTCACTTGATAGTAAATTTATTTAATCTAAATTTGAGCTAGAGTGGGAGCCAGTGTGAGACCATCTGGGGAGTCTGAGTTCAAGCTGTGATGAACAACCCTGTCAGTGACAATGTTCTCAGGACTCTTGCATATTCCATGTGGCAAGCAGATAGTTTCTGGTGGAGCTCCATGCTGTGCGTGCCACCCAAGGCAGATCTCCAAGATGCTCTCAGGAGGTTCTCTATCAGCATAAGAGGAAAGAGTAGGCACATTATGTTTTCCCAATCAGTGGGAGTTATGTAGGAATTTTGAGTGCTGGAGCGTGTTCTTCAGCCACTACTTTTGATGTCAGTTCAGCCCCCTGAAGGCTGTGCCCTGGGGTCATGCAGCTACTGGACAGCAGAATAATGCTGGTGGACATCAGAGAGGCTTTGACATCTGTTGCAGAAAAATATCTACTGGAGCAGAACTGATCTGAAATTGGCTGGTCTGGCATTTCTTATCCACCTCCTTCCCTGTAACCATGGAGCTCAGTGGGGATGGAGTTGGAGAGCCTTGCTTTTTCTTCTTGAAAGTATATTTTCTAAATTTTTGGCAAATGATAAAAAATTAACAGACTTTCAGGCAGTGATGTGTGAAATAAATAAGTTGTGGTGATGACATCCACATATCATAATCAGCAATGCTGTGTTAGATTAAAAGGACAATGATACCAAGTACAACCTTTTCAATATACATGGATCTCATTCATTATAATATATTACCTTCAAAAAGTGCTTTTTGTTAACCAGTATCTAGTTAAACTTGGCCTGTGTAATGACTATGAAAAAAACCTCCCAACTCCTGTACCTCACTGAATGTCTAAGTACAGAACATATTTTATTCTTGTTAAAAAATGTTTAATAAAACAGGGTAAGCAAATGATGCTTTAGTACTTTTCATCTCAAAGACTCTAAAAAGCATAAAACACTGTGAAAAATACATGTTTTAGATAGATACACTGCTTCTAACTCAAGGAGGTTTTAGTATAAGAATCATGAGAAAATATATGTTGAACTATTTAAGTATGTAGTAAAAAAGTGTTCAAAATAACCAAAGAATTCTACAGGAATGATGCAGAATTAAGTCTCTATTGATATTTTGTTAAGATAATGATTTTTTTTTTACTTTACAGACAATAAGGTTTCAATAAAAGAAAGCAAAATTGAAGCACAACAGTGACATTCACATTCTGATGGAATTGACTTAAATAATCAATTCCCTTGTCTGAATCATTCGGTTTTTCATCAACAGATTCATTTCTCTTCTTTTTCTCCTTTGATTTGACTATTCAGAAGTGCTGCTACTTTATCATAATCATAAGAGACCATTTTTAGTATCTTCAGGAAAACGATGTTTGGTGGGAAGAGGAAATTAAATAGTGAATCCTAGCAAAGACAAACAAAGAGTTTTGATTTTTTTTTCTTTTTTTTCTCTTTCTAGTAAGCGTGCTACTACAATGTTAGGTAAAAATTATGATATGTTTGAAATTGAAATCAATCTTACAGTTTGCTTTTTCAATTAGGAGTATCAGTGAGTCATGTTCTAACTCCCACCCCAAGTTCTCAGTAGGAATCAGTCCTACACATGGGATCCGTAGTCCTAGAACGACCTGCACTGATCCAGAACCTTAAGATTCTGTATCTTATTTTAAGATTTAGAATTAAGTTTTAGAATAAGCTTAAGACTCTCCGTTATGAAAGGACTCATAAAGGCCATTGATTCCAACTCCTTGCTCCTCTCAGGGCTATCAAAAACTGAACCATATGAGGAAAGATCATTGTCCAGACACTCCTTGAACTCTGACATGTTGGTGCCATGACCATTTCCCTGGGAAACCTATTCCCTGACAGACCACCCTGTCCATGAAGAAATCCCAGGACTCAGTGCTGACTCTCACATTCAATTTGCCACCAGCCCAAATCTCTTTCTGCAGAGCTGCTCCCCAGCTCCCTAAGTTATATTTACAATAATAATGACTTACACAAATGGGTGACTAATTCATTTTTACCTTATCATCTTCATTTCTGGCACTTCCTGCCAAGCTCAGGAGGCCTCACAGGCCTTACCAAGTGCATCCCATGAAGTCCTCTCTCAGGACTGGAGGACTAGGAAAGGAGACTGGGGGCAGCCAGAGCAGCTCTGTGCTCCAGTAAATCTGTCCCTCCCTATAGAAAGAGCCTCCTGCACCTGCAGCAAAATTAAAACTTGTTCTCAAAAGCTGAAGGAGGAGGGTTTCTCCTGGAAGCTGTGTGAGGAGTCAGAACTGCCAGAGTAGCCACACTGATGTTATCCTGTCTTTATCTTTCTCTCTATAAACATTTAGAGGAACAGGCAAACATTTCTGAAAGGTCAGACTCTGACCTCACAGTCTGGTTCAGTGGGTAGATTTGGGATGGAAATCCTTTTAGTTTAGCTCCTTCTTTCCTTTGTTTTGTTGGGTCATTCCAGACAACTGGTTTAAAACTGCTGCCTGTTTCCTTCTCTAATTGTGGCAGTACCCACTGCCTGCCTTCATGAATCCTTGCTGGGGATTGTTAATGATTGTTAATGCTGGGAATGAAGAAATAACCTCCAGAAGTGCTAGCTGTTAACTCGAGTAATGAAATGCTGTTGTGTGTACAATAATTGTGCACAATAATTTTGCATTTGGATGAATTGGCCAGTGGCAAAATCAGCTGATGTTCAGAACAATTCACTCCAAGGCCCTGCTTAGCTGGGTTTATCATTGAATTATGAGCCTGGGGTATTGTTAAGTGTTGCACAGTGAAGGCATTATATCTGCACCAGCAAAGCCTCTGTTAGCAAGGCAGGCTGGGTGTGATGCTGTGAGCTAGAGCCAAGCCCAATTACCACGCGAGAACGCCTCTCCTGTTCGGAGCCTGCCAACCATTTCCTTTGCATATTAACAATATTTATTCTATTTAGGTGGCTTTGCCATCACGTCTCCAGCTCCCATTCCTCTGGCTGCATGTCTGTCAGCAGTGTCAGGCATGGGCAGAGGTTATTCCTGTTTGAAGGTGGGATTAAGTGTCCTTTGAAGACAGGGCTTGGGTTTGGGATTTGGGGTTTTGGCTGTCTTCAGGGGTTTAGTGTACCCAGCAGCACCAGCCACCTCTGTCATTTGCATGGGGTAAGAGTAGCAAGGTTGTCTGTCACCTTTTCCCCCAGAATTTTCGTCCTTACTCCCATCTTGCCCCAGCTTTCTGCACGGGGCTCTTTGGAAGAGCTCCAGCTTGGCTGCTGACCAGAGGAACCTGCACAGTCGGGTTTCTCTGTAGCAGCCTTTTCCAGCCACTGTGAGGTGACCCCTGTGTTGGAGCTTCTCAGTCTCAGCCCTCTGGCTGCTGCTACAAAAGAGGGATTAGGCCCACAGCTGATTCCCCCCAATAATCTGGGGAACATGGTCTGTTCTTTCAAGAACAGTTGCTGTAAAGATTTTAAGGATGTTGTCACAGCTACACTTGCAGGCAAATGGAGCAGTTCATCTGCTTCAGGCTGTGAAGATTTAATTGAGCTCCAAGGGAAGGCTTGAAGCTGAATTAAATCTTTTGCTGATGGAGAATGAGGTCTGTCATAAAGAAATTCTGATCCTTGTCTTCCCTGAGTGCTGCCATACCGACCCAGGACCAGCTCTGAGACAGTCCAGTGCAGAGCTGGTGCTGAGAAAGGGACTGTTCACCCTCCTGGAGTTACCTCCTGCAACCAAATAAATTATTTTATTCTCTGTTCAGCATGTGTAAAAGATATCCAGAGAAACTGAATGACATTTTTTAATTGCTGACACTCTGTAACTAGAGATTGTAAGATTTGCAGACTCTCAGTTGAAATGTCATAATAAGATTATTCCCTGTAATCGTGTAAGAAGAAATAGCATGTGTGAGAGGAGACAGACCAGGAGAGAATATTTGATCTGCTTTCCTTAATAATCTAAGTATGACACATGTATTAATTTTGGAGCAGACTGTGGAGATCTGTAGTGGGACTCTATGTTTTTTACTCCTGGATTTCACTCTTGGATAAATAAATACTCAAGTTCTAGCACGTTATGGGTCTCAGGCCATTTTTTCAGCCTCCTTACTGCCAGAGGTACCTGGTTAGTCCATCTCTGTAAGGATTGCACTTGCAGATCCTAAGGCACAAATCTTGTGCCTGTTGCTTGGAGTCAATTCCCCTGGATTTCTGCTCAGTAAACACCTCTTAAAATGACTTTTAAAAAACACCTTCAGCCCTGTGTTTCTGTTGGTAGGTCTGACAAAGACATCCTCAACAGCCAGGACTCCACTGTGGGATCCTCTGGAGATAGGCAGATTTACTCCTGAGCCTCAGAGACCCCACAATATTTTTAAGAATATACCAGAAACTGCTTCCATGGAAGGAAATATTTATGCAGACTGTTATCTGCTGCCTTGGGTTTTTCTGTGCTTTTTGGACAGGAGAATTTGGGTTGTTCTGAGAAACAGTGGTTTTTTTTAGGATCTGTAATGTTTTCACATGAAAAAATAAATACTGAAAATCTCTTAAAACACCAGGAGGGTCAGATGTCTGGGTAAAGGGGTAGAACTACAGGATATTGGTGGGCCTTGAACTTCTGGGAATATGAAAAGTGTAACATTTTGTTACTTAAGGGAGGTACTTGCTGAGAAGATATTTCTGCAATAACATGATTATTTTCCTGAATTTCACAAGAATTCAGAGGGATCTCCTGCTATCAGATCAGTTCATTAACATACCCCCAAACATCATTGTTCTAGACTTCATGTATTTTTCACAAATCCTCCCTTTTGTAATGTGCCTGAACATATTTTTATCAGATGTAACCAACCTGGGACCAACACTCAGGTGTCAGACATGTTTAAACTAGAGAAGAGTTATTGCAGAATTCAACCTTGAACTGCCTGGGGTTACAGGAAAGGACAGAGGAAGCCATGAATTATGGAGAAAGATGTGAGGTGAGTGACAGGTAATATTCTTGGAGGCTTTAGGGTTCCAGTAAAAAGGGAAATGTGAAATGCATGGTGAGGCAAAATAAGAGACCCTTCAGAGACACTAATAAATCTGATGGGTGTTGATTAGTGCAATGCTTGTGAGCAGCTTCCCATCTTTTGTTCAATCATGGGAGAACTCTTTCTGAGTCAGTGCATGGTAACCTGGTTCTCATCTTGTACCATGATTTTCACAGGCACAAAAGGTGTCTAAATCACAGAGCTGATTTGTTTTAATAGCATTTTACTAATATTATGGACAGGAACAAGTGAAAGCAGCCACCATGGCAGCTATACTGGTTTTGGTCCTCTGACTGGGATTTCATTGCACAGTCCTAGGTCTTAATTCTTTTGTGTTTCTCTGACATAACAAATTAAGAGGAGTCTAAACCAGACATAGCTTCATCCATACCAAAACTTGAACCAAATCCAGTGCAAAAATGAACAGACTGATATCAGTGACTGAATCTTGTGGATGCCTCACCCCTTCCTATGCTGAAACATCTCTGGGAAGGGTTTGCCTCTCCCATAGGAGGCCCGGTCTCCTGTTGTGCTGTAATTCCTCCTGGTGCTTTAGATATACCATCAAGTAACTGCATGGAGATGATTGCTGGAGCTGAGGCTCTCTGTGACCTTGCTGAGATTAATCCTCATGTGTGCTAACATGGAAACAGCATCCAGTCCATATGTTCAGCCTTGCCTGTGGCTCTGGGCAGTGCCCCGGGTGGGTTCAGCATTAAAGTCATGTCTCTGCCTCCTCGGGTAGAGGGAAGCTTGCCAGGACTGGAGGGGGAAATGTTAGCTGATGCTCCTGAAAGCAAGGACAGTCATGGTTTTTCCTCCTCCCACCTAGGTTAGAGACTTGGAGAAGCTTAGGACTTTTCTGTTTATCTTTGTTTAACAAGCATAGAGAAAGATTGATTTTGATTTAAATGTCAGATGACAGAATTATAGACTTGCCAATGTCTTGGGTGCCCTTTTATTTAAAAGAAGCATCTGTGCAAGAATTGGTACCCATATCAAAGCCAAGGTCTCAGCCAGCAAAATTAAAGTGAGTCTAAGAAACTAAATGCAAAGCACAAAGATGCCTGAATCTGCCTCAGAAACTTCAACTTCTCTTGGAGCTGCAGGATGAGGGCAAGAGAATTTTCTAATCCTCTGACTCACATGCCAAATTGTTCTGCAAAGCCTGTGAGCCACAGGATGTAACTTTGTCTCTAAGAGATGAAGGGATGGGAAGATTTAGGAATATTTTACAGTGGGAGATGATGCTAGTTTCTTAGAGGTCAGTTGCTCATTTAGCCCTGCTTGGTAATCAAATGGGGCTGATCTTTAGTTGGGGGAAGTTTCAGGGGTCCTGTGTCTGTTTTTGGTCTCCCTGGTACAGAAGAGGCACAGACATACTGGAGAGAGTCCAGAGAAGCATCACAATTGTGATTAAGGGATTGGAGCTTCTCTCCTATGAGGAGGCTGAGAAAGCTGGGAGCTCAAGGGGAATTTCATCAAGGTGTATAAACACAACAAGGGAAGATACAGAGAGAACAGACTCAGGCTCTTTTCAGTGGTGCCCAGTGACAGGACCATGGGAGGGTCTATCTAAACATCAGGAAATAATTTTTTTACTGTGATGCTGACAAAGTGCTGCCTGGGTGGTTGTGGACTCTCCTTCCTTGGCGATATTCAAAAGCCATTGGACTTGGCAGTGGCTCTGGGTGGTCCTGGGAGGGGGGGAGGCAGGATGACCTGCAGAGGTCCTTTCCCACCTCCACCATTCTATGATTCTTTGTAAAACTAAGGGTTCAGTTTACCAAAAGGAATTACATCTATCAAACTACAGGTGTGTATGAACACACCAATATTTTCCTGTACAAGAAGTCTCTGGTAGAGGATAACTCAGGTTCCAGAGCTCCACATGGAAACATGAAGCTAGTCCAGACTACCAGATGAGGATGTGCAGGCTGGAGATGAGCTACAGGCTCTCTGAAGTGATGTTTCACTGTGCTTTGCTCCTGTAAATGGGCTTTGACTGGGGAAGTTTCCTGCCGTGAGGGAACCTGGCAGCACCTCAGTTTGGGTAGTGGCAATGTCCTCATCCGAGGGACAGACTCTCAACCTCCATCCCATGTGGACTTGCTTGGAGCTTTGCAGTGTACCCAAAATAGCAGCACAACACGTCTGACTCATTTGCTGCACCACTGAAACACTGTGCAGCGTTGCAGTTGACCCAGCAGTGGCTTAATAATATCTGCAGTTCTGGTGATGTCTCCTGGAGAGATCTGAACGGCTGACACCATGTAGTGCAGTGGAATAATGGAAAATGAGTTTTGATGGGAGACAAAAGTCCCTTCTAGATCAAGAGGTTAATGCAGGCTAGGCCAGTGAAGTGTTGCTGGTGGAGGTGCTGATAGGCCATGGAAAATTTACAAGCTGACATCCTGAGCTGTTGTCAGACTGCAAAACCTTGACCTCCTCTAGGCCTGTCATGCCATGGCCAGGCAGGGGACACAGAGTCTCTGCAGAAGATGAGATTGTGTGCTGATGGTCAGTCAGCTTTCCCTGTTCTTTTAGGATCTGCTGATCTCTGCACACACTCGGTGTCATCCCAAATATGGCTGGGTGTTGGATCTGTTCACTCAGAAAATGCAGAGCTGAGGCCTCACTGGAGGGTTGGCAGGAGGTTGGGCTGGCTGGTCTCTGTGCTGAGCTGTGGGCTTCACTGGAAACATGAAGAATGCATCTAATCTTAAAAGAGCCTTAATCTGTCCAATTTCACATCAGGTAGGGGTCTCTTTGGCATAGCAGTGACCTTATAACTGTTCAGCATTTCATTCTCTTCATTTATGCTTTTCCTTCATAAAATTGCTGAGTTTGCTTATTTTGTTTGAAGGAAGGGAATATTCTAGCTCTTCTCCATTAGGTAAATACTAACCTAAAGAGTTCAAAAATTCCTGTGAGGATACAGGTTCTATACCATGTGTCTTCTCTAAGCCCCGCATGATGTGCCCAGTGGAAAACTGGAAGTCTCCTCAGTTCCAAAGAGGAAAGACTGGTTGTAGCACCAGGCAAAAACCTATCTCAGCTGTGTCTTTCCCTCACTTCTGATCCTGACTTGCCCTGATGGTTGTAGAGGTGCTTTTCTCACCCTCCAAAGCAGCTCACTGCCTTCCCTGGTGCGAGAAGGTCTGGTTGTCTGGTGTTTATAGAAATTGGAAGTCCTCCAGGGAAAGGTTGAGTGCTGTTTCACTCCTTTAACAACCCACCATCCTATGTGAGCTGTAGCCCCCATGACAGCCATATGTCAGTCTTATTTTAAACCTAATCTGATACAAATTTGCTTATACAAAAGCAGAGAGAGAGACATGAGGAGAGCTGACTCCCCCCACATACCTGCTTAGATTTCCAGTTTGAAGACAGTGTAAGTAAGTAAAGAATAAAACCTGAGCAGGGTCTTCAGAGTTTGGCCTCTGGGCAGCCCTTTTCTCCCTGATAAAATGAAAGTAGCAGCAATGGGGGTTCCTTGTCCCACATCTCTGGGCCCACCTCTTCCTGTGCTCTTGGAGACACAGGTTGTTTTCACCTCTCTGGGTTCCAGCCCTCTCCACCATGTACTGTCTCACCTGTGTATCACCAAGCTGGGACACAAAAAGCCAAATCCAGACAATGCCTTGGGGCCAAAGCTGGTAACTTAAAGTTGTCAGGGCTGAGAATTTGGTGTCCTTCAACTGTGTGCAAGGCACTAGCACTGGAGATTTGGGCCATGCTACCTGACAGAAGGGTAAATGGGTGAAAATTATACAGCCCAAGCCAGCTGGGGTCTGATTAGTGGTCTCCAACCCTCAGAATGGTCAGGCAACTGTTTGTCTTATGAAAGATGGAGCATCTGCTTGCAGGGTAAGTCAGACAGCTAGTTGTGAAATATCCAGCTGAAAATTCTCCTAACACCTGCTGATGGAGTATTGGCTAATAAAAGCTTGGATTGTCTGGCTCCTGTTGAAATGTGCCACCAGAAACCTCAAAGACTTTACTGCTAGAAGTCAGGGGAAAACTTGGGTACATAAAATGGCAATAAATCAGAGCCTGAAAGGTTTTTGCATTTAATGGGGCATGCAAACAGGATCAAGTATTTCCCCTTCTTCCATATTTCTTTCTCTCCCCTACTCCCTTCAGCTTTTGTGCTTTGTCATAAGGGAGTACTGAGGGAGGCTGCACAACATCACTTTTCCTAAGATGAAGTCCCTAACTGTTGTGTTTTGTTCCATTCTGCAGCCACAAAATTTACGATAACAATAAATCGAAGGTGGTAATGTGCTCCCCAATTTATCAGTGAATTCATGTATAAAAATGCATGTGAAATACAACCCTCCTGCTGCTCACTTGGAGTGTTGTTGCAAGGCACAGAAACAACAGATCCCTTTTCCACTGCAGTGGGGACCCCTCCTAGTGGCTTCATTCATGCAGACGTGATCAGGCTTCTCATAAAAAAGCCTGATCACCTCTGATCTCTCTTCTTCCCAGAGAAGTCTTCAAATTAATTTCCTGCTTGGGTTAATAAACATTTGATTCATCTCCTTCTTCCCAGTCACAGACTGGTTGTGGTGACACTAAATACTAGACAGTCAAGGTGAAAGGGAGGCGATCATGGGCAGTACACAGACTGCAGAGGAGCTCAATCACTTGTTTGCATCAATCTTCACTCCAAAGCTGTGTTCGTGTTGGAAAGGGTTTGGGTGACAGCGTGAGAAGAGATGTGTGGGAGGGAATCCCTTTCCTCTTCTGAGTTTTAATTTCCGAGTGTCAGTGAACTATTCCCACAAGCAGAGCTCTGTGAGGCAGAGTGTTTCTGACACAGTGTCTCCCCTGTGAGTGCATCACATCAGAGCAACTAAAAGACTTTCCTGACACTGGGGCTGCAGGTAATCCAGGATCCCATTTTGGAGAATTTTTCCTTCTTTGCTTGTGCTTTGCCAATAGGATAATTAGAGGGGGAGGACAACAGAGAGACTGTGAAAGGGAGCCAAAATCAATATGGCACTGAAACAAATTGGGATTTTAAGGCTGCTGCTCAGTAGGGAGCACATCATGGGCACTTCTCTCTTGTACCCTGGTGGAGTTGGCTGGGTGCAGCTTTGGTTCCTAAGGACCAGGTCCCAGAAAAGAGGCACAGATCAGGGCAGTGGGGAAAATCGAGGTGTTCTGCAAGAGCTGAGCCATTCAATATCACATGGAAAATGCATTACCATGCATCAAAGGCAGCTGGAGAAACAGAATAATGCTGCAGTTAAAATACTGGGCTTGGGTTTTTGTGACTGAGCTCTGATTTCACTATGCTTTGCTTAGTTCACTTAATGTTGTTTGCAAGTATGCTGAGAGCCCCAAAGGATTTGGGAAGATATCTTCCGGTCTTCAATTTATCAGTTTAAATTATTTTCAATCAATTTATAATTGATCAATGATTTTCCACTGCAGTTATTTGCTTCTCTGATAAAACTGTTACAAAAGATTGTGGACACTGGGAACCAGCTAGGAACCAACCATTAAAAGTAAAGAGTAAAAGGAAATTATTTGCAAATGTCTCTAAGTCTATTTGCCAAGTGCTTATAAAAAAATCAATACATTTAAAGAAAATCAGGATGACTCCCAAACATTCTGCTAACCAAAATTGGGCTTTATTCATAATAAATACTATTTATGATGAATAATTTGACTAGGAAGAACTGGAGAGAGGCCAGTGTATCCATCTATTTAATATGAACTATGGGTGATCCAAAGAATCATAGACTTCTCAGTCTTATTTCAGCTGCTGAAAGAATAATTGAGAAATTAATTAAAGAACAGGCAGTAAAACACCAGGGCAAATATAAGCTGAAAGTAGCAAAACTCCATGAATTTTAAGGGTAAATTCACACATTCTTTCATTCCCATTTCCTGGTCAAGGCAGGGATTACTCCTTTCACTGGCATTTCTGTATCTACTAAGATCATGAACAGAGATGTGGGCTTTCACTTGGTGTAAGCAGAGCTTAGCACATTGCCACCTAATCTTTGGTGATGTCTTAGAAGGCTGCAGCACCTGAATGCAAATAACATGACATGTCTGATGTTAGTAACCCCTCAATTTCTTTGGGAAGATTAATAGCAGAGCAGATAATGGATGACTGGCAAATACAGTTAATTTAGATTTTCAAGATGCTTTTGAAAAAAAATGCATTACAAGATGCTATTAATGGGATTTGGTGAGTATAGAGGAGGAAGGAAGGCAGAGGCATAGCTTCAGCCGTGGTGAAGAGGAGGGGCAGAAAGACAAGGGCCAAGAGTTCAAATCTCAGCAGGGGAAGAGGTTAATAACAAGTTCCACCCAGAATCAGGTTCATGAAGATTTGTGAGGAATAAAAGCAACTCCATAAAAGCCTAATAAACCATTAAAATTGCCAATGTGAATTTCAGTATAACCAAGCAGAAGGCAGTGCTGCTCAAAAGGACTGATTTAAAGGTTCCATACAAACTGACGATTTTTGCATTCAATTTAACCCTCTAGACATAGGGACATAATTGCTAGCAACTGAAAGAAGGGATTCAGACAGCACACAGCAGGGCTTGCAACAGTGAAAAGCCTGCTCAGCTGAGTTAAGGAATGGGTGGAGGGAGCTGTGTCCAATAATAATGGTGTGTCTAATAATAATCCGATGAACTAATGCTTCATCTGTGCCACCTGCTGTATCCAGTCTGATCACCCTTTTGTTGAGAAAAAGAATGGTAGAATCAAAGAGTCATTAAATTGTTAAGGCTGGAGAAGACCTTTGAGAGCACTGAGTCCAACCATTAACCCAGAAGTGCCAAGTCCCAGCACCAACCCATGTCTCCAAGTGCCACATCTACATGTCTTTTAATTACCTCCAGGCATGGTGACACAACCACTGCCCTGGGCAGTCTCTTCCAATGCCTGACCACTCTTTCAGTGCAAAAATGTTTCCTAATACCCAACCTAAACCTGGCACAGCTTGAGACTGTCTTGTCCTGACATGTGTTAGGTGGAATGAGACCAACCTACAGCTACAACCTCCTGTCAGAGTTGTAGAGAGTCAGAAGGTCCTTCCTGAGACTCTTTTACCCCAGGTGGAGCAGCCCCATCTCCCTCAGCTGCTCCTCATCAGCCTTGTGCTCCAGACCCTTCCCAGCTCTGTTCCCTTCTCTGGACATGCTCCAGCACCTCAGTGTCCTTCTTGTTGTGAGGTGCCCAAAACTGAACCCAGAATTTGAGGTGTGGCCTCCCCAGTGCCCTGCACAGAGGGAAAATCCCTGCCCTGGCCCTGCTGGCCACACTGGTGCTGACACAGAAGGCCAGGATGCCACTGGCCTCCCTGCCCACCTGGGCAGCAGCCTGGGCTCACATTTGGCCACTGTTGGCCAGCACCCCAGGGCCTTTCCTGCTGGGCAGATTTCCAGCCACTCTGCCCCAGCCTGGGGCACTGCAGAGCCTTGCTGGGACACAAGGGAAGGAACAAGGCCTGGCTCTTCTTGAACCTCACCCTGCTGGCCTCACGCCACCCAGCCAGCCTGTCCCCATGCCCCTCAGATCCTTCCTCCCCTCCAGCACATCGGTACTCCTGTCCAGCTGGGTGCCATCTGTGAACTTACTGAAGGTGCCCTTGATCCCCTAGTCCAGATCACCAATAACAATATTAAAGAAGACTGGCCCCAGCACTGAGCCCTGGAAGCAGGAAGCAGTAGTGAGTGGCTGCCAGCTGGGTGTAGCACCATTCACTACCATTCTCTGGGAATGACCACCCAGCCAGATTTTTACCCAGTGAAGACCATGTCCATCCAAGCTGTGGGAATTCAGTTTCTGCAGGACTATGGTGTGGGAAATGGTGTCAAAGGCTTTACTGAAGTCCAGGTAGACACATCCACAGCCCTTCCCTCAGCCACCAGGCGGTCACTTGATCATAGAAGATCAGGTTGGTCAAGCTGGACCTGCCTTCCATTAACCCTGGTTGTCCTGTACATGTCATATGATGGCACTCCAGATGGACTTCTCCATAATCTTCCCTGGCACTGAAGTCAGGTTGACAGGCCTGAGGTTCCCTGGATCCTGCTTCTGCCCCTTTGCATAAATGGGCACAACATTTGCTAACCTCCAGCAAACTGGGATCTCTCCAGTTAGCCAGGATTGCTGATTAAAAAGGATTGGTAGTGCAAATAGGAAAAAAATGACAGTGATCAGCAACATGTAGATTTTCTTTACAGGCTTGAGGGAAACTGTTGCAATTTAATCCATGGGGAAAGAAGATAAGTTAGACCTGACATATTTTCTAGGGTTAATACTCAAAGAGAAGAACTTGTCTGCCACTTTCTGGTTTTGTTTTTTTTTTTTTTTATTTTAATCCTTTTTATGAATCCTTTTTATGAAGAAAACTACAAAGACATTAAAAGGCAGTTTGTTTCACAGAACTGTTCAGAAGCTGCATGACAGAGGCTGTATTTTAAGTTTGTGGACCTCAGCGGGGGAAGTATTTTTTGGTGGCAGCTGTATACTTTCATAATGTATGCCTATATATAATAATATAATATATATATGTATATTTTTTAATTAAGGATTTAATACTTTCTGGATCTAGAATTTTAGTACTTGAAAGGAAAGGAAATGTCTTGGGCTGTGAACATTCAAGCTACAAACTGATCTCAAATTGGGAATGGAAAGGTATGTCATGCCATGGAAAAACCACCCTGCTCAGGAGTGCTGCTCTGCACAAAATCATTTTCACTCTGCAGTGATTGTAACATGGGTTGTCTCCTTCCAAACTGCACAGGGTTCAGATTTGTTGGCAGTTTGGGGCTCTAGGTCAGGCTGTCTTGAAGTTGCCCAGTGTGGTGTCCCAGACCAATCTGAAGTGCTTGGGCAGGGGTGTGAGGCTTTGCCTGTCTTTGACTGCAATTTTCATTCAGTGTGAAGCATTTGAAACTAGAATTGAAACATGGACAGTTCTGTCCATCCCAGCTCTTGGGCAGCAAAACTTCTTTTTTTTTCTTTTTTTTTTTTTTAATATATTTTTTTGAAGAACTGCGAAGTGAAATCCCTGAAAAGCTGAAGAATGCCATGAGAAATTGCCTGTGACCTGGCACTCCTGGGTGTGGTGACACAGGCTGGGATGTTGCTGTGCACACACATGGGCTGGTCTGGGAGAGGCAGCAGCTCCAGGCAGCTGTGAGGTGCTTGCTGATGGGTAGGGCTGCTGCTGTGAGCGAGATGTCAGGGCCCTGTCCCGTCAGTGGGGATCAGCTGCTGGAGAACTGAACATGTGCTCTCTATTTTTCTCTTTTTTGCTGAAGTCACTTGATGTGCATGTTAAGATGTCACCACCTGAGGCACCTGATCTGCCTGTTTTGCCATAATGGTGATTGCTGGCCTAGCCTTACACTGACTGGAGTCCTCCAGCTGGAGCTGAGGAGTCACCTGCTGTCTTCTTGCCTTACCTCCTTTTTCCACAGCACTCTTAATGGCAGAGGTAGCAAACAGGACAAGGAAGAGCTATCTGGATGCTAAATAAGCACTTAAGACACTGATCAAATGTGACACAGGGATCACATCTCCCCTTTGCTTGAGAAGGCAGGAAAGTGCTCCAGCCTTCAATTGTCACTGGGGATCTGAAGCACAGAAAATTTCCTGGTCACACCATGAAGAAATTCAATGGCAGCAGCTGATTCCAGTTTTTCTGGAGTCCAGCCCCAGCTGTAAAGCAATAACCTGACCCTTCAAAGAGGCTTTTTTTTCCTCTCCTGCCTGTTTGCCACTGTGTCTCATTGTGTCATGCTTAGAATTAACGTCCACACATGCTGTGGACAGGTCAGGTGTTTTTGGGGTGCTCTGTAGGGAATAAGCCTTACTTCAGGGGTTTTATGCAAATTCATGCCAGCAATGATCCAAAAATAGTAATCCTTAATCATGGTTAATTTCTAAAATGAATCAAGCACATTCTTTTCCATTCATTCTTAATAATGATAAGGACTTTCTAATGTCCCTAAATATGTTTTTAAAAGGCATCAGTCTTTCCTTTTAATAAAACCACTTTGGAAATATTGTGTGCAATTTGAAAACCTTAGGAAAAAAAGAGAATCTGGCTGAAGGCAGTCACTGCTCTTCAGCCTTAATCACATCAAGGTGGTTTTTCTCTGCAGATTTCACTGGTGTGTGTGTATGTATGGCTCAGACCTTTCCTTAGGCATGCACTGACTTGATAAGCTGTAATGACCATGTCAGTGACCCACAGATGATGGGCCACTGGGAGATTTTGGGCATTTTGAAACTACACCTCTCCATCCACTCTGCTGCACCTTTGGGGGGATTCTGGGGCTGCCAGAATTGTCCAGGACACAGTGAATTTGTGCCCACCACAGAGCACCCTGGAGACACCTTGGGCAGGGACTTTCAGCATACCCCTGGCCTTTGAACTACTCTGAAGGACAACTCTAAACTGCAGGAAATTGTGCAAAACCAGAAAGCTAGGGGAGGTTGTGCTGGACCACATTGCCTTGCAGAGGTATTGCTTTGCCAACTGGGCATAAAGCTGCTGTGGGCATACTGAATAAGCCTAGAAGAAAAAGGAGGAGCAGAGTCTGTCCTAGAGGCACTGTGTAGTCAGTGGAGGGATCCAGGAAATATCTTGCTGGAGATGTTTGCCTCAGAGTGCTTGGACTCTGAGAGGAGGCATAGCTGAGCTAGACCAGAGAGACAAAAGCAGTCACACCTGTGCCACATGTGCATGTGCCCTCACTGCCAGGAATGTAAAACTTTCAACTAATATTGGTCTTTCCTTAGCATCTCCTAGTCTTTCATTCTGCCAATCTAGAGATAAAAAAAAAACCAAAACATTGATTATTTCCTTAGAGTGCTGACATTGTTGTGCTGACATTGTGAATGCTCAATTCTATTTCAGGTAGGCACAGTTGCCCTCAGGAGTTTCTGGCACTTTAATTCATACTTCTCCCATAGGATACCCTGACCACCTGTGCAGTAGTTATTTTACCAGCTTATGTTTGTTAAGTCAGAAGTAGGAAGGTGTGGAATGGCCAAGAGAAAACCTTTATTCCTTCTTGGAATGTCTTTCACCAGGAATTGAGAGCTTGTCCCAATGTGCAGTGCCCTAGACCCAGGGCCAAGGATGCAAAACTTCCTGCTCCTGCAGCATGATTGCACTAAATATCCAGCAAGAGCAGCTGATTCTGGCTTTTCCCTTGGTTTCCAAGGTTGTCCCATGGGCAGAAGCAAGATCCCTCCAAGGCAATGCAGCATTAGGGTTGAACTCTTGCTCTTTGGTAGTGTACAGTTCTCGCTTGCATTTACAAGAATGTCAACAGGGGGGACACGACCTCTTGTTGCAGACCCATAATTGAGAGTTAGAGCTTCCCTTTGTGCCCCTGCTGAAGGGCAAGCAAGTTTCATGGTGATGTGAAGAGAAAGCTCCTTGTCAGAAAAGCTGGTCTAGACAGACACCATTCAAAAGCAAGGGGTGTGAGGCAAGTGAACATCCAAACCAAGACCTGAATTTGGAAATTTACTGCTCTTCTAGACTGTCCAGTGTTGGTTGGATGTGATCTCAGTGTTTGGATCACTGGAACTCGTAGTTTTTAATATATAAAATATAAGAAAGCTTACATAGCTTTAGCTTTTAATATATAGCTTTTTATAGCTTTAGCTTTTAGCTTTTACCTAAAGCTAGCTTAAAAAATGTGTATGTGCTTAAAGGTGAGGGAAAGGTAAGTAGGTTATGGCAAAATCATGTGGTATGATTGACTTGTTTTTATAAACATGTTTGTTTACTTATCCTCTTAAAAGCGTGGGTGCTAGAACAGAGGAACTGTGGTGTATCTTGTAGCAGGAAAAGGGATGGAGGCAGGCAGGCAGAAATATGTGATGGAGGTGTGGAAATGTTTTAAACTGAATTTAACTCTATTGATGTGACATGAAAATGCTGTCTTCAACTTCAGTGTGCCAGGATGGTCATCCTCCTTCCCCATATCCCTTGGGACAACCCAGCTGATGTTGCAGTGGTTTGCTGCAGCTAAACAGCAGCAGCTCCTTGGCTTTCCATGTGCTGTTTCATGCTGCACAGAGCCTCTAGATCATTCCTGTTCTTGTCTCTGTCCTCTTGTGGCTCAGTTCCCCTTGCCTTGTGTTGCTGTCCTTGGGGTTCATGTGGGTTCTCTGCCTGGGTCTTCTCTCTACCTGTTTTCTCCCTGCCTTTGACAAAGAGAACCTTTAACTAGCAGAGTTGGTGGAGTAATTTGACTGAAAATTATCCTTTGATAATCCTAATATGGATGTCATGCCAAATCCAAGGTGGTTGTAGAGAATGAAAGAGACAGCAACACTTTGTGGGAGCCATGGGTTGTGTACTGCATGGGGCTTAGGGCTGCAGAAGGTAAATGTCTGCTGAGGAATTCTTTGCATCCCATAATCTAAATTTCATTCTGTACGTGCTTTCTTATAGATAAATTGTTCTGCAGATGCTATAGAGAGCTGTGAGGTATTAAAATTGGATTTAGGTTAGCATCCTCCCACCTGGAAATCCAGGTGCTTTACTTACCATGACTTGAGCTCTCCAGAGTTTGGAGACAACCATAAAGCTTCTGTGAACATCCTTAAATAGCTGTTCTGCATGTATAAATGCTGCTCCTAATTTCCAGAGCAAGTGATATTTATTGCTGTGCATAGCTTTTTCTTTCTCTTGGTATTAATTACCCTATTCTTCTGCTGAGCACAGCAGCAGGAGTGGCAGGGTTTGTGTTACATACTTCTGTCTGGTCAAATTCCCCTTCCCTATTTAGTAGAAGGTGCAAGTGGGCAAGAGAGAAGAAATGCAGGAAGGAAACAGTGTGTGGAAAATATAAAAAATTATAATCAATGGTAGTAGTCATTGGAGGTGTCCAGATGAGGTGGTGGAGGGGTACCATCACAATGTATCTATGTTCTTGTAATCCTCAGTGTTATCCTAGCAACACTCATCACAGGGAAATAATTTCCCCCGTGTGGAGTAGAGCAATTATTTTTAAGGGCACGCTAAAATTGAGGCTCTGCTTTCAGCTGGCTTGGGGTGGCATAACTGTGTGACCTCTGTCGAGCTCAGAGGATTCACTGCAGCCAAAGCCCTGCTTTATGATCCTACTGCCAGCAAATGCCCCACACAGATTGGTTCTAGGTGGTGAATACAGGGTGCTGCATCCAAAGAGACATTTCAAGGGGAGCATGGATAGCACAAAACTCACTCACCCTGCTATGGTGCTGGGATTTAGCCAGCAGATGCTTATAAACAGGGAGGATGGCCCCTAGTTGTAGCTTTCCTCTTAATCCACACAGCACTGCTTCTCCCAGGAACCTCCTGAGCCTTGGGCTCAGTGCTGCTTCTGGGGAAGAAAAGCTGACAATTAAGGGGCTGGCTGCCTGATGTCCTTTTCTGGTTTATGTGTTGGCAGGCTAATTGCAAAGGTGTCATCTTGGGGGAGAAAAAGGTAGAAAAGACAAATGGGGAAAGGCTGGTTGGATTTTCCTCTAAGCTTGAGGATGTGCATAGTTGGAGTGTGGAGTTTATTGAGAAATGGAGGCCTAACCCAGTGGCTTTGGAAATCATTAAGAAATATCCAACTGGCTTCAGTGTCTCTTTGTTCTAGGCAAACAGAAGATTGTGGAAATAGGAAAACAAAATTATAGCAAAGCTGCAGAATGCACATTTATCCTGAGCTCTGTGGACATGCAATTACCTGTCTAGGCTTGTGGAGAGACAAAACAGTGATGTTTCTCTTAAGGGAAATGACTTAAACAAACAGACAAACAAGCCAACCCAAATAATGCATTCAGGGGAATTGCATGGAGGAGTCTGCAAAGGAGGAGGATTAAAGGTTTGGTTCTGCCTATTGCAGTCCTACCCAAACCTGAGTTTAAAAGCAATGTGAAATAGTACAAGGAGTAGAGGAGGCAGCCCCAGTTCTACAAGGAGATGGTAGATTCATTAGCCAAAAGGTAAAGGAGAATAAATAAAAAACCAACTAAAAACTTCCTAGTGTATAGTCAAAAAACTGAGACCTGTTAGAACTGTATAGAAAGGAGAAGACCCAAGTTGGCAATAAATTAAAAACAAACAGGTTATCTTGGGAGTCTTCAATCTATCTGGTTCTCTGTGAATGTATCTTATACCTGGTGCATTCTGTAACTACAGTAGAAAAACAGAATGGTCCATGATGTACATGAGGGTGTTGCTTTGCATATGTATTCCTGAACAATGCCTGGTTACTATGGTGATAGGCACTATAGAAAGTATTCATATGGAATCCTTGACAATTTGCAATCCAGTGGGGAGAGTGATGGTCTGAGAGGGTGTCTCTGCTAATGGAGAGCCTCCAGAGATCACCCCTACAGGGACTAATGGATCCTCACTGGGAACCTTTGATTCATAGGCTGAATTGACATATTTTGAGAGAAAAAAAATGAGCTCTACACACCCAGCCTCTGTAGCTTTGCTGGCTAGACATTGACTCAGAAACTTATGGACACACCTGAGTAAATACACAGGATTTTGCATTTAGTGAGGCCCACAAGGTATTTGAACTCATATCTGCTTTTAAGCAGCTAATTCCATATGTAGGTGATATTAAGAATCTTGAACAGCCAATGAACTGGGGTAAGACTCATGAAATCAGAGTCATGGAAGCTTGAAGGGACCTTGGGAGACCACCTAGTCCCCAGCTCAAGCAGGGCCAGCTAGACAGTGGTTCCTGAGTGCCACATCCAGGTGGAAGTTAAATATCTCCAAGGAAGGAGAGTCTCTGAGCAATTTGTACTAGGAGTGACCATTCTCATAGTAGATAAGTTCTTCATGTTAAAATGGCATTTCCTGTATACCACTTTTTGCCCATTGCCCTCTGAGTGGGAACCACTGAGAAGAATCTGTCTTTGTCTTTATATTCTCCTGTCAAATATTGATACACATAGATAAGATTCTTCCTGCCCTTCTCTTCTTGAAAGCTGAACAGTCCCAGCTCTCCCAGCCTCTTCTGTGCCTATACTCCCATCCTTTATGGCCCTTTGCTGGACGCACTCCAGTCTTCCCATGTCTCGCTGGTATTGTGGAGCCCAGCCTTGGAGAGCTTGGCCACAGGCATTGTCCTTTGGACACCATCCACATTGTGCATCAGAAAATGATCAAAGGAGGCAGGATCCAGACCTGTGTCCCCCTGCTCTCGGCTCTGACAGCCAGACCATGCTTTCTAGCCAGGCTCAGAGATAGTTCCTTTCTCTGGCTTCTCTTCCTTGCTGCAGTGGAAGCCTGGTTGGAATGATTATCAGAAGTGGAGAAGTTGATGAGTCACTGTCGTGTAGAGCAGTGCAATTTTGTGTGGAGCACTGCGCTCATCTGCCCACCCATCTCGGGTGAAGATTTATTTATGGTGCTCTCTGAAGTGATACTGTAATATCCTTTCCTAGCCCACATTCCCGCTGGTGCCTGCTCACTATGAGATTTCTTTTTTTTTTTTCCCTCCCCCCAATGTATTAAATAAGATTATAGTGTATTGAGGTTGAAGGGAGCAGGATATTATTAGGATTTTTATCATCAAATTACTACTTTAGACAATTTGGAAGCCTCTTATCAGTCATGTAGAGCACAATGTACTGGACCTGGCCTTGACATCCTCTCTCAGCATCAAGGCAAGATTCAGTGATCACCCAGGGGTTACCCAAGGTAAAGGTGAAAAACATTTTGGTGTGAACAGCTGTTCCTGGTGCTGGCTGCTTTACTCTCAGGGAGGGTTCAGGGACATTGCATTTGTCTCAGTGAAGCATTTCCCCTTCTTGCTAAGTTGTGCTTCACTAATGTTCTCATCTGCCAGGAGGCTTTTTTCAGTTTATGCCCATCCCAAAAAGGAGATCACATCTCCCCACTCCTCCCCACCTCCTTGCTCTGCCTAGGGAGGGCTCTAGGGGCATCTGATGCCTGCAGGGAAATGTGACTCCTTTGCCATTTTTGTCTTCCATGCAGTGTGAGATAAGTGATCTGTTGAAGGGGTCTAGGGGAGCTAGAGCTGCTCATCCACCACTGTTTCTTTTCCCTGGTCAAAGCCAAGCACAGCTCTCCTTATGCAATGCATAGAGCAGTGCTTAGAGCAGCTGCTTCTGGTTTTTGCTTTGATGACATCCCTGGAAGTGTTCAAAGCCAGGCTGGATGGGGTTCTGAGCAACCTAGTGGAAGATGTCCCTGCCTTTGGCAGGTGTGTTGGAACAAAATAATCCTTAATGACCCTTCCAACCCCAAACCATTCTATAGTTCTGCAGTGGGCTGGTATGATACTCCTTCCTTCTGCTGAAATACTAAATTTAGACTTTTTATTTTGACTCATGACACCCTTCAACCAGTTTTGAGAGACTGTTCAATCTAACACTCAAAAATTAACTCCAAGGGCAGCAGTGAAGTGGTTAACAAGAAGGGCAGTGGAGCACAGTGATGGAGATGAAAGGGAGATGAGACAGGATTATCCAGGACAAGTTTGTGTTTGCCGCAGGGGGATGAGTCAGTGGTGACGATGGCTAATGGAGATTTTGAGATGTGAGGGATTTTTTTCCAAGCGAGATTTTCAATGGAAAATATGGTTTTAAATGTGGACTAATGTGAAATGGTACAACAGGGACAGTAAAGTGCATATGTTAAACTGGGCAGCTCTGCAGCAGCCACCCGGCGAAAGGATTGATGGGTTATTTATTGCAGATTATATGACAGGGAAAGAAATCTGGCTCATCAGAGGTCAGGGGAATTAAATATTGTCCTCTTGTCATGGTAGGTGCTGAAATTGATCTGTTACCTCCTGTTACATCTTTTGATAGGCATGAAGAACAGCTTGTTGCTCAGTGGATGAGTTTAGGTTTGAGAGTTATAGCTGACTAATTTCTAGGCCAGGAATAACATTTCTGGTTATGAATCTATCAAAAAATCCTAGAATGGTTTGGGTTGGAAAGGACCTTAAAGATCATCTAGTTTCATCTAGTTTCCCTGCCATGAGCAGGGACACCTTCCACTCAGAGCCCTATCCAACCTGGCCCTTGAATACTTCAAGGCATGGGGCATCCACAACACAATTTTGGGACATAAAATGCTTTCTCCATAGATAAAGAAAAACAGCTTACCAGATAGAATATTGATTACCCATTATGGAAGTGTTTATTTCATACAGACAGCTTCTCAGTACTCTCAGATAATGGTGCTACTACAAGCAGGTTAATGAAGCAGACCCACCTCTTTTTTCCCCCTGTTTTGTGCAAAATTTTGACTTCTATAGGTTTCAGGAGAGGTCACCCAGTTTACAACCTAGTGGGGCTTATCCTCCTTACATGTCATTTACTGTGCCAATATGTGAATACTGAGTCTCTACTTCCTTTTGAACATGTGACAGCACTTATCAAAGTCCAAAAATGTGATGGAAATGTGTTAGCCCAGGCAGGTTAAGTCCTGTGCTTAACATTCAGTCAGCAGTACTGCTCCCCAAATCCTTCTTATGCATTTAATGATGGAGCTGTTCAAGGCCAGGCTAATGAGGAGTGGATCACCTTGGTCTAGGAAGGTGTCCCTGCCCATGGCATGAGAGTTAGAACAAGATGATCTTTAAGGCCCTTTCCAACCCAAATCATTCTGTGAATCTGTGATTCTGTGATGAAAGTTCACACACAGAGCTGTTGATGACTGATTTATCTGGCCCAAGTTTTCTAAAAGAGGAAAATGTATTTCCTCCTCTGAAAACAGTAGTCATTTCTTTACTCATCTGCCAACATCTGTCAGTGTGTGCCAGTCACAGTTTATGTGTTTTTATCCAAAGCATGCCATGCTTTAGCACCCACAAAGCCCCAGGCCTAAAAGGCCTTGGTTTATGCCTGTGGCTTTTGGAGACCATTGCTAAACAAATGTGACAGCAATTATGCCATGGCACTCCGTGGCTGTTGATGCCCATGTTTGGCAGGTTTTGGCAAGAATGCTGAACACTGAGGGTTTTTTCTTATGGCTACCCTTGATGTGGTACATGGCACAAATAGTGCTAACAGGTAGAGCTGGAGAGAGGTGACTACAGCTTTTCCTGTGTAGAGGCAGAGTAGAAATCCAAATCTACCTTATGGTAACATACAGCTAAGTTTTTTGGGGGGACTTTATGTGTAAAGTGATTGCTTTTCACTGGAGAGATATTACTTCTGTTATAAAGAACCTGGTGACTGGTAACTGACAACAGGGTTCATTGCATTGGGCTTAGAAAAATACTGCTTGTATATCAGCAAAGATTAAGGACCTGACCCACCAAGACAGCTGTGAGGTTACCAAGCAAAGAGCACTCAGCATTACGAAATGATTTGGTAAATCTGAGTGAGATCAGCAATCACTGAGAGCAGCCTAAAGAAAAGCACAGAGGAGGCAAGCTGAGTGCAAGCTGGATAGATGCTGTTGCTTTGTGCAAGAGAAAGTCATCTGGAGTCAGGACATGGGCAAAAAGCAAGGCTAACCAGCTTAGTAGACAATTAAGCTGTGGCTGGACCGAAGGAAATGCTTATGTGATTTAAATGCCCACAAAATTGTCAGATTGGGTTCTGTTCCTGATTCTGCCAGAGGCTGTCAGACTCCTTCATTCACTGACAGTGCTCTCCCCTACACAGCTTGTTCCTGCTTCAGAGCTGCTGAGATACAGGGGTGGCTGAATGGGCAGCAAAATATTTTACTGTAGACTTTGAGCTCATTGCAACACCAGTCATGTCTTTGTTGAGAGAAGGATGCAGGTGGCAAGGCTGATTCCTACAGTATCTATAGCTATTTATAGCATATATATGTATATATGTGTGTTTACATAGCTGTGAATGTAGGTATGTATGTATGTGTAGCTGTAAGGTTCTCATCTTTGGTTAACACAGACTTGGAAGTGCTTTTTTGGAGCTGGTAGAGGAGGCAGGAATAGGAATGTAGCTGTAGCCTGATCTTCTTCACCCTGATCTCTCCTGGTGTCTTTGGCTGGCCATGGAAAGAACATGGGGAAAGCTGCACCAGGGTCTCCAACAGGCTAAATCAAAAGCTGAGAGTGCCTGCTTTGTAAATGCAAACTGTTGTAAACAAGGAGTTGGTGATCTTTTCGGTAGAGGAATCAGCCCATCTAGCAGTCATCTGGAATGTGACACACCCCTATTGGGAAAATAGATCAATCTATTAGATCAATAGATAGATCAATCTGTCAGGTCTACTCAAAAGGCTGTATTTGCCTCAAGGTTTTATGCCAAAGTATCTTAGTCAGTGTTCTGCATGTGAGGAGATTCAGGATTTGCCCCTTCAAGCCCAGTAGCCGGTACAGCTCAGGGGCACAGCGGCTAGAACTGGTCCTTTGGAAGTGGCCAGTTGTCCTGCAGCATCTTGGAGGGGCTGAAACCTTTTGGACAATTATCTCAGGAATCTCAAAGTCACTTGTGCTTGTCTTGTGTGCATGGGAAGCACTCTAGGAGCACACAGCTTGCTGTGAAAAGGGGAAGGGAAAGGGAGGGACAGATGGGAAAGAAAGAGGCGGGAGCGAGAAAATGCATAGGGCAAATGCAGACCAGACTTGGAATCAGTGGTGGCCAAACCTGCTAGTCAGAACATGCCAGGAAGAAGCAGAGATCATGCTCAGCCATCAAAACATCCTTGCTATTCCTTGCCAGACATTTCTCTCTGGAAAGACAAATAGGAAATTGACTGATTTAATGTCATCCCAGGAGCCTTCAGCACAGCGTCATCAGCATGGCATGACAGAGGATGACCTTCCTACCCTGAGTCAGACTTTGTCCTCCCTTGGTTTGGAGCCCCTCTCTGAGATAGGCCAGAGAAGATCAGACTGCCAGGAGCCAGAGAGTGAAGGGCTCGACAGGCTGTGACAGCCGTGTCCTGCATGGCCAGGAGCAGCAAGGAATGTGACACGGCCCTCCAGATGAAACACAAGAAAATGTGAGAGCACTGTCCCTAATTTGTCAGTTGGGAAGAGCTCTGGTGACTTGAGAAATGGGAGGTGACCCCCCCGTGGCACAGCCACTGTTAGGGGCTCAGCCCTGATCTGCACCAGTGGGTGGTTATTTCCCACTGGTCCCCTTGCCCACAGATGCACCTGATCGATCTGCTAAATATGCTGAATTATCTGTTTGCCTATAACAGCCAGTGAAATAGTAATTTTGACAAAGAACAGGTTTTCAGGAAATCAATTACCTAAAATGCAACCTCCAGCTGGGTAAAGTCCTGCAGATTCTAGTATAGTGTTTATGGTGCCTAATGTATTTCTTGTGTTGCGAATTGCTCTCTCCTCATTTTTATTATGACCACTTTCAACAAATGCAGCAAGGAACACCCTTTAAAACCCCGTCAGTCAACTCTTCCCCATGCACCTTTCAAAAATGGGCAATGAGGCCACTGATCTCTACCTTGTTACATCCAGAGATCATAAAATGAGACTTGTGCTTAAGTGGATTATGTAGTTTTGCTCAGTGGCTTCATGTGGAGAGCAGAGACTGTGAGCCAGGATTTCTGGATCCCTGCACTGCCTGTTGGCAATGGCTGGGCACTTCCACAGTGTGTGGCATGGCCACCTGTTTCATTATTTGGTAGGAAACTGGGGCTTCCTTTGAATGCACCTTCCTAGGGGACTGTCCTGGATCCCTCCCACAGAGCTGGATTATTTCCTGTTTATTCCTTTCTTTTCATGATATGATTTAGTCTTAAACTCTGCAGAATGCAAATGGAAAGGTGATACATAGATGAATTTAGAGGTTCCAGCTTGTATGTGAATCCCCCTGGACTCCTGGTATGATTTCCAGCTATGCTGTAGGTGCTGGGAAAGAAGTAGATGACTTCAGACCAGGATATAAAATGTGCTACACTCCCTGCAGGTACAAGCAGAATGAGGAGATGAAACCACCAGTACAGGCACTGGGAATAAAAAAGGATGAGATTGAAGGTGTTGTACCCTATTAAGAAAGGGAGTTCCTCCCTTACAGTTCTAGTAAAGGCAGATATTTAGACGTTCTTTTGTGATTAGCATTAAAAAAAACGCTGGAATTGCAGGGAAATACCAGGAAATGCACAAAAAACCCAGTGTGAAGGCACTGTAAAATACTGGTTAGGGATTAAATCTGGAGAGCATGTTCAAGGGTTGAGCTAAAGGCCTTGTGCTGTCTAGCTACAAAAATTTAATGGGTGTAAAAACCAAATAAAGGGGAGAATGATTTGGCTTAGCAGTAATGGGGGTGGGGAGGAGAATTATGGAACAAAACCAGGCTGAGTACAGGAGAAATGTGCAGTCAGATGTGTTACTTGGGAGAATAAACTCCCATGGAGATGTGTGGCACTTGGTCGGCAGTTTGTGAATAGGTAAGTGCACAGAAGGGATGAGGGCAAATGGACATCAGGAGAAAGAAATCTGTGTGAGCAAGTCTGGTTGGATATGAATGCATGTGAAGCTGTGTTTTGAGGACCCCTGGGTACTTTGTCCATAAATAGTATGGACAGAGGAGCTGGGAGAATCCAGTAGGATGGCTTTCCAAGCGGCTATCACAATGAAGATTCTTATGAGAAAAATCACAAATCAGCAGGGTTTAACTGAGCATTTTTATGTCTAGTGCTTGCTATTCAGAGATCCCACAACTATTTCACCAACTGATGGACAGACACTACTCTTCTTAATTTATAGAGACAATAAAGAGAAAATTTGGAAAGGCAAGACTCTCTGTAGTCAGCTTGTCAGTGATTGACTTGAAATAAATTATTCTAATCATTAGGCTTTTGTATGAAGTGTACCATCTCTGAAGCTCATATATACATATACAATTTATAGCCTTTTCCTTTTTATCCTTTTCCAGTGAGTACTGGAACCGGCTGTACCCAAAGTACTGGGAAGTGCTGGGAAGCTGTCTCATGGTTGGGGATCTCCATCTCCATCTGAATCACAAGAAATATTGTACCTGTCAAATTTACTTCACAGCTTTGGAGATTTTTCACAATTTTTCAAAAATATTTGACATTGTAATTGTTCTTCAGACCCAAATGAAGAAATGTCTAAGGTCTCTTCAGCAGTCACTTCAGCAACTCCAACCAAACAGCAGATTTCTTGGCTTCTTATGGTGCCTGTTGTTAAAATCACTATGAAGGAGTTGCTGTATTCTAAATTTACAGCAAGCCACAAGTTCATGTGTTCATTCATTTATTTTTCATTCATGCACTGAGAAAGAGTCAGCCAACAGCTGTTGCACCAGGATTCAGGGACTGAAAGAACGGCAGCAAATCAGGGATTACAAATAAGTCCCTTGTGAACAAGATGCAAAATTTCCAGGTGAACAAGTCAGAGACAGAAATATCTGTAGCTGTTAAAAAAAAGTAATTCCTAACTAAGAAGTTGGCTTCATGAAGAGTTAGCCTGGAGCTCCAGAAAAATTTATTGAGAAACAAAACCATTTAAAATCTGCAAATCTTGGAGTAGCTGTGAATTTGTCCTGAGATGGATAGGTCTGGTGGTGACAAGAGACATTACATTTTCTTTTCTTAACTCTCTCATTTGATGTGCCTATTTATTCTTAGCCACCGTCATTTTCCCAATCTCTCTAACACCCTAGGATCCTTTCTGCTCATTCTTCATTCTGTATTTATTTAATATATGCAAGAAGAAGTTGGTTGATGAAACATACTACTGAACTGAATGTGGCCATCAGAGGAGCAAATGCATTTATTTTTCTCCTTAATGACAATTCAGATAAGTAGGCAATGACTCTTGGAGGATTTTGCATTGAGATCATGGAGTTACAGGCAGTTCTCCTCTGTAGCTGCACTCAAAGCCTCATCCTTGGTCCTAAACACAGAATTGCAGTGACTGATGTTGAAAGGAGCCCCAGTGGTATCATCTGGTCCAACCTCCCTGCTCAGATGGGGTCTTCTTGGAGCACTTTGCACAGTGAGGGACACTGGTGTGTGACGTTCATGAGTTTGTCCTCTTGGTACTGATGGCACTGAGATGCACTTGGGACTCGGAACCAAGCATGGACTTGATGTTCAGAGGTCCCACATTGGTTCACAGGCCCACAAAAGTCAGTAGAAAAGCACCTCCCAAACACCACACCTAAACCTGAACTAAACCACAGAGCCAAGTCCTTGCTCTCCATCTGGGTGGAGCTGATTGATGATGTCAAAGGAGGCAGTATCTGTCTTCCATAAGGCCCAGGTTTGAGCACACCAGTCTCCAAATTAGCAGCTGGAGAGCCAGGGCCCCAAGTCCATGAGGATACAAAGGTGCTAGTGTGATGCTGGTGTGAAGATAGGCTTTGTCAGACATCCAGTCTCCCTCAGCCATCTGCTGCAGAGGGGGGCTTGGTGGTTGGTGTTGTGGCCACCAGAGCAGAGTTTAGCCAGCTACACAAGGTGAAGTTAAAGAAAAGCTACATAATGTTAGGACTCTCACACCAGGCTGTTGAAGAGGCTCTGTAACACACATCTGTATGTCCCCAGACCTGTATATGGCTGAGTCTGACATCCTTTACTGCTCAGCTTAACCTGCAGACTTTGCAGGAGCAAATATCTTAGGCATGCAAGGAGCAAGATCTCCTTCCTGTCTGAAATGGGATTTTTTCCTAATTTGGTTAAAGCCAGTTGCCCGTGCTTCCTGATAAACTGCATAACTGCAGCTGGGATCATCTTCATGGAAATTTCCATGTGCCCCTTGCAGAGAAGCCAATAACCAGCTGTCAAGCAATGAACCTCAGCCCAAACATCTGACCAGGATGGCTGTTAGATGGGTGTGGAGGGAATGATGACTCCACATCCCTATCCGACTCCTGCCTCTGTGTGGTGGCAGGGTTGTGGGGATGCATGAGTGCTGGGGCTGCTGTGGAGTGACTGCCCTACCTATGCAAGAAACTTCCCAGTGGAGAAATGGGAACTGCTGCTGTCAGATTGCCCATTAATTCAGTCCAATTGTGGATAGAGAGGATGTCTGCTTCCTTTGGTCCTCATCCCTTTCAGTGCAGAGGTGGAATGAAATGTTGTGATCAGTCCTGGCATATTGTAGCTTTTCTTTTTTTTTTTTTTTTTTTTTTTCTGTGTCCAGCAGTCTCCAAAGCTGGTCTTTCCTCCTTTGCTTTTGTTATCAGCTTCTCAGCAGTAAAATGTGTTTTAGAGCTTTGTTCTTTCATTCCTTGAAAGACGGGATGGTGTCTCCTCTTTCCTTTCTGCTGCTCAGGGAGTAGTAGAGTTGGTGGACTTGGAGTATTTAGAGCAGAAGTTTACAGTTATTTAATCTGTAGCTTGAGAAAAGTAATATATGTCATTCAGGAGTGTAGAGAGTTGTTTTGTTATTATTTTATTAAAAGTGAATTTTTTGGTAAAGGGGATCCTTAGCCAATAATCAAGTAAGAAGTAGCACATCATTAGAAAAACAATAAAGGATCAGACTAATGACTCTTAGGGCCTCATTTGCTCTCCAGTTAATTAAACAGACAACACAGATGCTACTGCTGTTAATAATATCATTCAATTACTGTGCTGCTAAGTATTATGATCCCTAGGAAACCATTACCCAGTGCTGATTGAGAAGAGGAACTGTGAAGGGCTATTTAGGGGACAATAAACCATGTCTCAGTTGAAAAGGGGGCTGGAAGCAGAGTTTTCTGGAGACAAAAGGTGCTCGAGTACTAGAAGGTGCAAGGTTGTTTGAGGTGATGGAGGAGAGGAAGAGGAATCTGAAAAGTTACATTCCTACCCCAGGTGTGCTGATGAAACTTGGAGCAGCCAGCTGGGGGTCACTGGAAGGCATTTTGTGAAGAAATGGCTGGGGAGGAAGGTTTTTTGTTTGCAGAGAGTGTGAGTTTATAGCAACCAGGAGATGGATGGGAAATAAAAGAGAATTGGAAATGGAAACGAATGCACCTCAACACCCTAGAGTGTACTAAGCATCTCTCCAAGGGGAACAGGGAATATCATAAAAGCCTCATTGAGCAGTGCAGGTAAGAGATTCACTTCTTTGATATTTCCACTCATCTACTTCGAAGGTAAGTGAAAAATCCAAGGCTGGCAGGAGAAGACCTCATCTCAGCCACTGGGACTTTATCAAACTTGGCTTTCCCATCCAGACAGTGCAGTGACAGGGACTATTAAGCTGAAGGAGCACAGCCCACTGTGGTCCCAGGTGGTTTCCATTCATGGCACATGCCTGCTTCCATCAGCATCCCGGGAGGGCGATGCACAAAGCTGTGAGAGAGTGGAGGATGGATGCTGAAAAAAACCTGGGCCTTCCCCAGAGTCCTGATGTCTCTTTGCACCATTTCCCCAGTGCCAATCCATTGTGTATCCCTCATTTTCCCCACAAGGAATAGAGGGTACTCATTTGTTTTCTTTTTTTTTTCCTTCCTATATTTTTTCTTCTGTGTTTGCTCATACAAAAGGAGCTTTTGTAGTATTTATATATACTGTGGTAGCACCTGGAGACCCTGACCAGGATGTAGGGAATCTTGTATGCTGTGATGCTCAAACTGACCATTATCAGTCTGGAATTAATGGTCTGTGTGCTCACTACATTCAGCTAATCTCTTATCCCCAGGAAAAGCCTTGGGTCGTGGCCATAATAGTTAAAGTAATATAAAGATATGTGTTGGAAAATGTTTGGCAGTAGCTCTGTGTAAGAAAACCTCTCCTACATGCCTGTCCTGATATTTCAAGCACAAGGAGGAGTTTAGGTCTGTGTCAGGCTTCTTTGTGTGCTCTCAGGGTAAGAGTGTGGGTATGGGTGTTTGGGGTGCTCCATCTGTAAGGAGGTGTCTCAGTGACAGGGCTGCACTGCCCTGTGGTGACATCAAGCTGCATTCATTACACCTGGCTTTGCAGAGGGATCCTTTAGTGAACTCTGCTGGAGCACTGTGCCAAGATCAGAGTTTCAATTTGCGAATTAAATGCTAAAAAAAAGAATTTATATTTGTGTGTGGATTCCCCCATGATACAAAATGATTCAACCCCAAACCAGGAAGAAGGGAGTCATACTCGATTTTGAAAGATGCTCATGGGAATGTGGTTTATTTTCTTTAAATCTCAAAAAACAAAAACAAAAAAACACGTAATTTTTAACCAAACATGCATTTATTCATTCAGGTTCTCCTTTATCACTAGATTAATAGAATCATAGAGTCATTTAAGTTGGAAAAGACCTCTAACATTATCCAGTCTGTTAACCCAACACTGCCAAGTCCCAATGCCAAACCATGTCCCCAAGTGCCACATCTACATGTCTTTTAATTACCTCCAGGCATGCTGACACAACCACTGCTGTGGGCAGTCTCTTCCAATGCCTGATGACCCTTTCAGTGAAGAAATGTTTCCTAATACCCAACCTAAACCTGGCACAGCTTGAGACTGTCTTGTCCTGACACGTGTTAGGTGGAATGAGACCAACCTACAGCTACAACCTCCTGTCAGAGTTGTAGAGAGTCAGAAGGTCCTTCCTGAGACTCTTTTACCCCAGGTGGAGCAACCCCATCTCCCTCAGCTGCTCCTCATCAGCCTTGTGCTCCAGACCCTTCCAGCTCTGTTCCCTTCTCCAGACATGCTCCAGCACCTCAGTGTCCTTCTTGTTGTGAGGTGCCCAAAACTGAACCCAGAATTTGAGGTGTGGCCTCCCCAGTGCCCAGCACAGAGGGAAAATCCCTGCCCTGGCCCTGCTGGCCACACTGGTGCTGACACAGAAGGCCAGGATGCCACTGGCCTCCCTGCCCACCTGGGCAGCAGCCTGGGCTCACATTTGGCCACTGTTGGCCAGCACCCCAGGGCCTTTCCTGCTGGGCAGATTTCCAGCCACTCTGCCCCAGCCTGGGGCACTGCAGGGGCTTCTTGTAACTGAAGTGCAGGACCTGGCACTGGCCTTGTTGAACCTGGTCATGGTTCAACGCCATCTGGCAACTAAGTACCACACAGGTGCTCATTAACCCCTGCTCCTGCCACCCCGGTGGGGAGGAGAATCAAGTTAAAAAGGTAAACCTCATGGGTTGAGATAAGAACACTTCAGTAATTGAAACAAAATAAAACATAATAATTGCACAAATCATAAGAACAACTACAATAATAATAAAAATTGTAATGAAGTTGCAATTATTACAATTGTAAATGTAATGAAATGGAGAGGAAGGGAGAAATAGCACTCAATATAAATAAGTGATGCACAACAACATTGCTCACCACCCAGTGAGTGATGCCCAGCCAGTGCCTGAGCAGCAACCAGTGCCTCACAGCCAATATCACCCAATTAATAAACTGGGCATGATGTTCTATGGAGTGGAATATTCCTCTGGCCAGTTCAGGTCACCTGTCCTGATTATGGTCCCTCCCAGCTTCTTGTGCACCTGCTTCTGGCAGAGCAAGACACACTGAAAAGTCCTTGACGTGAGACAAACACTGTTTAACAGCAACTGAAATATCAGTGTGTTATAAACGCTATTCTTGTACTAAATCCAAAACACAGCACTGTCCCAGCTATTAGAAAGAACATGAACTCTATCCCAGCTGAAACAAGGACAGAACCTCATCCTGTTGGCCTTGACCCATTGATCCAGCCTGTCCAGATCCCTCTGCAGATCCTTCCTACCCTCCAGCACATCAACACTCCTGCCCAATGGGGCTTCATCTGCAAACCCACTGAGGGTACACTCCATCTCCTTGTCCAGATCACTGATAAAGATATTAAACAGGACTGGCCCCGGTTCTGAGCCTTGAGGAACCCCACTAGTGACCATATTTCAACTGGATGTGATTCCATTCACCACTGCTCTCTTGGCCCAGCCATCTGGTCAATTTTTTACCCAGAAAAGAGAACACCTGTCCATGCTGTGATATACTATGCCCAAATATATATATATATATATATATATATATATATATAATTTATAATATATAAATGATATGCTGTACATTATATGTATATTACATATCTGAAACACTATAATGTAATATTCCCCAAAAATTTCAAATGGCTTGAGTCCCACAGATACCTGCACTCCCCCCTCAAATTCAGAATGTAGACACTGTTCTGCTTCCAGGAAGTTTCATCATGACAAGGCAATTGGCATTTCTACACTTTTGCCACGAAGAATGTACAAAATTTGGAATGCACCAGTATCTGAGACCTGGGGTATAACAGGACCACAAAGACTGAGGCTGACCCAAGTCTGGTGGTGTTGCCAGGGTGCATGTTCCTTGGCCCAAGGCAGTGGCCAAGGTCAGTGAAGTGTGAGACTGCATCTCTCAGGATGTGTCCTAGCAGTGATCAAACTCAGGCAGAGACAGTTTTAGACAGGAGGAGACACTGCAGTAGTTTCAAAGGACTTTTGAACTCAGTTCTGTGCTTAAAACATGGTAAAATGGGACTAATAGCAATCAGGAGGATTAAATGCAAGAACAGCCCAGGCCCTTGCAATTGCCAGTGCTGAGAAGGGACATTTACTGTGAATGAAATCCTGTGGGATGCTTTGATATAAGCAAAGCATCTCCTTGTTTCCAGACAATTTGTCACTTTGTGGGAACCTCCTGGAAAGGGGCTAGCAGCCCCCCAAAGACACCTTCTATATGGGCAGGGGTGTTTGGTGGTCAGGCAAACTTCCCCAGTGCTCCAACTTCCCTTTTTGGTGGTATCAGCCACAGACCTTTCCTTTACTGCACAAGTATTCATGGCTTCCTATCTGGCTCATCTCTTCCCTGGCATCCTGCTTTTGTCCTAGTAATGGAAATATTAATTAAAATCAGCCCCACTGTGAGTAACTCCACATGTGCTTGCAGGGATGGGACCTCTTTCCTGCAAGGCTTTGGCACTTCTGCCAGTTGCCCAACCACTGCCCCTCGTCTGCAGCCTGCTGAGATCTGAGATTCCTCATTTTCATGAGGGATTCCCTGTGGAGCATGTTAATTAATCTCACTGAAGTACAATAAGAAACACACCTGCAATTTTCTTTCTTTCTTTCTTTCTTTCTTTCTTTCTTTCTTTCTTTCTTT
>QUSF01000001.1:64354312-64377254 GCA_003676055.1 Chloebia gouldiae | reverse complement strand
TCTTTCTTTCTTTCTTTCTTTCTTTCTTTCTTTCTTTCTTTCTTTCTCTCTCTCTTTCTCTCTCTTTCTCTCTTTCTTTCTCTCTTTCTCTCTCTTTTTCTTTCTCTTTCTTTCTTTCTTCTCTTTTTTTCTATCTCTCACACTTTCTCTCTTTCTTTCTCTCTTTCTTTTCTTCTTTGTTTTCTTCTTTCATAGGGATATTTAGGTTATACATTTGAGAACATGGGGAATTTTTCAGGACTTGTTACCAGTTTCCAGCAATAATTAAATTTCTTTCTGCTGGAAACAAAACCAACACTTTATTCTAATGTAAGGCTCATACTCATCCTACCCTTGTCACCCAGATGCTTTCTTTCCTTACATATCTAAAGAGTCCTCTTCTGTTGTTTCAATGTTTCTTGGACCATTGTCATATTATTCCTACATATAAAGACTTGGACATGGATTTGTTGATTTATCCTTTTCCCACTCCTCTTAAATGTCTCTGACAATTCTTCCCTTGCAATAGGTATTCCTGTAATCTTACAATAAGTTGCAAGATGTATTGCAATAAGCATTATTATTCTCTAATCTTGGTATTCTTTGTGAATTTGTCATAGAGAAATCTCAAGCTCCTTTGTTACCATCTCTGCATTCTTAAACCAAGTGACTCAGTTACTAATCCCTTTAATTCTTCACCCTTATGCTTCAGAAATTAAGGACTCTGATACCTGGTTTTACTTATCCTTCCTGTAATTTCAACAATAGTAGTGAACATCTGATCAAACACTTTTCCATAATGTCCTCACTGTTGATCTAAACCAAGTCTAAAATAAAATTGCTTTTTGCTGGTTCTGCAGCTATTTTAGGGGGAAAATATCTATTGCCTATTACATCCAGAAAGTGCTGAGCTAAAGTATCACTCATAACAGTAATTCTTCACTTGCCATATAGAAAAACACAAAATGACACATTTTCCAGAATTTATCTTTCGAATGGCTTCCAAGAGATCTCATGTCATGTCTGGATCCAGGGGCAGAGATCTGCAATGACTTCCTGGAAAAGTAATTATATTCAGATGGATCCTGTTATGTGTGTGGTCTCATCTTTTAAACCCATATGAGGTTTATTCACCTGTGTTATTTACCTGCTCGGCAGCTTTGTGGTTACTGCCTTTATTTCCCACTCAGATCATATCCCTCAGCCCTGTGTACTGACCATGTCATGTTCCTGTTATCACAAAAATACTCTTTCCCATCTGGTACCCAGAATTCTTGTTCTTCCAAGCATCCACATTGCATATCTGCCATCTTAAGTGGGCAAGGTTCCCTCATCTTTTTTTATTTCCTTCTTACTTTCCCTTTTTTCCTTCTTTCTTCATATCCTCCTTTCTCTTTCTCCCCTCTTTGCTCTGCCTATTTAATCTCTTTTTTATACCCTTTCCCATCTCATTTTGCACTTTCCCCATCCTCCTTTCCCCTTTTCCTTTCTCACTGAAAACTCTTCCATGTTTTTATAACTCCATTTGTGCTTCTCTTGCTACTCTACATTGGCCTGCAAAAGAGTAGCAGGGAATCATGCTTTAAAGGCATTTAACCTCTTCTTAGTCTATGCAATATGGAGCACTCTGGAACACAGTGATTCTGTCTCTGCTCATGTCCTGGTGCCTCAGCCAGAGATGAAGTGCACAGCCTGGGAAATGGAAGACAGTGTCTAAGAGCTGATGAGGAACAGGGCACAAGAAGAGGCTGGAAGATATTGAGGATGGAAAGGGGTAATAAGCAAAGAAAGTTAAGAAATTTTGGGGGGAACCATGATGGTCAAGATGGGATAAGAAGAGCCATTTGGGCACCCAAATGGTGCTGGGGACAGTGCCATGGCCAAGACAGTCCTGTGCTCAATTGCATTCCTGATGGGAATTGGTGGAGTTGGGCTCTTCTCCCACGCAACCAGCAATAGAACAAGGAAAAGTTGCTTCAAGTTGTACCAGGGGAGGTTCAAGTTGGATATTTGTGTAAATATCTTCATTGAAAGAGTGGTTAAGGAGTGGAACCAGCTGTCCAGGGAAGTGGTGGAGTCACCATTCCTGGAAGTGTTCAAAAAACAAATAGATGCATCACTTGTGATAGGGTTTAGGACTTGATCTTTTCCAAGATCAGTGATACTCTGATTCTGCATGCAAGGCAAGGGAAGGAAAGTGGGCAGAAAGTGAAGATGAGCCAGTGCAGGAAGGTAAAGGAATGGGAAAGGACCAAGAGTTGTAATATGCTCAGAATGGGCATGAGGTGAAGGAGGAGCCCCCCTGACTCCCCTGAGTGTCTCTCCCATCATGGGAAGCCCCTGTTCTCCCCCCAGGTCCCACTTGGTCTCTGGAGATGCTGGCACCTTTCCCTGCCCGCTGCACCCACGGCGCTCACTCCCTCCAACAGCAGCAAAGTGCCAGAGTCAGCTGCTGGCAAACTGCTTTGGTTAAATAACAAAACAACAACAACAAATTTATATACATAAGAAAAGGAAAATGAAGCAATGATGGGTTGGGCAATTAAACTAAAAGCATTTTAGAGTGTAATCCAGCTCTCTCTATCAATAATTCAGGAGGCCAAGATCAGTCTAATTGATTGAACACCTTCCACAGTAGTCAGCCACTAATAAGACAAATGAAATGTCTTTTTTATTGTCAAATCTCCATCTCACATTTGCTCAGGCAAAATCCTGCAGGGCATTTCATTTGAGGAGCTTGGGTATTTTTTTCTCTTGATGGAGATAAATTGAAGGCCAGCATCTGTTTTTAAAGAGCAGTAAATTAAGCCTGTCTGCTCCTTTGGCCATGGGTGGGTGGAGAAACAGAGCTGTGCTGAGCAGGATTCACACGTAAACCTTGTGTGGGTTGTCAGAAGTTGAACGTGGTTCCCAGAAGATGTGTTTTCAGTGTGTAATGATTTGAGTGCTTGGGACACTTGGCCTTGACAGACTCCAAAGCACTGCAGATCCTACCCTAAAGCTGGTGTCTCTCGCCTCCTTTCCTCTAAAGAACTTCATTAGGATCCCTGTTTCCCTGATGGTGATACTACTGCTTGATTTTTGACATGGCACAGGTGTTTAGAAAGTGCTGAGCAATTGTTTAACTTTTCTAATTTACATGTGCAAACTCTGTCACAGGTTCTGGGGGAACAAATACAGGAGTAGAAACTGGTTTGTGTTTTATAGCTTTCCTCCAAAATCATGCCAAATGCAATGATTAGTGGGACATATGTGAAGACAAAGTAGGGCATGCCCCGCAAATTTGCTTGATTTTGTTTCCTTGGGACTGTATCACAGCATGAGGGGGTGGTTGCCCCAGCAGGATGGAGCTTGTGGACACCTGCTTCAGAGCATTGCCCATCTCTAATCAAAAGCTGATATCAAGAACGGGTAAAACTTGAGCTACACTGATGCACATACAAGTGCCTGTCTGCAGGGTGTAAATCTGTGTGTGAGAAGGCTTCTTTAAGCTCAGATACTCACCAGTTATTCTAAAATATCCTCTTTTGCACAGAGACTCTAGTACTGGATTTTTAGCCAATATAAATCAAAGTAGCTCCTCAGGGCATTCTGCTGACTTATATGAGCCAAAGATCCTGCCCTGGGGTGAAGAAAGAGCTCTGATTATGGTGTATGTGTGTGTATTTAATTAGGGAGGACTTCAAGCTGTGTCTGTGCTCTGGAGTCCCCACTGAGTTAACCCAGCATGGCACAAGTAACCTTGTGAACAAACCCAAAATCTGGAGGTCTGGTAATGACTTTCCTCATTTGCTATTATGATATGTGCTTCCTAACAGCCTAGATTAGTAGGGAGGGAAGGAAGCAAAGTGCCTGAGAGGTTTTGTTTTGCCTGTATTGCCTTTGAAATATTATATAATGTGTTTGAATGCTTGATCTAACCAAGAAGTAGTTGTTTTACTTCCTAATCTAATAACTTCCTGATGTCTGTCTCCTCTTAGCTTTGCTGTAGCTTGACTGCACAAATACCATTTAATTGCATTCTTGTGGAAGCTGAAGGCCAGCAGCTTTGCCAAGAAGGGCTAATTTCATAATGCCCCATCCCAGAATTAACTTGACGGCTGAGATAAGGCTGATGGTTTATAGTTGGCAATTATCATCACAGGAGAACTGTTGCACAGGGTGGTCACAGGTTATGGAGTTCTCTTAAATACTGTGCATTGCCTTTGGAAGCAAGTGATTGCTGTAGTTGGACAGAGGAGAATGAAGAAGCAGCAGATGGGAATGAAAGTAAGTAGGTGACAGAGAGGAGGAAAACAGAACCAAAAAAGGGTGATAACAGCAAATGAAAACAAGCAGGGTGAAGGCACGAGAATAGCAATGGAGTGATCTATTGGTGGAGCAGGCAAGGAAGAGGAATGGATATGACCAACAAAATGGGTGATGTGTGGAAATGAAATTGAAAGGAACTGATGGGAGATACAGGCCAATGAGTACAGAAGTCTTGAGATTCAGTGTAGTCAAAGAGTTTTTTGATGTTTTTGTTTTGAAGGAAACGTTCAGCTTCTTTCTTTAGCCCATGTCCTTGTCTGCCTGGTAAGAAAAGCAGCTTGGTTACCCAGTAGCTGTGCTGGTGATTACTGGAGTCTTCTCCCTGGGACAAGTTCTTTGAAGCTGAGAGCTAGTCCTCTGCAGAGATAAATGAAACTTTGCCAGGTTTATAATAATGCTGCTGCTGCTGCTGCTGCTACACAGCCGGGGAGTCAGAGGTTTTCAGGACTTGGGAACAGCTTCAGACTCAGTGTGAGCACTTGAAGCTGCTGACAACAACTCTATCAAACTGTTTATGGCTTTGCAAGGCAAATTGAAACCCATCAATGAATGAGGTAGCAAGTCTGAAAGTGAAGTTGTTACTTCCAAGAGTTGCAAGCAACCAACCAAGCAAATATAAAATAGCTATTGATCTGTATTTGGTTTATGTGGAAGGGTTTTGGCTGCAGGGGTGGCTTCTGTGAGAAAACACAGGGGGCTGTCCCCATGTTGGACAGAGTCGGCTCCAGAGCTCTAACATGGAACCCACCATGGCCAAAGCTGAGCCCATCAGTCATGCTGCTGACATCTCCTTGATATAAGAAAGGGTAAAAAATGTCAGAGAGCATCTGTGAGAGAGGAGTGAGAATATGAGAGAGGAGCACCTCTGCAGACACCAAGGTCAGTGTAGAAGGATGTAGAGGAGGTGCTCCAGGTCCCGGAGCTGAGATTCCCCTGGTGCAGACCATGGATGTCCATGGGGGAGCTGAGATCCACCTGCAGCCCTTGGAGAACCACCCCAGAGCAGATAACCCACGCTGAAGGTTTTGGATGACTCTGTGCTGGAGCAGAAGTATTTCCCTGAAGGAAGCTGTAGCCCTTGGCAGGCACATACAGGAGCAGGAATTCCTGGCAGGAATGGCATGGAAAGGAGCCCAGCTGGAAGCAGGTTTGCTGGCAGGACCTGTGGCCCATGGGGAACCCACACTGGAGCAGTCTGTTCCTGAAGGACTGTGCCCTGTGGAAAGCACCCACACTGTAGCAGTTCTGGAGCTGCAGCCCAGAGAAAGGACCCACGCTGGAGCAGTTTGGTAAGGACCATATCCCATGGGAGAGACCCTGTGCTAGGGCAAGAGAGTAAACAAGGAGTGACAGGGACAAAGTGTTGTGGTCTGACCCCCAGTCAACAACCCCCAGTGACACCCCCAATCCCCATCCCTCCTGTCAAATTGGGAGAGGAGGAAAGAGAAGAGTTGAGAATGAAGGACTGAAGTTGAGAATGGGAAGAAGGAAGAAGTAGGGATAAGAGGGTTTTGGATTTGCCTTTTTTCTCACTGACCTTGCCAGAGAGTAAATGGCAACAAAGGAAATTACTCTTCCCCAAGCTGAGCATGTGTTGCCCATGAATGTAACTGTTGATCAATCAACTTGTCCTCACAAGCCACAGATTTTTCAATCCTACTTTTTCCCCCTATTGTGTTGAGGAGAAGTGAGAAAGCAAATTAGTGGCCAGCCAAGGTCAACCCGCCGCATAATCATATATATTGATTCCCAGAAATGTGCAGTTGAGGAAACTTGACTTCCACAAAATGGTTCTAATAAACTTGCAGATAGTCCAAAATTGAGCATGTGTTTGCAGCTCAAATCCCAGACTGACAAGAGTGAAATGATAAACAAATCCCACTGTAAATGAAGGCCCCTTGGAAATGCAAGGGGTAAGTGGAGGGACAGTATGTCTGTTAGGTCTCCAGTAGACCCTCAGCAGGGCTGCTCCTTATTTATATAACCTTCAAAGCCCGCAAATGAGGCTGAAATAGAGACTTAAATCGCAACAGGTACAGTTCTGGAGAATGGTTTAGTCAAAGAAGCTTTAAATAGGACAAGAGGGAATGGCTTTAAACTGGAAGAGGGTAGATTAGAATAGATTAATAAGAAAGTTTTCACTGTGAGAGTGGTGAGGGACTGGAAGAGGTTGCCCAGACAAGCTGTGGATGCCCATCCCTGGAAGTGTTGAAGGCCAGGTTTGATGGGGTCCTGTGGAACTTGATGTAGGTTGGTGGAAGGTGTCCCTGACCATGGCAGGGGGTTGGAACAAGATGATCTTTAAGATCCCTTCCCACCCAAACCATCTGTGATTTTATGAAATAACCCTTCTAAGTGGTTTTTCTCTCGTTTTGCATAGACTAATAACTTCTCTCACTGCAAAACCCTTCTTTGTGGGGATATGAAACTCTTAGACTGATCTGTATTCTTCATGACCAAGCCTTCTCCCTCTCTGGTATCCATGCTTGGAAAGTGCAGATGGTAATTCTGTGTGTCAGAGCAGAATTGTGAATAGTTAGGGACCATCTCATGTGTCATTTATATAGCCCCTGCCACTGCAGGGGCTTGGATCACAGTGGAAGTTCTCAGGTATAAAAACTGTGCAAATGATGTTTATGACTGCTCAGAAATCTTCTGTGAAGTACTTTGTCGGTCTGATTTATTGAGCCACCTTTTATGGAGGAGTTCAACGATGAAATAAAATAAAAAACACTGGTTATGGTATTAAAATAATATAACAGGTCATTGTTTTCCAGCCAGCAGAAGATAAATGGTAAGGGGTTTGAAGTTTTTCTAAGTGACTTCCCATTTCTTCCCACTCAGTTTGACTATTCCCATTGGCTGGGAATAGAAAACTGAAGTGATGGATGGCTCTGATTATGCCTAGTCAGGTGCATTAAATGGTGTCTCACTCTACTGCCTCCCTCAATCTCGCCACTTGCTGTGCTTATCAGGGCTGGTGGGGAAAACGTAGATGTCTACAAACAACAAAGAAGTAAAAGGGGAGGTGAAAGAGCTCGGACTGGTCTCAGCAAAAGGATTTTATGGACACTGGAAATGTGGTGAGGAGTTTGAACAGATCCACTTTTAGAATAACTAATTGGGATATGTCTGTCAGCTTCAGGACTCAGTAATGCACATGAACCCCGTCCTGCTTTTCATGGGTCATTTCATGGGAGAGATGCTTGCAGTATATGGAAAGTTTCTTTTTAGCATCCATCTGTTTAATGCTACATGGAGCTTAGCTCACTTAGCTCATGCTTGCCTCTGGTTAAATCATGAAGTCATGTGTATTAGAGTTACAGTGCTGTGATTGCACAGACACCAAGAAAAATTACTCTATTTTTATCATTGTAAGACAAAATAAGATACTATGGATTTCTAGCTACAAACCAAGGACAGGTAGGTTTGAGATGCAGTACTTTATTTCAGGTTTTGTGTCAGTGCTGTATACAAGAGCTGTCTAAAGTTGTATGAAATACAATTTGAAGTCTGTACAAATGCAGCATTGGATTTCTGTGGCTCTGTATCTAAATTTGGGTTGTTGATGTCCAAGAAAATTGAATTCAAGCTGGAAAGGTGCAAAATGCTATCAAAGTGACCCTGTCTAATGCAACAGACTAGCTGTGACTGGTTTATTTCTCCTTGAAAAAAACAGATAAACAAACGAGGCTGGTGAGATATGGCTCATCTTTATTAGTCTGTAGGAAAGGCATATTGGGTGGGTTGCTGTTTGAGCTGAAAACTTTCATGAGAAGAATCAGACCTTGAACAAGTTTGGATTGAAAACAGGAAAGCTTTTTGCTGCAAGAGTAATGAGTTTAGGGACAGCCTTACAGCTTGATTAGTGGAGATGGGAGCTCTAACTGAGGTGTACCTCTGTCTTTTTAGGAAGGAGATTTTCAATGCACAATGAGCTCAAGTTCTGGGTTTAATATCTCTTAGGCTCAATTTCCTGACTTTAGTTGGGCAGTTTCTGATGCCTGGAACAGCATCCCATGAGAACTGCTTTTGGCTTTGTCTTGTTGGGGAAAGATACCAAGGTCTCTATGCTCCTGGTGTGTCCTTGCTTCTGCGAGATCAAAGCTGCTATCAGAAAAAAGTATGAGGTTGCTTCATTTCAAAGTGCCAGCCCAGTGAGTTAGGCTGGTGTAATTACCCTGATACAGCAATTCCAGCAAATCTTCCCATAGCCAAAGCTGAACAACGTTGCAAAACTTTGACCTTCCTGTTTTAGCTCACCTCTCCTCTCGCTAATGTACAAGAGCAGATGAGTCTCAAAGTTAGTACTGGCTCAGTGGAAAGCTGGACAGGACAGTGCCACTGGGCAATATATTTCCATTAACTTTCTTGGTTTCAGCTTCAAAAATGCATTCTCAATCAGAATAGAACTTTTTTCTTCACAGAAGTTTTGATTGAATTATTTCAGTTTTTCAAAAATAACTGACAGAACAGACTTTAATATTTCTAGGGGATAATTGAGGCATCTCTCTCTTTGCTTGTATTTTCAAGCATAAGGCTTTTTTGGGGAGAAGAATAGCAAGAGGAAAAAAAAAAGCCAAACAAAACTTGTACCTTGGTAAAAAAAATGGAACCCAAAGCATTTGAGGATTATTTTTTCTTTATTTTTAATGAAATCCATGTAATGCTTTCAATGAAATCTATCTATAAATTCAATTGAATCACTGCTCAGCCTATCTGTGATGTAATACGGGAAATTACAACAGATTCCACTGACTTTTTCTGTTAGATCATTAAAGCCAGGTTTCAATTAATAAAACTGCTGCAAAATAAGATTGTCTGCAGGGAGGATAATCTTGGCCAAAACTGTAGCCAGACAGATTCAGAAGATATGTTTGGGGATGCTTTTCTTCAGAGAAGGGGACAATAATACTGTAACTGATGCAAACACGTCTATGATTGCAAAGTTCTAGAAGCAGGAAAACTTGTGTCATTCTTGCTAATTTCTTATTGTGGTTTCTAAGGGACAGAGAATCACAAGCAAAGGAGAGGGAAGAGGAACATTTGGTTCTTTCAGACTCGGCTGTTCATCTGCCGACACAGAGACTTCTCTGGAAGAAGTGATTTTGTATCTGTGTAACTTTGACTAAAATAGAGAAAATTCTGATCTAGACGAAGTTGTGTCTCTAAATTGATTTGCTGGCATGTTTTTGTATCAGGGACTGAACCCAAGCACAGTGGTAATAACTAACCCTCTCTTTAGCTTCTCTTTAGGATAGGAAAAGTGCTGGTTTCTCAAAAGCAAAAAGGAGAATCTGTTTAAAATACCATGGACCTATTAATATTTTTTTAAAATTGGAAAAATACTCCTTTTTTATCTTCTGTGTGGGAAAAATCTGCAGTAGAAACAGCACAAAATTGAAACAGGTCCATGAGCAAACTCATGGCAAGTTGTCCTCTTGTGTGTCTCTTACCTGCACAAAGGGGAAAGTTGTAGAAGGAAAAATGCACTTTTTTACTTCAGTGCAAACACATCTGAAACCACTTTCCTGAGTGTCACCCCATGTCTCTTGCTGGGTGTGCTCTGTTTCACCAGACCCGGCAGCATTTGATGCCACACGGATTTATGAACATTACTCTGTGACCTGCACTGGACAGTGGCATCACAGCTTCAGAGGACGTGGGTGCTACGTCATTGGTGATCTCAGTCACTGCTCTGTGCTGGCCTTTGGTAATATTTGTTTAATAGGGTTTTTGTTCTGATACAGCTTCTCAAGCCCTGGCAGTGTCAGACTGAGAGCTGAGAGCAGGATCCTGTTAACCCTGCTGAGACTCAGACCTGGAAGTTTGAAAAGAACTAATTCTTTGAATAAAGTGGAATCAGAAGTTTCTCATGCTTTTTTTTTTTTTTTAAATTTTTAATTATTATCACAACATAGAAGAAACCCATTAATTTTTGGTCTTTTGTTAAGATATGATTCCTTATGCTTCTTCCCAATATATTTCCCCTGGATCCCTCAGAGTGCTGTTTGGGTCATCCTCCCAGCCCTGCAGGTGGTGAGTCCTTCATCTTCCCCCTCATGGAGAAGACTCAGATCATTGCCCATAAACTGTGATCAACAAAAATCAGTTACAGAAAACTATTGGCATTTCCCAAAAAGTCAATTTATATAGGTGAATAAGGTAAAAATGGTTATTGCAATCACATCCATAGAGTGCAAAAAGCCTTTGTAATGTAAAGAAATGACAGCATCAAGTAAAGTTTGCTATACAGTGATGGTCAGTCATATCTATTTATGCAAAAAGCATAATATTTTGCAGTCCAGGGAACTGATAACCCTGATAACCACAGTTCTGCACTAGAAAGGCTGTGCACAGCTCTAGAAAAGATCCTGAAAGCTTTTGAAGGGCAAGAGTGGTTGCAGACAAGTACAATAAAAGTTATCATATAAGGAGCTGTTTCTAAAGAGAAAAAATATGAATCATATATATACGTGTGTTATGTGCTGTACAATGCCTCTTGTTTTTCTTGCTGCAGGACTCTGCCTCCAAGAGCTCTGTTTATAACTCACATTAACTATGGAATGAAGCTGTGACTACCTCCAAGAAGTATAAAGGAGTGAGCAATGATGGAGAGAAATGGGGCTGTTGGATTGAGGGCTACAAAAGAACAATATAATAAAAGGCAGCATAGAAAAAGAAAAGTGCAGGCTGTGCATCAAAAAATAACTTCCTAATAGCTGGATCTACTGGACAGGGCAACAATTTCCTAAGGGAGAGAGCAGAAACCCTGTTATTTCAATCATTTAAATAAAACTGGACAAAGCCCTGAAGAATATATTGTAAGGAAGAATCATATGCCATCCCCTGGGAATGGATAACATGACCTGATAAAGTCTTTTCCTAGTGGTTGCAACGATTCTCTGCAGATTGAGAACTTGTTCTGGGCATGATTTGTATTGGGACTAGATATGATGTGAGCCTCAGGTCAGTCCTCTGATTGATTCAGAGAACCAAACAGAGAGGAGGAAGGGGAGAAAAAGAGTGCAGGGACAGTCAAAAATAGAGCTCATGGGAAAATATTGACTCAGAAGTCAACTGTCAACTGCTGTCCAGCTGGAAACCCAGCGCAGAGCTGCTGTTGATTTTGGGAGGAGTCAGGAGCAGTACAGCAGACACAAATCTGGTGTACCAGAATCACTGCTGCTTAAATGGCTGCCTCCTCACAGAGCTGCACAGGAACTGCTTCTCCCTTTCCAGCCTCTTTTCTGAAGCAGAGGATATTTTAGGGATGAGCTGAGATACTGTTCTATCTGTTACAAAATGAACTGGAGAGTGTTGGCATCTTTGATTTCTTGGGAAATGGTAAACCAGGTGGAAATTACCTCAACTGCTCTGTTACCTTATTCAAAAGAATTGCTAGGGACTACAGACATCTCCTATCTAAGCAGTAAAAATAGAGGCTAAGTGCAACAAGAGGAGGTTTGAGATAATCAGATCTTCTGTGTCAGATAGATGAGCAAGAAGATTGTGATTTCATGGGGCCATAAGAAGTTTTCCACTTTCTCTTACATACTTTTTTAGTAAACCCCTTTATAGTGTAAATTTTGAACAGAAAAAAGTGGTAAATATTCATATTCAAAGGTAAAACAATAACAAACACAAGCAAACAGATGTCTCAAATATTTGTGTTTTTTTTTTTTTTTAAGAAACATCTTTCAAATTTTGTCTTGTGAGAAACAAGATGTTCCTTGATGGGCAGCAGTAGTCAAGTCTGGTTTCCTGTAAACTCAAAAATATCCTCAGTTCTCTTGGACCCTGACTTGTATCTTCATCCTTGCAGGCAGATTTCCATCACAGACTGTTTTATAAGGTGATGGAGACATTCCTGCATTGTCTCCCATGCCTCTACATCTCACCCCACCTTGCAGGACCTCCAGCTCCTGTTTCTTTGTGTTAACTGGCTAGAGAAGGAGCTGATCCCAGCTGCAGCTTAGCCTACACTATGTGTGTGTTGATTTTTAGGCCCTTTTATGTGTATTCACAGATTGGCCAGATGGCAGGCCCAGCAGAACAGTTCACTATCAAGTTCATATTACAGTTTCTTCTAAGTGGTGGAAATTGGTGAGCAGCTTCAAAGTTATAGTGGAGGAAAAACAGATGGGCAGAGAAATGGATATAGATGGCTCATCCTTACCAAGAAATTAGAAAAACACTGAACTAATTAGAAAAATGAAAGTTTTTAAAGCCTTGCTTTAAACCCATAAACCTATTCCTTACTACCGTAACCCAGTGGGTATTTGAAAGGCCCAAATGGGACCAAATATATGTTTCTGCATTCTGCAGAAACAATAGGTCTCAAAGGAGGGGAGCTGTGTCCTGCTAGTGTCTAAGTCCAGGACGAATACAAGATCTTTTCCAGGGGAAGCAAAGAAGTCCCCAGGTCTTTCCACCTGGGGGAATGTTGGAACTACCTGGGCACAAGTCTCTGACAAGAGGGATGCTGAATAAGCAGCACCTCCAACTGCTCTGGCCCAAGGAACTGAAGAGATTTGTGTCCTCACCTCTCCAGGGAGGCATCCAGCAGGGAAGAGGAGAGGCCATCCCTGTACATGCTAGTGGTGGAGTCCAGGCAGGGAACAAGGAGGGCAGTGCAGTCTAAGCAGTCTGAGAACCTCTGAAATGCAGTTTTCCAAAGTGTCTCATGAACATGACCTTACTGAGAGCCTTGCAGGGACTGGGATACATTATTTGCCTTGATCCTTTGAGAATCCAAAGGAAATCTCTTCAAGAGGGTTGACTTCTTACAGAGAATACCTGAATGTATTGCATGTGATCTTCAGCTGAAACCAGCCGAACCAGAAGTCCTAATTCCTACCCTCAATCAGAAATAAGCATGTCTGTGTTTCACTAAATTTCTGACTTTGGATCCCTATGGCCAGTCAGTGTGAGAAACATAACTGTCTTCCCAAGTGTCACCCTCAAGAGGACTGCCCAGAATGCTGTTACAGTTGATAGCTTCAGTTCCTGCTCCATCGAGGCTGTAAGAATTCAGGGCTGTGTTCTTAAGCAGTTGCCCAAGCACTCTTGGTATTTTTCCTACAGTTAAGTCTTCCAATGGAACATGGTTTGGCCACATCTGGTAATGGTCAGGTTTGGGAACTGATGCCAGCAGGCATTTGGGGTGATGCAGAGCATCCACCATGGCAGTATTTTACTGCAACTTGGTGTGACTGTAAGAGAAGCTATGGGAAAAAATTGCTACCACTAATGCTCCAGAGCAGGTAGGATAATTGCTACCACTTATGCTTCAGGTTCCATAAGGAAGGAGATAATGTGGGATGGCTGCAGACCAGAATAGTAGTGGGAGTGAGGAAATGTGGCAGAAGAATGAGTGGTAGCAGTAGTTATCAGTCTCATCAGTTTTGGGTGAGTCCTTCAGGTCTGCTGCTGGCTGTGCTGAGAGGCAGAAGATTCAGCATCCCTGGTGAGCTCACAGGAATCACTGCTGCAGAGAGGCCAAACTCTTGTCTGTCCCACCTCACAATGTGCATGAGCAGCCTTCCACCTGCAAGATTGGCTTTGGCTGTGTCTTCACCTGCTGCTCAGCAGATCCCAGAGATCACAGAGAGATGACATTTCTTCTTTTTCCTCCTCATTTCCTTGCTGCATGTTGCCTGTTCCTGCTTCTCTTATCAGAGCAATTTTGCAGCTGTTTTCCCTGAACATCTTGGAAGTTTGATTTCAAGATCAAGAAAAAAAGAAGTCTGTCCTTGTGGTAGGGAGAAAAAAAATCAGAGGAAGCCTGTTGCATCTCTGCCACCCAGAACAGATCTTCTGCAGGTTTGATGGAAAACAAAGCAGTGAGTGCAATCTCCAAGGTGGCATGACCTTACTTCTGCAGCCAGGACATGGAAGCAATTGTAACAGACCAGGGATGAGCCAGGATGAGAGGCCATGCCAAGCTTGTTGAAGGATTTAGGATTTGAAGTTGCATCTGGGCATTTCAGATTCTTTTTTCTCTCCTGTGATGTCCCTGTCTTCAGAACAGGAGGTGATGTTATCACATATTGCTATGTGTTCCTGTAGGGAGACATGTGCCATGCTTTATCCTGACATTAGAGACTGTCTTTTGAGTGTGGAAGGGGATGATGTCTTTGAGGTTGGAAGAGGATGTGCAAAACTAAGAGAGATTGTTCAGCTGAAGTCTACAGTGAGACCAACTGACAAGGGAATAAAAGTGAAAAGAGGTCCTGGAGAAGTTTGAAGAAGGCAGCAGGATTCAGGGAAAGGCCAGACATGGGAGAGAGAAGAGGGAGAAGTCAGCAGTGCCCTTGTGCCAGGAGGGTGGTGTATAGTTACACAACAGCTCTCATCCAGGTAACAGCAGCTCTTGATTAGCTTACAGGAAAAAGTCTTTGTCCTGGTGAATGAGTTACTACCAGTTAGCTAGATGAAGTATCTCTCTGATCCCTCCTGAAAATCTCTTTCATCTGCGCCACAAAGGCCACCTTGTTTCTTCTCTCTGCTGAAAGCTGAAAGCACGAGCAGCAAATCCAGCAGAGACACGGCCTGATCCTTGTGGCAGTTTCTCTGACGTAGATGAACCTCTGAAGTGAAGTGTGTGACATCAGGAAGATGTTTTAATCTGAATTACACTTGCCCATCTGAAGAACAGGTTCCATTATCCTCTCTTCATTATCTCCTGTCCTGAGCTGCTGCCAGCATGAGTAAGAAGGGTTTGAGTCACAAGGATGGAGAAGTTAATTCCTTTCCTGGCCCAAATGCCCATCATGGGGATGAATGATGTGTACATGAATGAGGAGAGAAACCTCCTCCTAAGAGAAATAGAGCATCCCTCATGAATAATATAGAGCATTGCTTTGAGATTCAAGACATCTAAGGCTTGTTGCAGAGTGAGTGTGAATGTGGACGAGGCTCAGCTGCTCTGCAGATACACTCTGGCCTGAGCACAACCTGTAACTAACTCACCACTGCCACAGGTTTTATTTTTTAACACTGGCTGTGTCCTTGGCCTGGTACCAATGCACATCTAGAGACAAACCTCTCTCAGTCTCTGACAGAGCCCAACACAGAAAAATGCTCAGAAAACCCATGCAGGGTCTATCTGTGCTAAGTGAAGCAGGACCTGTGTTTTGTGGGACTCAGAGGCCAACAGAGACATCACAGTGAGTGCCAGAAATAGATAAGCACATGTAGTGCACCAGAAGGGTGCTTAATTCCAGTGGACCCTGGCCAGTGTTAACCTCCATATGTGGACCAGGCATGGGCTTTGCCTAGGACAGTGCTGGTGATTCCAGGGGAAGCCATAATGGGCTGGGCTGATCATAGAGCGTGGACATCATGGGCTGGTGGTGGAATTCATCCTCAGATTCACAGAATTGTTAAGGTTGTAAAAGATGTTTAAGATCAAGTCCAATGGTCAACACAGCACCAGTACCATGTTTACCATTAAACCATTCCCTCAAGTGCCAAATTCCCATGTTTTCTGAACACTCTACTGCTTCCCTGGACAATCTGTTTCAATGCTTTACATTCCTTTTAATTGAATTTTTTTTCCCCTAATATCTAAGCTAAAGCTCCCCTGGCAGAACTTGAGCCCAGTTTAGTTTTCTAGAGTAGATACTGCCTTTGCAGTGTTGGAAATGGCTAATATGTAGATATAACACACTGAATATATTCAAGATTTTTCCCATAATGTTTTCTGTTTGTTATGGATTTACTTATTCCGAGCAGTCTCTATCGTTACAATAGCATGAATTTGTTTAATACTCTTTTTGCCCTAGAAGCAAAGTGTAATTTCAGGGAATTCATGTTGGAGGACACGACAGATGTTACAGACCTGTCTGTACCCTGCAAATGAGTGTGGTGCAGAAGTTACTGATCTAAATCTAAGCAAGCTGCTCTGTCCACATGAGGCTGCAAAGTGTCAGAAGTACTTGCTTGGGGCTTGAATGCAACATGGCATTTTTGTGGATAAAAGTCTATAAAGTTATGAGTGACAGACACAAAGAAGGGGAATGGGGAATGGGTTCCTGGTCTCTTCCAAAAAGGAGGGGATACCATTGCCATCAAATGATAGTAATGAAAGGGAAGTAAAGGAGAAATGGCAATTTTTAGAAACCACATGATTGTTCTATGAACTTTTTTTGCCACAGGATGTTAAAGACTTGGAAGGGGCAATGCCCAAGCTCATGGAAGAGAAATCCATTTTGTGTTACTAAACCCAGCGAAAACTGGCTTGAGAAATCCCTGAGCACCAAATAATGAAGCTGGGTACATGAATTCCTGGGGGAAAACTCACATGTAATTGTAGCATTCCTATGCTGCTCTTCCTCAGCCATCTGCTTGTGGATGTTGTTGGATTCAGGGTAGCTGTGCACAGAGTTCCTCTGCATCTTCTGGTTGTGGGCTGGTACACCAGGACAATGTTTCTTTACAGCCCATAGAAAAATAGTGGGGTTGTCCCCAGCTGGACCTCACAGAGATTGTAATGAGTAGTTTCTCTCTGTGTCTCATATGAAAGGCACCATAGAAAAATTTGTATTGAAGGAGGCTCTAAGTGGTTTCTCTTCAGATTTTTATAACTACACTCTAGCAAAAAAAGAAAATAAAATTTCTTTTTTCTTCTAGAGTTCCATGTAGGTGCACATGTTCTTTGAGAGTTTTTCATCAGAGAATGGACAAGGCCTGGAAAAACCAAAGGCAGGGAAGACCCAAACAGAATACTGATTTGGAGCTACTCCTTACAGTGTGATTCTTTTCTTCCCTTGCCTACACCTTCCTGCAGTTCTGCTTGGTGTCTGTAGCCCAGCTGTTCCATGACTGGGAGGAGGTGGATTTTGTGGTGTTGGTGCTTCACAGTCCAGAACTGGAGTAACACTAAAACATGACATTTCTTTGTGCCAAGCTATTCTTATTGGTGCCAGCCCAGATGAGCTCTGTCTTGAAAGCCTAAGCAGCTGGGAGGTGTTTTGAAAGTGAGGGAGAGTACTAATGACATTGCTTCCACTCAGAGTGAGAGTTATTTAGACTTTCCTTGGTCATTCAAATGATATCTCATTAAACACCAGACAAAGCTGCCTGCTGTGGTCACTTTGCTGTATTGTGGTACCAGTTACTAAAGTAGAGTAGGATGGGCAGTGTTTGTTCAGGTGTGGTCCAGTGTAAAGCTCCATCTGTACCTTTCTCACTCTTTCCTGAGTTCTGTGGCTTGTTAAGGGATGCATTTCCTGTATCCAGTACTAAAGTCTTCTGTTTGATCTTCTACACCACAGAAGAGAGAGAAGCCCTGATGTCATCATTAACATTTCTGTTTTTCTTTAAACCTTGTGTTTATTAATGATGACACAAAGTCATCTCTTTGTACTCTGCTAAAGGGTAGTGACATTTGTGTAGAGGAGATCAGGAAGAACCTTGGTAGCTGGAATCTGCTGCCAAGGCAGTTGCTTCTGCTTTTGCCTTTACTTAATGCAAGTAAAACCCAACTACCTGGAGACTGACTCTGTGACCTGTGTCCTTTCCCTGCATTATTGCTCCTTTGCGCCCCTCTTTTTCTGGCAATTATTCACCTTCCCCTTTTTCCCCAGAGGCATTCTCTGATGTTAAGAAGACAATGATTTGTTTTAGATTTGAAAAATACTGCATTTCAGAGAACATGAACTGCTGCAGTTTGCTTTCCATGTATTACTCTGTACAGTGCTGGATAGGTTCTGCAGTGCTTAAGTAATGGAGAGTTAGGTCTGTCTTTGGTGTATTTTCATACCCCTCATTTCAGAGTGTTTAAGCAATGGCAATTCCTTAAAGCCATGTTGTATAGGATAAATATGTGACTCTAATCCTCTATACACTAATCTATTTGTAGAGTCTTATTCCAGCTTCATGAATAAAGTCCTTTCTTTACCCCAGATTCATGGTGAAAATACAGTAAGAGACATTTATCTGATATTGGGGAATGTGAGTATGACTTGAGGCAGAATAGAAGTCAGAATTTCTGGATTTTCTATCTCCATATGTGAATTGGAGGGAAACTAAAGCCTGCTGGTGTCTGTGCTTCCCTATCTGTAAAACAAGGATATGGATATATTTGTATCTTATAGGATAAATAATTACAAAGTCTGTTACAAATCTTAGAAATTAAACTGTGAGATAACATGCAAACACATAATATTAATGTTTTATTATGTCCCTAAACTGTTTCTTGGGGATATAGTTAATGAGAAAGATATAGTGAGAGCAAAAGAAACCTCTTTTCACCCCAAATATTTTTTTAGAACCCAAAGTAAAAGTTGTTTCCACCAACTGCCATCTCTGCAACCATCTGGAAAATCACATTTTCTGAAGCTTTCCTTCTCTTTATCATCTGTAACTAAAGCTATAAAATAGGAAGATGTCCCTGGTTTAATTAACACCCCTGTAGTTCAAAAGCTGATCTTAGTAATGAGAGGCAATTATAGCCTTTATTGAGGGACCATCAGGTGGAACTAACCCAACATCAATCTAGTGAAACACTTCCCTTTCCAGGTAATTTGGAAACTGCTTTTTATGATGAACAGACTACCTGGCTCAATACAACAAGTGAATCTCTTTCCTCTATAACCTGGAAAAGAACCTCCTATTTTGAGTTTTGTGCTTTTGTAAAGTGGTTTATACAACCTATCCATCAACAAATACCAGCTGACCTAAGAATAAATCTTCTGCTTTTTGAAAGGTATTCTTGCTGATGTTTTTGTTTCATTTTCCTTATCTACTCTTGCTTTACATTTTGAGGGTTGCCTGGTGTTCGTATTGTAGTTCTAGTAAAAGTGCAGACTCTGAGATGCAGCCCCATCCTGAGAGGAAGGCAGAATTCTGGGTTCTGCACCTCAGCACTGGTGTGGCAGAGCTACAGAAGGTCCAGAGAAGGACACGGACATTATCAAGGAAAAGTGACTTCTGCTATATGAGTTTAAAAGGCTGTGGCTTCAGTTTAGACAGGAAAAAGCTGAGAGCAGAGATAAAGCTGAGTTTAGCTGAAAACATGAAGGTGGTAGATAAGGAAGATTTAGAACTTCATTTCTGTAACTAAGGTGTTCTAGCTGAAACAAGGAGATATCCTTGAAATTAAAATTTATCTTTTTTACGTAACAGATAGTGAACTTCTGGAATTTTTTGCCACAGGAGATTGAGGAGGTGTGCAGTGTCAACAGTTTAGAAAAATAATTAGACAAATTCAGAGCAGCAGGTCCGTGACTTGAGTCTGAAGGTGATGGGCAGGACTCCTCAGTAGTCCTGCATCAGTGATATCTCATGTCAGATCTGTCCTCCAGCTTCAGATCTGTATGAGTGTGGGTCTGCTGAATGCCCTGTGTTTTATCTGCCAGCACCTATGGGTATCCTGATGTCTCAGGGGTCTCGTATAAAGCGAGATGATTCTTTCTGGAAAACCGATTTAAACCCTCAAAATCTCCCGAGCTGGAGACAGTCCCTCAAGGTGACTGTCATGATTAGGATAGCTTCATTTGGCTGTTTACAGGTAGTCTGCCAGTGCTGTGGGTGCCTAAATTCTTCTGCAGTAACAGATGTCTAGTCAGTCTAATGGGGACCTAATGAACATGATCAATGAACAGTCAGAACTGTCATTTCATCTTGCCAGGCTTGGGATGGTCAGTGAAATAACTCACTACTGCCTGTTTTCTTAGAATTTTTATTGACTACAACAGGAGCTTGAACACATAGAACACATGCAGATACATAAATGTAGGTATATCAATCTTAAACAGAGTTCTGTCCCAAGATTTCTATTATAGTGATTGTAGAGAAATATTGTGTCCTGAGAATAACTCACTGACCTGTTTTAGACATCTGTCATCTCACGACAGGAACTGCCCTTGTGAAGTACATAGTTCTACTCACTGGCTGTAAAGGGACTCTAGATAGTGGTACCCACATGGTGAATGGACACAAAGGCTAAGTGGGTCCCAGCCAACTCATTTTGGAGACTTTGGTACAGTCTCTTAAAATCTCAGCTGTAAGAAATACAGATTTTTAAAGCAGTGTAATCTGAATAGGTATAATTATAAAATCAAAACAGCCCCTCACTTATGATTTGATTTAGAATAAAGGCTTAGCCATGATTTTACTGTCTGAAAACTATGCTATGAAATGTGGTACATCATCTATTCTTGGATTAGTTTAACATCCTGATGAAATTGCCTTTGCCATACTAACTGTCAAAGCTGTAAAACTATGGCACAAGCTGGTAAGTTGTTTAAGTTGTTTATTCTTCCAGTAAGTAAAGGTAGAATGGGCATTAAATCCCTAAATTCCTATGGCATTCCAGCAATGAGTCACTTTCATTAGGTGTCTAGGAGAAAAGCTTATTCAGTATGGGAGAGTTTGAAAGGGAATTTCTTTGGCTGGTTGGACTGGGTTGTTGTTAACTCCATGCCATCACAATACTCTGGTTTTGGGACAGAGCAACGCCAGCTACTCTCAAAAACACTGGGAAAGTCCATTTATTTCCAAAGTTTCCACTTTTGCCTGTGACACTAAACAGACATGAAATTTCTTCAGTTAATCAATGCGATATAACCTTGTTTAGGAGACTCAACATTGTTGAGGTAGAACGTTGAGGTAGAATGGGTTGCTCATTCTTTCACCTTTCCTACTCCTGCGTGAACATTGTTGTTCTGTGCCTTGTTTGCTTCAGACACAGGGCGTGGGTGAGGAGATATGGGGAGATGGTGTGACCACAGTGTCCCTTCAGCTCTGGACCTGGCTGTGGCGTCAGAGCGATTGGCGTGGCTTGCGCGATGGGGGAGCCATGGCCATCACCTGCCCTGCTGACTGTCGTGTGTTTCCATCCCCCCTCCCAGGTTACGGACACGCTGCCCCAGGGACGGATGCGGGGAAGGCCTTCTGCATGTTCTACGCAGTCCTGGGGATCCCACTGACACTCGTCATGTTCCAGAGCCTGGGCGAGCGCATGAACACCTTCGTCAAGTACCTCTTGAAACGCATCAAAAAGTGCTGCGGCATGAGGAGCACCGAGGTCTCCATGGAAAACATGGTCACTGTGGGTTTCTTCTCCTGCATGGGGACACTCTGCATTGGAGCAGCAGCCTTTTCCCAGTACGAGGAATGGAGCTTTTTCCATGCTTACTATTACTGCTTTATAACATTGACTACCATAGGGTTTGGAGACTATGTGGCCCTGCAGACCAAAGGGGCCCTTCAAAAGAAGCCTCTCTACGTGGCTTTTAGCTTTATGTACATTCTAGTGGGGTTGACAGTCATTGGGGCATTTCTAAATCTGGTTGTTCTCAGGTTCTTGACCATGAACAGTGAGGATGAGAGGAGGGATGCCGAGGAACGGGCGTCCCTGGCAGGGAACCGCAACAGCATGATTATCCACATCCAAGAGGACTCCCAGCATGGTCGGCCACGGTACAAGGCCGAAGTAACAGACCTTCAGTCAGTTTGTTCCTGCATGTGTTACAGGTCCCACGAGTACACCAGCCGGGTGGTGTCCCACCAAAATTCGTTCAGCTCGAAGCTGAACCCCCAGTACTTTCACTCCATCTCTTACAAGATAGAGGAGATCTCGCCAAGCACATTAAAAAACAGCCTTTTCCCATCTCCTGTCAGCTCCATCTCACCTGGGTTGCACAGCTTTACAGATAACCACAGGCTGATGAAACGGCGAAAGTCCATTTAAAGGGATTTGTCTTATTTTGCTTTCCTTGTTTTTCCCAGTTCTTTGTTGTTTTGGGTCTTTTGTTCCTTGAGTGAGACGGAGCGAGGCCAAAGGGAGTAGAGCAAGTCAGTCCTCCTCTGAGACTCAGCTCTTGAGCATGAAGCATGGATTATTACTGTTCCAGCAAAGTATGCCTTACATTACCCCCTTGGTGGATGTCAGAGGATTCAAGGTGACGTGAAGTGGGTACCAAATCCAAAGTTGCACACACAGCTGGGAGCCTTCATGTGCCACTGGCACTCCTGACCTAACAAACTTTTTTCCTCACGAGCAGGTTGCAGTGTGTGTGTGCCTGTGTGAGTGCCGGGTGCGTGTGCGTGTGTGTGCGCGTGCAATTCCACAACCAGTGCCATGTGACAAAAATTAAAGCATCAGGAATTCTTTTTTTCTTTTGCCCTTGAAGCAATTGTGTTCCAGCCTGCTTTTTTAGATTGCTTCCAAAAAGAACGGGGAGGGTGGGAGGGGAGCCAATTTTGTTTTGGTTTTTTTTTGCCAAGAGAAGCATGCGCCATAAGCAGTCAATATACCAGGTGTATCATGGTAAATTTTTTAATGCTAGATTTTAGATTGTATTAACATTAAAAAAAAAAAAAAGGCAGGAGAAGATGGATCATTTTAGCTTGCCAGTTCAAAATCAAAAAAAAAAAATAAAGCATGCACTTTGTAAAACTGGTATGCATAATAAAAACACAAGAAAAACTAGCAATGGAATTAATAATCAAAAGCAAATAATCATATTAATTTAACTATATTTAATTTTATAATTTTCAACTGTTCCAACAATTTGCAAGGAGAATTCCTAGGATAAATTGGGAAAATTGTTGGAACAGGAGAGTGTATTTTGTTATTTTAATTTTATTTATAAATTATTATTATTATTATTATTATTATTATTATTATTATTATTATTAT
>QUSF01000001.1:64139061-64351006 GCA_003676055.1 Chloebia gouldiae | reverse complement strand
AAAGAAAAGAAAAGAAAAGAAAAGAAAAGAAAAGAAAAGAAAAGAAAGAAAAGAAAAAAAGAAAAGTGACCAAGTTAATCTATTGTATTGTACATTTTCTCATTAGTTCCCTAGTGTTTTGAAATGCCAGGGCAGTAATCAAGATTATTGTGAATCTGACCTAAGCAAGGTAATTCCTTGTTTTCTCTGACAGATTTGGAAGTTTTTGTTAAGGAAAAAATAAAGCTTGATTTGTTGGTAAAAGCTTAAAAAGGAGCAGTCAGTAGAACCAAGATGGAACATGAAAATGTTCCCATACCTTTTTGTGTGTGCAGACCAGAGGTTTGGGTAGAATTAGGTTTCAGCTGAAGTTTAAGTCCTCATTTAGCTTTATGTAATATTCACGTTAATATTAAGCTCTAATTAAGACAGTAATTTAAAATCTTTATGAGGAAGTTGCATGAGAGAGAGTGTTGGAGTGTGTCCATTGCACTAATGTTATGGACTTTTTCATGCATATTTCAACAAGACACTATTACTGACTGGAATATTGCACAAATTACCATGAGGATCACACCAGTGATCAGCCAGAGATGTGTAACGCTCCCAGAACTGAAAAAGAAAATAATGCCTTTCTGACCAGCCTGCTGTCATCTAACGTTTTATATAAAACTTTATTTTGGGAACTTCAGCAAGATAAATTGTAGCAAAAGGATTTGCTATCATAACAATTCACCAAAATTGAAGCAAATGGAATAATGACATTGGACACAGAGAAATTTTTTTATGGATGGAAGGTGCCCTGGGACTTTTATGCCAGTTAGTCTGAGCTCAGAGGCTGAATTAAAACCATGAAAAACTGATGAAATCCTTTGCCAAAATGCAGTGTTCAGTTATTTAAGATGCATGTTATGAATATGGCAAAGCAACTTTCACCCCCAAAAATGTAGTAGGAAGGCAAAAAGAAAGTTGGGAAAACAAATTGTTCTCAGAAGCAGTAGTTATGTTATTTCCATTTAATATGTCTGTGGAGTGATGCTGAAGGACTGTTGGGCTTTCATCTGTGTAGAATCAGTCTGGGAGACTGACTGTCCTCTGCTCAGTCAAGGCCTACCCCAGTGTTCCACTGAACTGCTGATAAAATGGAAGATAAATGGGGAGATAAATGGAATTCCTGTCTCTCCAGTCAGGTTTTTGCTGCTGTCTCAATTTAAACCAAGATTTTATTCAGCCAGCCCATCCTAAGCAGTGCTGGTCTCTGGGATGTGTTATATTAGTGATGCTATTTCCTCCTCCTGGTTCTCCCAAGTACAAGAGAACATGAACAAGCTCCTTGTCTAAGGCCTGGGTAGGCAAGACCTTCCTCTGAAGCCAACGAATTTGGGTGCCATGCAATGAGTCCTGATTTATACCCTTTCCCTGAGAATGGAATTTTATTTGTACCCTTTTCCTAAGACTTTTCTATTTACTGCTAGATACTATGTCAGATCCTCCAACTATTGCTCACCATGAACAGTCTTTCCTAAACATAAGGAAAAACCAACAGCCAACCTGTATATTTTATGCATCTGTATTTTGCTTTATAGAATCCAGTCAATTCAAAGCTGCCTGCTAATTTTAGGCTGGAAATACTATCCCTGGAGCCTTCAGCCTTCATTTGTCTCTCCTTCCATGAATATTGTAATTAATAAATATCCCAAAGCCCTCCTTCACCTTGCTTTCTGATAGGGTAAGGAGTGCTGCCATGTATTAACATCCACAAGAAACTGGGAAAATAAAAAAAGGAGGAGTAGCAGGGGAAAGATTAATGCTGCAATTTTATTGGTAATTAATATTCACAGTTCCAAGCTGTGTTGTCTTTTAGTTCACTTTGAGAAATGCAGAGCAAACAACAGGATGATAACATTTATCATAGCTGGCAAATTCACAAGTGGAGCTGGCAAATATAATAATTGAAACTATGCTCCATAATGCATCTTCCTCACGCATGAGTTCTGATACCACCATCCTGGCTTTGATTCATTGTTTATCTGGCCTGTGGAACAGCTTGCAGTAATTGCTGTATCCAGAGCACTACACTTGAGGCCAGAAGAGAGATCCATTTCACAGACAGCCACCCTCTAGCTTTCTCTACACCCTCTCCCCCCTTTCCCACTCAGACATTAACTCATTAGCTTGCCATTTCATGGACAAATGTTCAGGCCCAAGATGGCCACATTCTGTGCTCTCCCTTCTCATCTATTAATAAATAGCATTATGCTGCACAACTACACCCTGGAGAAGGAAAAGTTCCTCTCTAATTATGACTAACAAAAGAAATCTATCTACTGATTATAAGCAGTATGTTGGGAATGAAGTAGGAAACACAATGTGGATAACCTTGAATGGGTGAGATCCATTTCTTCCCTGGCTGGGATGCAATGCATTAGCCTACAAGAAGAACTTTGGAGTGTGTTTGTTTGGGAGAAGGCCATCAGGAGAATGGCCAGCACAAATGATATGAGCAGGTAAAGAGCCACAGTGGTTTGGCTCATTGTCTGTAGGTCACTGGTGAGCTTCATGGCATAGTTTTAGATTAAGAAGGAGTCATGGCCTCCTGGCTTTAGTTTGTTTTCCAGTCATCTGCAGCATCCTCCCATGCAGGACTGGCAGGAGGTGTGGGAAGGCACCAATGTTAAAGGGAAAGTAGGGAAAACTGTGTCTCCTAGAGCACCTTCCCTCTCATATTTCATGGAATAGATCAGTTACACCAACCCTCCTGCTGCCTGCAGCAAATCCAAAAGGCCTTAAATTGTGGTATCCTTGTCTGTCTTTGATAGCACCTCCCCAAAGCCATAGGAATATATGGGAAATTCTAATTTCTCTAGCTGAGTTCAGGAGGTCACAATATAGCAAAGAAACCTCTTTGTATTGACTGTGTTTGGACAGCTTCTACATGTCAAAATGTCATCAAAACTGACCTTTAGAGAAGTAACATTTATTCATTATTGTTGGCTCTCCCTGCAGAGGGGGTATGAAGCTCCTTGATCATAATTATTGTTCAGAGGATAATTAATCTGATAAAAGCATTTAATTAGATTCTCTGAAGTAGACTGTGTAAGTTATTTTGGCCTCACAGAGTCTGAAACTGCAACTCTACAAACCAATTTCCAAATGGTCTATTTGATAATATCATTTCTGACGTGGGGGTCATGCCTCAGCTGCCCTACTGACAGGCATCATCTTGGAGCTGGTGTTGGAAGAATCTGGGGAAGGGGTTTTAGCTCAGCACCAATGCAGTGAGGCTCTTAATTCCAAATGAATTCAGGGCTGAAATCTCACTCGCACACTGGGCAAGAGCTCAGAGCTCGTTTCTCCTTCAGGTTTCTCCTTAGAAACCAAGACAGGGAACTTGGGTGGCAGTGCCTTCAGACAGATCTACAGCTGTTTCTTTTAATGCTTCCTGTGAAGTATCCACCACCTTTATCTCACCTCTCTGATTTGAAGCACTTCTCAGAACCCCTTCTGAATGGTGAAGTGGGTGGTTTGAAGTTTCTTTTTCCGCATGCAGCAGCGGGCACATACCATTGTCTTCATTGTGCCAGTCATCCAAATGGATCTGGGGGCCAGGTCACAGCAATTCATTCTGGTTGTGACCACCAAAACTTTGCCAAATTCTTCCAATTTCTCTAGCAGCTGCTGTCTTCCCAAAAGGTTGGCCAAGTGGGGCAAAAAGACATGTATGTGAAATCCTTCTAGCAATGCAATTAGTTGGGATTTTATCTTCACTGTACATTCCTTTCAAGTTCTTCAGCACGGAAGATCCAGCTGCTCCGTGGTGCCTGATATTTCCATGCGACTTCTTTTTTCTTTGAAGAATATGTATGTTTACCAGAAAATATCCTTTCTAGCCTGTGTTTTCAATGCCCAGCCTGGAGAGACACTGCAGTCAGGGGCATCAGTGGGAAATTCCTCTTGATTGTTGATATTCTGCCCTTTTTATTCTCTTGGGAAGAGCAAAATCCTGTGTGGTCACCACTGACCAACACAACTGGTTTGCTCAACACAACTTAATGATCTTCTCATGGCAATTTCCCTCCTTTTCAACTGTTCAGCAGCATTTATACTGTGACAGTTTCTGTATAAATTCTTAGTGCAGGAATATTGTGCAGCTGATTGAAGGACAAGTGTAATACCTGCATTACAAGAGAGGGATCCCAGTGTCCAGGTCATAAGAGGTTTAAGACAGTTAATCTAGAAGTTGGGTTTATTAAGTAATTTCTTGGGTACCACTCTGAACACTGCTTTTTAGGGCTTTGACAAATTTGGTTAATGCACACAAAGTTCATTTGGGTGTAAGTACTGTTGGGTTGACCTTGTCTGAAAAAAAAAAAGCTAATATATGCTTCAGAAAGAATCCTATCTACTACAAACCTTTGACAATTAAGAAATAAGCAGAAATTATGAGGCAATGGCTCTTTCTTTAGAATGCAAATCTAATCTGTCTTTCTTTTACAGAATGCACATTGCCTATAATACAACCCATAATCCATCTGTTCTTTTTTTAATTTTTTTTGGCAAGGTCAGGAGTGAACTGTGGAAGAAAAAAAATGCTTTTATTTTTCCTCTTCCCTTGACTTGTTAAGATTTGTGTGGTTGTTTGTTGCCATTGAGGAGTATCAAGTAAAACTTTTGATCCTAGTGACATGATGGCAAAGGAAATGAATTGGAGCTGGATAGGTCAATGGTGAAAGGAGGGGGGTTAACATTTGTTTCCAGTAGGCCAAAAGAATGTGGATACTGTCTCTTCAAGGTGCAATTTCTTACTTCAACAAACTGTTCATCTATGAGAAACAGGGATAAAAGTGTTCAATTTGGGACCTAAGGAGTTTATATGGAAATTCTTGGATTTCTTCCAAACACACATACATGTTGAAATTAAATTGTGAATCCTACTTTGGAGACTGAGCCTTCCTGCTCAGACAGAAGCGTGCGTGTATGCGTGTGTTTGTGAGTGTGTGTTGATGCTGTGTCTCTTTTGGATCTCTTGACACTTTTTGGTGCATTTTTGTACTTCTTTGAATGTGCATATGCGGACTTACCGACAGTGTATTGACGGCATTCTAAAGGCCCTCAACAGCCTGAGATAGAGCAAAAATCTAAATTTCTACCCTGGTTGATACATTTTCTGTGCAGCACACAGAGCATTAGGAGCATGGTCATCTAGAAAGAGGAGCTGCTTGGCTGTGGAGACTGCACTTGGAATTTACCTCCTGGAAGCTGTTTTCTCTGCTCATTTCAGACCTCTAAACTTCACCATAGTTGTTGAGCTGATCCTAGCAAATGAGAGCGATCAGGTCATAAGGCATCAAGATGTGATTTGTTAAACTAGTGATAACTTGATTACAAAGAACCAAATTAAAGACTCTTTTGTGTTTTCATTTCTTTTCCTGGCCTTCTCCGTCATGGGAGAGGATGCCTTCACACATGGCCTTAGAATGCCGTACTGGAGTCAGAATGCAACAACAGTCAAATGAAAAAAAGATGTATTGCAGCTTACTTAAAGAATGAAAACTGTATCACACAAATGTTTACAAGTCCAAGTAGACAGCGAACCCCTGTACAATATGTAATTTATGCAAGGGATTGCATCTTTTTTTTGTAATGAATGCACTACGCAACCCTGTATATATTTTACAATGTCTTTACAGAGAAAAAAAAAAAAGAATCATTTACTGTAGTGTTGTAAAATAATGCACTTTTCTAATTTTTTCATTAAAAATCCTATGGCACGTTTTCAAATGTATATTGTTTCTTTTATATTGAATGTGGAAATGTTAACTTCCTGTAAAATTGCACTACAGAAGTAAAATCCACTGATGGAACTTATTTTGTTAAAGAAAAGTCCCTTGACAACCAACAGATGTTTATGATTATACAATATGTATGTGTGTGCATATACGTGTATATAGTGTATATGTAATGTATGTATATGTATATGCACACACACACATATATCCAGTGATATGTGTATATATATAATGATATAGGTCCAGATTTATATATGATTGTATTAATATAATATCTATAGATTGATAGATATATAGATATGTATATATATTCATACATACACACAAGAATCACAATGTACAAACCCAGAAAGGATTACTCATTAAATTTAAGGGGGTTGGGGGGCGGAAAGATGTCATATACAGAAGATATTTTGCATTGCAATAAAAGCTTTTTTGACAAAAGTACGTTCAGAGTGAAGTATGAACCTTCATCAAATACCCAACGATGCTGTTCCCACATGACTGCAGTTCAGAATAAGGTAAAACAAACGGCTTAGAGGAGGCATAAGGGCAGAGTCAGTGCATGGTGGGCTGGAGTCAGCTGTTGAGACTCCCCCCATCTTAACTTTGTGGAGCTAAAGTGCAGGATCTCAGGAGATCAGACTGAAAAGCGTGACTTCTCCCAACTTGAGGAGATCAGTGTTCCGCTCACAAAACTATTAATCCTGTGCTGCCTAATAAAGGAGGGGAAGTGGGTCTCACTTGTAATTTTAGCTGGCAGATATTGCCTTGAGGCACAAGCATGACTCCTTGTTTGGGATGGAGCATTGGGCAGGTTGTGCTGTTGTTGCCATCGAGGTAAGTCACAAGGGAATTCAGGGACAGGCCTTCACTTTGTCCTAATGGTGTGATTTTTTGTGAACAAATGTTTTAAGATCACTTAAAGAATCACCATCAAAGCTACCAGTAAAGAAAGGATTGATATAAAATGATAACACGACAAAGTTCATTGGCAGGATTCACTCTGCCACTTCCTGGATGGAAAGCAAACAAAAAACCAGAGTTAATCAGTCCAAACCAAAGTAAACCCAAAACTGTCCTTGTGGAGGTGGGGTGGGGGTGACACAAAAGGATAAAAAGGGTAAGGGTAAAGAGGAATATGCCTGAAAGCCCAACAGCACCTAACGGTATTTAATCTTAACAGGACTTAAATGAAACTTAACAGCACCTTAACACCTTAATTTTTAAGTTAAACAACTCAGCAAAGGATTCACATAGGATTTACTGTGCCACAACAGTAACTTACTTAAAGGCCTCACCTACAAATCCAAAGCGTTGAAGAATCCAGGAGAGCAGCATTTCTCCCACATTTGCTATGGCACATACACTCTTCCATGCAGACAGACATGAAGAGCCTGTACAATGTACCTGTGAAAAATTCCCCTTGAAGGGAGCGAAATCCTCACTTCAGATGCCTTTGTATGTTCTCAGCAGGTGAAGGGTTGAAGAACTGGGACATCAGACCAGGATCTGTCATTGTTCTGCAAGCCCCCAAGTGCAGCAAACTTGAGGGTCTCTGTTTCAGAGAGGTGTCCACTCAGAGGGAGGTGCTGGTCACAGCCCTCTGTGGGCCAGGAGAGCTCAAATGGTCTCACTTTGGGCTGATGTTTTATTGGGCCACAAGAAAGTCTTGGGCTTTGGTCATAACAACGTTTCATCCTGGCAGCAATTCAGATTGATGCCTTTCTTTGAAAGTCTGAGAACAAAGATGTCATCCCACTTAGGCAAAAAAACTTTTCCAAGGCTGTTCATTAAGAAAAAAGCAAAAAGCAGGGGCTCATTAGACAGCACAAGTTCCTGGGAGCACACAGTGTTCCTGATAAACTCAAGAGGGGCTCATCCCTGGTGCTGTTCATGAATACTGAGACTTAATGAGCTTTTCTCAGATTGTAATGTGGTCTGAGGAGGACACACCACCACAACTGCTCCTACACAGTCTTCACTACACCCTGCTACTAATGGAAGGATTTTTAAAGTTGCCAGAGTTAATATTTCACCTTTAAAAAACATCTCACTAATGGGAAGAATCCCTTCTTTTTTTCCTTCTTGCTGATGCTGTGGCCAGAACTGATCCCAGCTGCACAGTGACAGAGAGTGACACGTTTTATATTTCCTTCCAGCAGCCTTAATGAAAGGAAACATCTACACGAACAATGAGAATAGTTACCCATTAGAATAAAAAGCTGGTTGTAGCAAATTTACCATGACATGCAGTGATAAACACTGACCAACTACATGTTAGGATATAATCTGAAACTGTTTGAATTGGAGGGGATCTTAAAGATCATCTCATTCCAGTCCCCTGCCATGGGCAGGGACACCTTCCACATGACCAGGATGCTCCAAGACTCATCCAGCCTGGCCTTGAACACTTCCAGGGATGGGACATCCACAGCTTCTCTGGGCAACCTGTGCCAGGGCCTCCCCACCAACCACAATGAGACTTTACAGCAACAGTGAGATGAGTTTGTTGTCATAGCCTTCATCTGCTCTTGCTGTTTATGAGTCTCACTTCCAAATGAGTGAAGAATCCTGTGTGTTGGTACACAGTCAGTGTTGTACACATCTTTATTTAGTGCCTAGCCTACATTAAAACAATAAAAAAAAATGCATGTGACATCTTCATTTTTCTAGTGAAGACAGGAGTACTTATGGCACAGAAATGAGAAAACCAGCCCTAACCACAGAGAGAAAGATACCCAAGGAATCTTAAGATTTTTGGGCTGTATCAGAGAACATTCTTTACTGGGAGAGTAGTGAGAGGCACAGGTTGCCCAGAGAGGCTGTGGATGGCCCATCCCTGGAAATGTTCAAGGCTAGATTGGATGGGGCTCTGAGCAGCCTGGTCTAGAGAGTGGCATCCCTGCCCATGGCAGGGGGCTGGAACTAGGTGACCTTTAGGGTCCTTTTCAATCTATGAACATCTCTATTAGCTCTATTATTAGTTAAGATCAACTATTTATTTCTTTTTGGAGTGGTATTTGAAAGCATATTTTATCATGCACAGAAAAGCCAAAGTGGTGTTGAACCCCATTTTCTATTTTTCCAAAAAACTTTCAGATTAATTAATTGATCAATAATCTAGATTAGAAGTCAACTTTTTAAAGGGCTCCAGGTAGTGCAGGAGAATTTGAAGAGGACTTTGCATGTTGAGCTTAACAACTACAGGAACGTCAGACTTCAGGAGATGGGAGTAAAAATGAAAAAAAACCTTCAATCTTTAATCTACAGATATCTTTATAAATTTGAATAAAAGTCTGATTTTTTAGGGTTTGGCTGCTGCCATGTGTGTGGGTCCTTTTTCAGAGGAGGAAAGACATTAAGAATCCTGCAGCAAAATGCATGAGCCTGCTCAGTACATATTTTTCTTGGTTGACAGCAAACCACACATTTCAGTCACTGAAAACAGGTCTGTGTCTGTAATCATGCTGTGACCAAATCTCTGCATCTTTCTCACCTAAGGCAATATTGTTAGTTCAGCTTGTCCCCTGTAAAAACAGTGACTTTTGAGAGGGATCAAATGAGGGAATTGTGCTGGAAGTATACAAAACAATGAATAGTACAGAAGAGATAAATGAGCTCTTCCCTGTTGTGCTCTCTTGCTCTCCCAGGACAAAACAATATCCAATTGAACAGAAACTAAAAGAGTAAGAACTGAGAGGAGAAAATATTTTTATTTCTGTTATTAAAAAAAAAGGAATTAAAAAAACCCAAACATCTTCTGAGCAAGGAAAAAGTCTGTTATTTGATTAAAAGGCAGAAAACAAACACTCTGGAAGACTTGGAATCAGTGTGTCAGTCCAAATTCAGTGAAAGAGGTATAAAAGACTATTTTGCTGCTGGGACATGATTCTGCCCCTGTGCTCTGCTCTCATGGACCCCACCCAGAGCACTGTGTCCAGCTCTGGAGCCCCCAGCGTAAGAAGGACCTGCTGGAGTGAGTCCAGAGGACACAATCACCAAAGGGCTGGAACACCTCTGCTGTGAATTCAGGTTAAGGACTTGGGGTGGTTCAGATGGAGAAGAAAAGGCTCCCAGGAGACTTTAGTGCCTCTTCCAGAACTAAAGGGACTACCAGGAGAGCTGGAGAGGAGCGAGGGGGTGATAGGGCAAGGAGGAATGGCTTTAAACTGAAAGAGATTTAAACTGATATGAGGAAGAAACTTTTTACCATGAGGGTGGTGAGGCCCTAGCAGTTATTTTATAAGCAGTTATTTGTGGCTTAAACATTTTCATGAAGGACCTTTGTCTATTACAGCAAAAGTGTATTACAAAAGCTGCAGAGAAGACCACCAAACCCTGAACAGGCCTTCTGACTGAGATCTGGTTGATGGAGATAAGATAAAGCAGCAGCTCAGGGCTGGGGGAGAAGAATGCATTCACAGAACATAATCTTTGCACCTTCAGGTGGAGACCACAGCTGTGGGGCCATCAGCTGCCAGGCTCCCACAGAGGTTTGGGGTGTGTGGTGCAAAAGCCTCTGGTCAGAGGCCCAGCGGTCCCATCCTCTGCTGTGCAGACCAGCTCAGCTGCAGGGGGCCCTTTCCCCCAGGGAAAAGTTTATCCACAGCAGAGGGGGTGTCATGGCCCATCAAAGGCCCTCCAAAGGAGTCCCCAGACCCTGCACCAGAGCACTGCAGATGATGAAACAGACCCTCAGGGTTGCAAAGGACAGGGTCAAACCCAGCCCCCTTAAGGGAGGCACCTGGGTGTTCCCACCTGCCCAAAATGAGTATCAGTCCATGGATTCTACACTTCACAGCACGGTGCAGCAGTGGTGACAGGGGACCCTCACCATCAGCAAGACCAGATGGAGAGGAGCAACCAGAGGTTGTGGGGACCCTCAGATGGGTGACATGCTTTCACCTAACCCCTGTCACTCTCTCCTTGTCTCCCCACACCCCATGCACACTTTTTTCCCAATTTCTTTCTTTATTTCTTCTTCTTTCTCTTTGCCTCTTTTACTATTAAATCAAATATATTCATTTTTTGGCACCAACATGTAACCTCATTTGGTTTTAATCACATTTTTGGGTATATTTCAAACCTTTCTGGGTCTGATCTATTTTATTCACAGAGGCTTAGCTTTCTTTGCTCTTCTGGGTTTAAACCAGTTTGTAACAGGTTGCCCAGAGAAGCTCTAGATGCCCCATTCCTGGAAGCGTTCAAGGCCAGGTTGGATGGGGCTTGGAGAAACCTGGGATAGGGGAAGGTGTCCCTGCCCATGTCAGGGGGGGATGGAATTTGATGATCTTTATGGTGCCTTCAAACCCAACCATTTCATAACTTTATATTCAGACTATCCTGGCCTCCAGAATTTTACTGTTGGGAAATGCTGACTGTTGAAGAAAAGGAAGAAAATGTCCTTGTAGAAGAAGCAAACACACTGTGCTACTCATAGTGGCTGTCGATGAAAACTCTTGGCTTTAACTCTTGTCATGGATTCAGATGACCTGTCCTGACTTAGCTCTCGGGCTATTTCTCCCAGGTCTGGCTAAGGTCACTTGGTTTCTAAGAAGGTGGCAATGCTAGAGATAGAAACTGCTAACCTATACCACCCCAGTTAATCTTTCTCTTCTACCTTCTAGTCCAGGCTGAGAGGCAGGAGAAAACCCTCTACTTTAATATCAATATTACTCCTACATACTTCCTACAGTAATAGTGTTGTGTCACAATAGACCCCAATTTCACTCTGAAAATTCAGGTTACATGAATTAACTTGGTATTTCCAAAGGAAGTAACCAACAGCTGCAATATTCAAACTTAGGTTTTAATAGAAGGAGAACTTATGGTATGTCATGGTCCTTCTCTCCACAAAAGCCAGCAGCTGATTTTTCAAGGAAGAAGAGTTTACTCCATCCTCTGGTGTCCTGTGCTGCCCAGTGGATTGGGACAGCTTTTATCTGTTTCACTGCTGAGTGTTACCAGCATTTTGAATAGTTGGATGCAGAGGCAAACTTCAAGATGATGATATCTGTAGAGATTTAGGACAGAGGTTTGCTCTGTTATACACAGAAATGAGAGGGGAAAAGTCCAACTTGCAACCCAAGTGACTTTGATCACAAACTATGAGTTGTGTCTCTTGTTGGCTCATATTTAGTGAGCAAAACAATTGCTGTGCTTTTCTTTTGTTATTTCTACTTCATAAAATGTAAGAAATTCCATGTATAAAAAGGGAGCTGCTAAGACAGTTGAAATAATTTTACCAAGAGATAAAAGAAGACAAGGAGCAGAGCTGAAGCAGGAAAAAAATGTCCCTCAATTCTATATTCACATTGCCATTGTGGAGTACTGCATAGTAGAAGTGATCCCAGTTTGTATTTGTCTGTTTGTCTGTCTCTGTGCTGTGCATGGGCTCTGACTGACAGGGTATGGGCTCTGCATTTCACAATTATTCTGATAGCAACTCACTGAATTTATTTTACTGTGAACAAGAGGAATATTTGGACTGATGGGTTAAGATAATCCATATTTTGGTGCAAGAGCCTGTGGGGTGCTCTGGGACAAATGGATGGGTGGTAGTGTAAAAGCCAAGACCACTGAGATAGGACTCAGCTGAATACAGATGTGGTAAAAAAGAAAGGGGATGGTAGGGCAGCAATTAACAGAATCTTCTCTGATTTCATGCTCACAACACATTCTCTTCATAATACTAATAGAATTTTCCCTATCCCTATTTTTTTTCCTTCCAGAAATGTCTTCAGAAAAGTCTTTTCTACTCATGTTGTAAATTGACCTGTCCAGGAGTTGTGGTCACCAAGCAAGAACCCTCCTGCAACTATAAAATATGTAGATAGCGGATGTGGATGCTAATAGCTTCTGGCTCATTAGCACAAGAGCAAGTATCTGTGGGAGATAATTGCTGTAAGGGTAATAATGTAGGAAACAGCCAAAACATCGATCTCTGTGTGAAGGTTAATCCCCAGGTGCTAAATCATTTAAATTAATCACCCAGAGCTGCAGGCAATGATTAGTGTCTGCTCCCCCAAGGGAGAGGAATGGAGAGAGAGAGGGAGGAATCTAGAACACAAATCACAAAGTGTTTGTTGTCCTTTGGACATTCTCCACCTGCTTGCAGCAGCCTGTAGGCCAAAAGGGCTTTGCCAGACTCGGTCTTGTCAGGAGTCCCAACGCAAACAAGGCAGATCTGCTAACAAGAAGAGCAGAGGTGATCAGAGCTGTTTAAGTGAAAGAGGGAGCTCTGGGAGGCCCCTTGGGCAGTGGCACCCCAAACACAATTGATTGCACTTGGATAATTTCATTATTATTTTAGCCTGTCTTTGATCATTTAAATCCCTCCCATGTTGGCAGTGGGAGCAAGGATCTTACCTTTGAGTGACCATGTAGTTTCTTTTAGCGGATGAATTTTCAAATTTGCCATTTCTTCCCTGCGCTTTATTAGATAATCTGACATCATCCGGGGCTGAATGAGTTGGAGACAGAATGATTCAGTCATCTTGCAGTAAAAATAAAAATCATCATATTTTGTATATCTTGGCCTTTAGTGGAGCAGCTGAAGGAAGTGATGATCTGGGGAAGTTGCTGAGCTCCCTCCAGCTGTCCCACAGCCAGAGGGACAGCACAAGGGGTCACATCCATCACAAGGTCAGGGTCCTGCTGAGCTGCTGAGTAGCAGGTGAGCTGTAAACTGGGACTCAGGTCTCTCCTCAGCCCAGGGCCATGCTGTGTGGAGTTTCCAGTCAGTTCTGATGGAGTGTGTGTTTTTGGACAAATACACAGAGACATTCATTCTACCTCAGATTTACTGGGGAGCTACATGGCCTGCTCTACTCCAGCTAATCCTCTGTAGGAAATTGGTGTAGAAGAAATTATATTTCTTCAAAGACCTTTTCACAGTGTCTATCCTTACACAGGTTGAAAACCTAAAGGCAGTTTAGCCAACCCAGCAGGTTCCTAACAGGGAGATGTGAGGAGTGAAGGGTCACTAAAAGGGGCTGTGCAGGACTGACCCTCAGCCTCATTCCCATTCCTCTCCTCACGAGCTGGGAATGAAGAGGTGAAGGCAGGACTGGGAAAGGTATGGGGGGGAAGGTGCTGTTTCAGTTTGTTTCTCATAATCCAAATTTACTTTTAACTTGCATGAAATTACTTTCCTTGTTTTGAGTCCTCTTTGCCCATGACAGTAACAGATAAGTGATCTCCCTGTATTAATTTCAATCATCCGTAAGATTTCTAGACCTTGGTTTTGGCTTGTTTTCCCCCATTGTGTCGTGTTGAGAAGTGGAAGAGCAGCTGAGTGGGAGTTTTTCTCTCAGTCAATGTTAACCCACCACAGCACCCATGTGGGAACAGCTGTAAACAACTTGGTCTGACTCAAGTGTTGTTCCAATTTTAAGCAGGACTCTGGGCTAGAAGCCTCTTGAAGTACTTCCCAGCCTGAACAAGACTGCAACTCTGTGTTTGAATCAGTGTAACACAAAGCAGACACCTGCAATCAAGACTTACCCCATAGATATAACAGTAGTGACTTAAATATAGTCTCTCAGTATCAACAGCACTTCTCCAGACACAATGGATCTGTCTCTCCAAATGGACACAGTGGAAGATTTGACCTGGTGTCTGTGAATGAAGAGGAAGCTTAAACAAAGCATAATCTAAACATGCTTAAAATAAATCTTGTGTAACCCTTAGTCATTTATGGACATTTTCATAGCACCCTGGACTTACCTAGTAATGATCATTCATAACCATCTTCCAGTGGGCCCAAAACATTGCAAATGCAGCAGCCTCAGTGCCTCCCAGGGAGAGCTGGGCAGGCTCAGGTCGGGAGACATTAATCATTGAGGACAGCCCGGTGACGGATGGCTGAGTGAACAGGGCACAGCAGGCTTTCCTTCCCAGACAAGCCTGTGATAAGCAGGAGCCAGGGTTGTAAGGACATGATTATTGGTGTAGCTGTCTGATTACCAGAGAAACAGCAACAGAAGACACAGTCTGGTTGCAGCTGCTTCCTTTTCCCAAAACAGCTCTGGGAGAGGCAAAGTCAGACAGGAGATGGATGGCCCTGCAAAGCTGCAGCCCCGTGAGCTGCTTGTGAAGCAGAGTTATGTGCAGAGTGCAGGACCTAGGAGGCTGTGCTGCTTCCTCTGCTTCTAGAGGAAGTGGTGAGCCTGTACCTAAAGAAAAGTTGTAAGTCAGCCTCTCCTGGCCAACCTGAGCCCTTGGAAATTCATAAGGAGATATAAGCTTTATATCTTTAACCACTTATATAACTTTATATCTTTGTATCTTTAGCCACTGACTGGGGAAAGGGCTGTTGAGATCAGCAAAGGAACAACTGCACTCATCAGCATTACCACATCTTTTCTCTCCCCTGGAAAGCTGTCAGAGGTTCAGTGGTGAGTCTGGACTATCTCCCCAGTGACAACAGGTTTCCTTGTATAGCAAAACACTGATGACAGTGCAGAGATCAAAGCCCCACCTCAGAGAGACAGGTTGGTGACAGGCAAGTGTCTGGGTCAAAAAACCAATATGCAAAATTCTGACAAAAGTTTTCTTCAGCGGAAATCTCAATACAAGAAGAGAGATCAAGAATGTGAAGAGATGGTCTTCCTTCTAGCCACCTCCTAACATGGACTTAGGTCTCTGCTGTGGCACTAACATGAAGGGAATCTGAGATCCTGTGCAGATGTCAGCAGGAAGAAATGGTGCCTTACACAGACCCATCATCTTCTCCAGCTAGATGAATTAAATGTTATAGCTCCTTATCTCCACTGACTTGATCAAGAACCATACCCTGGTGCCCATTATTAGAAGGCAGTGTGAATAAATCACAGTCACAAGAGCTGAGAGCCTTATCCTGCTGCAAACAGAGGACTCAGCTCTCCAGTTCAGTGGTGCTTGTCTCAACTGATCCACAGAAAAAATGACCACAGAAGGAAAAATGATACTGGTGTGTTTGTGAAGACTCTCCTACATAGTCCTATCATAGGTAAAAAAATTACCTTTCCCCAGAAATAGCTGGGAGGTTGTGTGACTTTTAGAACCTAAATTCTGTTCCAGCAGCTGGTTTCACAGCTCTGCTTGTCTCCAGTACATGTTGCCTTCCACTTAGGTTCAGTCTGTTCTTTATCTGTTCCATCCCTGGCTGAAGGACAAAGATGCTTCTTATTACCTTAACTTCTGGACAGGAAGTTACCCAAAAACTCATCACCACCTCTAGGGATACTTCTGAGGGGATACACTGTGGCAGTGATTTATTGCTCTAGAAGAAAGAAAAGAAATACTTGCATTCAATTTTCAATAAGCAGATGGCACACGGCTTTTTTTACACTGCAGTAAATTTTGTAGTCCCTACTGAAAAATAAGAAAAGTGAGTGTATTCGCTTTTATTTCAAACTTCCCCTGTTTCCATGGCAATATCCCAGTGAGGTAGCAAGAGTAGATGCTGGGATATGAGGTATTAAACAGTTCTTTCTCTCTGCATCATGAAAGGCAATCCTGAGATTGATGCATAAAGAAAAGCGAGCTGGGAATGGCATGGGGACACTGTAGAATTATTACACAGAGGACAAGAAAATTTTAACACCCTGTGAATCCACAGAAGGAAAATGTAGATTTGTTCCTTTATTTTAGCCCAGGGCAATTGAATTGATTTTCAGTAGAGCTGTACCAGCACTAAAAAGATGGGACCATTCCCACATGGAATGTGTGGTTGGATGGAGCCAGACTCCAGCTGGAGCTGTACAGAAAAAGGATGAGCAGCAACAGACATGAACAGCAGAAAGTGAAATCCAGGGGAAAAGGCATCACAAGGAGAATGGCCAAATCCTGAAACAGGTTGCCCCAGCGCTAACCTTGCAATAATCAAAGTCTGACTGGAAAAGCTCTTCAGCACCTTGATCTAATTTTGAAGTTGTCTCTGCTTTATTCAGAGGTTAGATGATCAAGTTCCATTTCCACTCTAAATTGTTCCATTATTTTATGTTTCCCTCTCATGGGCACTTCAAGAAGATTCCTTTTTCCTTTCACACTGTATATTTTGCCTAGTCTGTAGGAAAGGTAAATTAAATGATCCTACTTTTGTTGCATCCTTTTGCAGATCATTCTGTTTCATAGATTTTTTTTTATAATGAGTAGGAAAGCCAAATTTCTCCACTGCTCCCTTCTCCTCACATTTAACATTGCCCTTGGCTGACACATCAGAATGCACCTGACTGAGCTCCATATTTACTGTTTACTTCAGTAATTAAAGGCCTTTGATACCACGACAACCAGAAATGTGTCACCTCTTCAGATAAAATGTGTCATCCAAGCATCATTAGCCAGTTGAGCAATAAAACAGGATCATATGGTAATTCACTTTGGAAGGGACCTTAGGAGATCATCCAGTTCAGCCTTGTGCCTGGAACAGGACATGGTGAAAGTTGATTTATACAGACTCACTGATTCAGGGAAGGGTGTAGAATAGAATCAATGAATCAGAGGATCAGACTTATGACAGAGTTATAACAGATTGTTTTCTCCAGTAACAGTGAAAATATATGTAGTGATCTATTGGTGGTGGTGATGGTGGTTGCAGTATTCATTGAACTCCTAAGCCTTTAGATAGAAAAATATTTCCTTTTTATAATCTAGGTGTGGAAATAAACAAAATGGACAATAAAATAAGTATATTGGAATAATAATTTTACAAAATCAAAAATTACATGGCATTTCTGAAAGATGCATCCCTATCACACAGCTGGGAAACATTCCACTGCCCTCAATCCCTGGCCAGTTCCTTACAGCTAAGACCACTCTTCTCTCTAATGATAGTTTTTGTTCTCTGAGGGGAAGTTTTGCCCCAGCAGCATTCACAGAAGCTTAGGATCCTTCACTGGGGAGGATGATAAGAAGAGGATTTTGCCTGTGACTTGGGAAAGAAATTAGGGTCTCTTTTTAACTTGTTGCAGGTGGGAAACATAAAGATTATTCTTTAAGTGGGTCAAACCCATGAATACAGGACTTTTTTTCCAACTTTCAAGTTGGGCCAAGATTTCAAGTGGCCAACACTTCAGTAACACTGTCCCTGCTGTTTATGTGGGGGCAAATGAAAGAATGAAAATCTCCACAGCAAAATGTGAAGCCATCTGTAGCTCTCTCACAGTAAGATCCTTGGATCAGATCCTGCTCAGCCCTTACAAGTTCACCTATAGTGATAGGCCACCTTTTGTAGTAACTCTGAACTGGCTACCAAGAGGAAAAGTAGATGATTTTCTGAATTCTACAAGTCAAAGTCTGTCCTGCTATGGGTCCCAAGAAGACTGGCGTGTTCCCTTTGTTCTTGTTCTTGCTGTAGTTAATTTATTACTTTCATGTTTTCATTGCTCTATTCCCATCAGTACCTCGTGGAACAGCCACTGCTTTGTGCTTTGAACAGTGACTCTGATCACTGAGCTTGGTTCCTTCTTTAGTTTCTCCTGGAAGAGGCTGGTTGGGATGCTCCCACCTTCCCTGTGCTCCTACCTAAAGATTGACACAGGCTGGGAATGCTTCCTTTTGTGAGGGGTTCCTAAAACAAATGATGACATTGTTTATAGTGAGTAGTTAAAGTAGAATCTGATCTTACTTTTCCAGAGGGGGAGGCCCTAGCTGGGGTTTGAGGTCCTGCTAAGGCTTTTAACCCATCACTAAAGGATCCCCATGGATCTAAAGCTCAGGGAGGGCAAAACAAATTGTTGGTCTGCAGAATGACCCATCAGAAAAGTGAGACTGAAACCCACTCAGCTCCATCTCATGATAAAGCAGCTGTGTCTTCATCTCTAGTGCAAAAGAAAACCACAGCTTTTGAAGTGGGCAGCGATCCATGTCACTGGCAATATCTGCAAATGATTTGGTTGAGACCACTTTAGTTGTTGAAAAGAAATTTAGAAAGAGCCCAAGTTTTTCTGATTTCAGGAAAGACATTTTGTAGATTCAGCTGACGTTCACTGTGATCCATCCAGGTCCGGAGGCTGGGTTTGTTTTAGAAAAAAGGCTGGAAGTATCTGGCTAGACAGGTCGTGTTTGAACATTGACCACCCTCCAGGAGTACCCCAAACACCAGACAGCACCAACTGTTCTGTAACTATTTAGCAAAAGAAATGCTTGCAGCAAACACTTTCTTCTGTAGCAACAAATGGCTTGAAGCTGCCACGAGTAAGAATTCCTAATGAGGTCCTTCCAGAGCAGCTCCTGCAAAGGGCAGAGGAGGGAGAGAAATGTGTCCTAGATTCACAAAAGTGCTCATCTGCCCTCATGCTATCCTCCAGCTGTAAATCAGAATCTCACTTCCTCCTTTCAGAGATTAATCTCATTCATTGAGACAAGAAAATTAGACAATTACAAAACCAAACAGAGTTGTTTGTTTTTTTTGGTTTTTTTTAAGATATGAGCTGCAAAGTGGCTTCTTTTCAAAGTTCATTGTTGGTATACTTTTGGGGCATGTGGAGGACTGGGATGGAGCTTTCATATTTGCAGAAGCAATGACATGTGAGTGGAGGGCTGTGCAGAGAGTGTGAGGCAGAAAGACACCTTTGCCATCTCTGCTGAAATCTCAGAATTTCAATATTAATAATATGAACACACACAGAGGCTGAAATAAAATGTATGCACCGGGGCTTTGATATTTAAATATGGTATTTTCAGTGAGCAGTGGAGGATAATGAGATATGACAGGGAGAGCAGTTCTCAGAACCACAACTAATAAGGAATTTAGACCCCTGAAGTTACATTGTGGGATATCTAATTTTCACTCTTCTGGCTCTAAGAGTAGAGCTGAGAAGTCCTGCTTGAGACAGACAGGTGTCCTACATTATGTACACAAAATTTTGAGTTAAATTTGAGAGAACAGAGGGTTCTGCTGCCTTTAGAGTGACTTCAGCAGGCTGAAGAAATGGGCTGACAGAGCTTCATGAATTTCAACAAAGGGAACACCAAGTCCTACCCCTCGGGGAGGAATAACCTCGGGCACCAGGAGAAAGTGTCTGGGAAGCAGTTTTGCAGAAAAAACCACAGAGGTCCTGGTGCACAAGTTACACAGGAGCTGTAAAAGTGCCCTTACAGTGAAAAGACCAACAGCCTCCAGTGCTGTGTTAGGCAGAGTGCTGCCTGCAGATCACGGGAGGTGGTTCTTCACCTCCATCCAGCACTGGTGGGAACCCCAAGGATGCTGTGTCCATGCTGGGCTCCTCAGCAGAGCAGAGATGTGAACATCTGGAGCTGGAGTGAGGTCAGTAAAGAGCCACAATGATGGGCCAGGTGTTGGAGCACCTGACATACAACCAGAAAAAGAGAAGAGAAGGTTCAGGGGAATCTTGCCCATGTGCATAAATATTTGATGAAATGAAGTAAAAAAGATGGAGCCATCTTGCAGTGTCCAAGATGTCCTCAGTGGTGTCTAGGGACAGGACAAATGGAAATGACAGAAACTGAGAGGAAATTCCATTTAAATGTAAGAGAAAATATTTCTCTTGGAAGGAGGGAAGTTGAGGGAGCACAGACTCTGGATCAGGTCACCCAGTGAGTCTGTGGAGTCTCCATCCTTGGAGGTATTCAAACTCTGAAGGGACATGTGCCTGAGCAAAGTCCTTTAGCATCATGATGCATAATCTTATGGACTTAGAGAAAAGAGCTTTTGAAAATGCACATGAATAATAATGTCCAAGATTTTAGAGAATAAATACACTTTGAAAGAGGTGAGATATAAGCTGTCCATTTGCAAATTATATGCCAAAGGAAGGAGTAATGCCCACAGAGACAGTAATGGGCTACCTGCACCCAGTGTTCAAAGAACTGAATGTCTGTACAGTGAGAGTCCTGGTCAGAGTTTCTCTTCAGACACAGTAGTTTCTGATGGCATTCTCACATTTGCCAAGAAGAATGTCACCAGCTGGGCTGCCATGTGATTGGAGGGTGGGGGGATAGGGTGGGACCAGAAGGTTCTGCTGATTTCCCTCAAAACTAGAATTCCTGGATCATTTAATCACAAATTCCCTAATAGCTCAGTGCAGTCTTGACCAGAATGCAACCATAGGCCACACACATCAGTAACATTTATTTAGCTGGATAAAATATGGTTGTCAATTTACATGGCCCTGTGGGGTCTAGAAAGGAATGATGAGGCTTCACTCTGGCATTTGACTGTAGCTGTTGTGGGGGGGGGAGATAATTTTCTTCTACAATGACTTAATAATTTATCCCCTGACCAGAGGAATATTCATTAAGTAAGTGTGTTGTCCATCTGGGCAAACAGAAGTCACACTAGGCTATATCCAAAAGACATTAGTGGGGCCAGGCCATGGTGTGGGGATGGGATGCTGCAACACTCCTCTTAATTGAGTAAGAAATTGTTGGATCTGAAGAAACTGGAAACTTAAATTATGAAAGAGCAAGGGGATCTATGCATGGGTTGCCTTTTGTGAGGCAGCCAGATGGTGAATGGGTTGTGCAAGTCCTTGAATAAGAAGCCTGAGAAGCATCTTTCAGCTTATTAGCTGAATCACAGAGTGTGAAAGAAACTTTGAAACCTGCTAGACTAGAAAGTAGCATATTTATAGAAATGTCTCTGTGAACTGCATTATCTATTCCTGCACTGCACACTGTCTGGTATTACTACTATTTGTTCTTACCTTAGTGCAGCTTGAAATTGAGAGATTTAGAGATAATGGGCTAATATCAAGACTTTCTATCCTTTTGTCATGCCAGGCCTTAAAATGAAAATACTGAGATGGTCTAACAGTACTCAAATCATGGCAAATCCCAAGAAAATGAGAATGTAGCCCCCCTTACCTGCCACAGGCTGCCTGGCAGCGTTTTACACTGGAGAAAGGAGAATCTTCTTATGGCCACCAGTGAGCCAGAATGTCTTGATGTGCAGCAGAGCCAGGAGCTTTGTGTTGGGATCACTGAGTCTGCAGGGCCTCTAAGGTCACACTGCAGAGACACAGAAAACAGGCTGATACAGCAGGAAGAGACTCACTCCACTAAAACAGTGTCCCAAGAGTGTGGTCCTCTCCTGGGAAGAGTAGCTTGGTCCAGGGCCCAAGGAGCAGGAGTAGCCCATGAATAGTCTGGGTTTAGGGAGGTTGCAGTTCATTTATTTCAATTTGTCTGAGAAAAAAAGGTCAGTGAGTGCAGCACCTGCCACAGAGACAGCCTTGCTTTTCCATGAGACAGTTTTGGAGAAGATTCTGTTACCACTAAAACAAAAGTAGTTGTATATATCAGTCCTGATTATGGATGCGTATACTATGAGACTTTTAGCTCTCTCCCTGGGTGTCTCTGTACATTTCTTGGTGCCAAGGCTAAGAAGGTTGAGGATAGTGTGAGAAAGAGTTACATCTTTAATCAGCCAAAGCCAATTCAGTGAGAAACAGATCAGCGCAGTGCAGAGGATTAGTCCCAGCAAAGGTCCACAGCACTGCAGAACAGATTTACCAGCTCCCATGGTCTTCAGGAGATGTGCAGATAACTGTCCCTGGAGTGAACCAAATGTGCTGGCACAGAGAATAATTCCCTCGAGCAGCATTCCCCAGGGAAATGGAGCACTGGAGAGGTTATGAACTGGCTCCACATCTGTCTCCCCTCACACAGGGCAGGGAGGGTGGGACTCAGCACACAGGGGGATGAGTGGGAATGGGGGTGGGACATGGAGGGATGTACCAGACCCAGAGCATCCCCTTTCTGGGTGGGGAACAGCTCACTGCCAGTGCGGCTGGCTGGGCTCTGCTCAAGAAGCTCCTTGGTGAACAACCCAGCCTTGCTCTGCACTGCTGGGATGGGAGGAGAAGGAACAGGGGAGAGGGCCCTTGTGCCAGGGCTGGATCCATCACTGAAAAGCCTTTACCTCAAGCCTTTTCTTAGTGTGTGGTATCACTATTAACACTTACCTGCACCCTCTGGCAAAAGGGTTCCTGCTCTCCTGTCCACATCCCACACCCACCAGCTGCTTTCAAAGTCACTGCTGTTACCCCCAAATTGCTGCCATGTGGAGGAGGGGAATCAGCATAACACATGCAACCTCTGTAAATGTTTTAAAACAAGTCCATTTTGCGGCCACATCTTGTTGGGTGGGGAGGATTTGGGAGGATTATTGTGTTTCAGCACAGCAGCACATTATAATGACAAAGTATCATGAGCGACTGCATGGGGTGATGCTCTACTGCTGTCTTCAGCCACCACCCAGGCTGGACAATGAGTTTTATAAAGAAGTAAGATCTGCTATGGAAGTAGGAAGTATCTGGCCGCTGTAGAGAAATATTACTCTGTGGGGTTTTTTGAGATTTGTTCCTTTAAAAGCAGTTGTGGTGTTTAAAATCAAGACAAAAGCTACTCCTTTGAGGAAAAAAGGTTAGATAAAATAAACTATTTTAAAACTCACAAATGAGGGGATAAATCTCTACCTTACAGGCTTCTTCTGAAACCACATGGGACCCTGATCCTTTGGTCCTGAAGACAAAAGCCAGAGCCAGATCTCCTGGGTTGCAGTCAATGCTCACTTAACCCAGCACTGCCGAGCTGGGGGTCACCACCCACCCCAAGCACCAGCTGCAATTCAATGGACAGAGGCATTCCTTGGTGTCAGGGAACTTCCAGGTCACAAATTCTAGGTCTGACATGATTTTTGTACATCTCTACAGGCACTAACACCTCCTGATCCGTCCCTATGTTTCGAGTCACCTATACCCATGCAAATAGTAGAACAGATTCAGCAGCCTGTTCCCTGGAGCTGGGTCTGGCTCCAAACCATTGAATGCCAGGGCTGGCAGCTCTGGATGCCATCCCTCCTCAGTTTCCCCACTTCATTATGTGGTGCAAAGGGGGTTTAGAGAGATGTTTTACCTTCAGTGCTTGTCGAATTATTGAAGCAGCTGAGGTTTAACTGCCTGAGAGAAGTAGAATACAACACTCAAAATCATTAAAGCACTTTAAGTTAATAATTCAAGCGGCACTGTGAGCAGAGGGGAGTTAAAACCAAGACCTCATAGCCAAACTCAAATTTTGGGTGTCTGGGCATGTAGAATTCTGGACTATGTTGGATTTTTCTCCCTCAGTGAGTATTTTATGGGTAGGGCTGAGTTTTCTGCCTCAACATTATTTTTTACCCAGCCAGGATTTGGTCTAGGTTTTAAGTGCAATACAGGCTGTCCAAGGAGTATCATGTGCCTCACGCAGACTTGTGCATTTTTACCTTGTTTATCTCCCTTCTGCAAGATAAATATTCAGCTTTTGCACTAGTAAGTGGATAAATTTTCCCCAAAGAACCAAACTCAGCTCTGGGAAATGGGCTTGCAGCAACATCCCTGTATAGGGCTGACAGGGATGGGGAGGATGGGACCTTTCTGACTGAGTAGGTGTTTGAGTTATTGGAGAATTTAATTTCTTTCCCCTAAGCACTCCCTTCCTTTCTGTGGAAGTTATTTTTTCACTTGCTATTTAAACTGATGCAAAGTGCTTAACATAGATATCAGTATCCAAGCTTGCTGCAAGTATTAATGGGTAATTGAAGCAGTAATGCAAGCGAATGGGAGCATCCTCCAGCATGTAATTGACTGATGTCCTCAATTCTGCAGAAATTCCCAGATCACCAGCTGGTCCAAGGTCTACTGGGGAGGAGGAAAACCCACCTACATACATAAACATAGATTCCTCCTTGTTTTAGGGCTTCCTGGAGCTTACAGTGACATTTGAATTAAAAATATTATTTCTGAAAATAATAACTTCAGTAGTTAAAAAAAATATATAGGAAGGCAATGCAATATCCCTGCAGGTGCAGATAACCTTCTGGGACTTACACCTGGGACAGAGGAGGTAAAGCATAACTCACAGACAATGGAGAAAGGATGAAAAGAAAAATTCTGAAGAGCTTTCATCAAAGGAAATTGAATTTGGGGGATAAATTTACCCCATAAATCTAGGAGTAAAAATAGCTGAGGCTGACTGATAGTGGTCTGAAAAATGAGTTCAGTTAGAATGGTCACAGCTGTGATGGATAGGGGAGCTGCTTCTTATCAGGTCAGGCCAGTAATGGAAAGGCAATGGGATAATCATCAAATAATTCTTTATACTACCTATCAGTTACACATAAGTGGTTGCCTTACAGAGCCAGTTAACTGGTGACAGTAAATCTGAGCAGAGCCTGCACGCTTCAAATGAGGGTCTCCTGGTGCTCCTCCCTTACTCGTTGGAGTGCATTTTGTTTTTCCATCTGTGATGTTGCTGGGTTAGCTCTGACTAAGTGCTGTTGCTGTTTGATAGTGTCCTGGTACCTGTGAGAAATGTGCCAGGGATGCCACAGTAGTTTCAAGCAGACATGCATCACCAGCAAGCCCCCCCTCCCCGGAGTGAACTGGCTTTTCCAGTGCCACTGAACTGAGATCCCTTAAGAGATTTATTTTTCAGATAAGAACTGAAGTCATGCCTCTGCCTACTAAGAATAATGCTCCTTTTACTGTTGTTAATGCTCCTTTTACTATTGTTACTACTACTGCCAATACCACTACAGCATAACCAGTAGTACTAGTGGTAAGAGCAACAAGGAATAACCACAATAAAGACATTTCCCACCTTATTCCTGAGCACTAGAACTACCCTGGCAAGAATAAAAAAAATGGCACTGACTGCCCAGCAGCATCTTTGATGGCTGTGGTTTATCCATGAAGGGGTTTCTGGGGGTGACATTTTGGAGCTTTTCTGTGGGGTTTCCTTTAAAATGAGGTTGAAGAGGGTGGAGTGTGGGGTGTGTGAAGATAAATATCCTGATGGGACAGGTGATGCTGGGGCTGTAAGCAATTGCATCAAAGCATATGAGTTTGTGATAAAATTGTGACCATAGCCATGTTCACAAAGATGTGAAATACATCTCTGAAGACCACTTAAATTTTTCAGAGCAGAAACGATGCTCATATAGGCAATTACTTGGTAGCTCCTTGTGTTTCCACGTTGAAATATACTCCTGTTTTGTAAAACATTGCCCTTTACAGTATTCTGAGTCACCTGATGTGCTGAGGCATGGTGCATACTTGGAACAGCTGGGTGAGGATCTTTTCTGACCCCTAATACTGATTGTTTTCACTTTAAAGGAGATAACCCCAGAAGTCGGCAGTAATGGTAGCTACTGGTATGGCACAGTCCCAGATGTTTCTGTTATTAAGGAAAGTTTTCAGTAAATATTAGGGTAATGAGGTGTTCTTGGTCACGAGAGGGCTTCATCCAACAAGTTGCCAGGTATCTGTGAAGCAAATGGAAACCTGCAGCCATGTTCTCTTCAGCTGCAGAGTGAAGGTACTGACTTTCTACTGAAAAGGGGCTGGTTTGTTTTTTTTTTTTTGGTGTTGTTTTTTTATTTTGGTTTTTTTTTTTTTGCTTAGTAAATTCTTCACTGGAATCCTAATTTTATTTAGGGATTTTCATTAAAGGGAAATATTGATTTCTTTGTGTCTCCTCTTTTTGACACACACACACACACACAAAATTGCTGGAAGAAAAATACTCACCATTTGCTTCCTAGTGATGTCTTTCTACTCTTCATCAGTCAATCCTCAACATTCAGAGTTTCAGCTATTCACAAAGCTTTGCACCATCCCTTCCAAAACACCACACTACTCAGTGAGGCTTGAGATATCTCATGAGTTTAATTAGTTTGTGACTTAAAGGAAAACACAGTTGCAGTTTCCCACATGCCATGTCACACTGTGCATCTGTCAAAGAGGCAGTGGGAGTCTTCCAAGAAATGCTTGCCCTGTTATTCAGAAAGCCAAGGCCTTTTGCTCCCTTCAATGGCAGCTTGACTTAATAATTAATGCCTAGCACTATGTAAACACGAGCTAATGAACCCCTCATTCTACCCTAAGGCTAAGGATTAGCATTTCCCTCACACAGAGTGGGAGACTGGGCCCAGCAAACCCCTTTGTGTCTTTTTTTCTGCTTATGATGGCCCAGGAAACTTCAGGACTCTGATGACCCTGTAGAAGAAACTAGCTTTAGGCAATGAACTGAAACAGGAGGTTTTTTCAATTCAGGAACAATATGAAGAAACTCTTGAGTACAGTGCATCTGTGCTTCTGGACTCTCTGCTTGCTGGTGGACCAGAAGGCCAGAAACTGAAACAGGCAGGAATTCAAGCTGCTGTAAGTGGGGTTGGCTAATATAAATTCAGTTTCCATGTCAAAATCATTCTTAGGGGACCATGACTCTCTTGGCCTCCTTGACCTTTCTGAAAGTTTGATGTCGCAGGCTGAGATACACAGTGATTATTCAGGCTTGTCACTCCCTCTCATCTCATAAATCAATAGAGAAATGGAGAATCCTTGAAAAATTCAATAGTCGAGTGCAGGTGCCAAAGTGAAATGGGACTCAGGTCAAAGAAAGGAATCCTGGCTCAAATAAAAATAAAAGACCCCATTTTGTCAGATAATAAGCCCTTGAGCATTTCCTCTTAGGAATACAAGACACCAGCATACCAGAAGCAGTAGTCTCCTGTTCCACAGAATAACTCCATGGAGTTCAGAAAGATGCAGATGGTGCTAATTATGTACCTTTTCTCTTCCCCTTTGTACCTACAAAAAGCCCCAAATATTCACCAGCCTTCCTGTGCTGTAAGACTTTCAAAAAGATAATTCCATAACCAGGCTTCAAACCTACTGATAAAATGAACAAATCTGATTTCAGACACCCATTCCATAGCCTTGCTTTGGCCTGGCTCTGTGGTGGCTCACCAGCTGAAGCTGATGGATAAATACTGGGTTTTTTGGACCATGTCTTTTGAGGAACTTACATTCCCAAGGCACACAGGTTAGGTGACACCTGATCAATGATTTTCAGTATGTTGGTGATTGAATGGGATTAAAAGTGCTTTCAAGGATACAGGGAATTATCTCCTATCTTCTACAGCTTTGTTTCTATGCCTGATCCCAGGAGGTTTATTTCCCTGGTTCACAGAGCATCACAGCTGCAGTCTTTGCCATCAAATCATTGCTGACATCAACATCTCAGAATTCAAAGCTCTACCCAGCTCTGGTGTCTCTGCAAAGAACATTCAGCCAGGGGGGGTTTTGAATAGAAAGGATATTGTCACAGCCATAAAACCAGGAGTCTTCTCTATTACAGGGTCTTTGTTCCAGTATTTTCTGCAAAATGTTGTTCTTATCTATTAATGGGAGTCATGCAGACTTCTGTAAACACATTGCATAGCCTGAAGAAAAGGAGATTTAGGAGAGACCATATCACTCTCTACAACCACCTGAAAGGAGGTTGTAGCCATGTGATGTTGGCCTCTTCTGCCAGAAAAATAGTGACAGGACAAGAGGACATGGCCTCAAGCTGCCCCAGGAGAGCTTCATGTTGGACATCAGGAAGAATTTCTTTATGGAAAGAGTTGTCAATCATTGGAATGGGCTGCTCAGGGTGGTGGTGAAGTCACTTCTGCAGGAAGTGTTCAAGAAATGACTGAATGTGGTACTTTGTGCCATAGTTTAGTTGACAAGGTCTTTTTAAATTTTAATGATTCTGTAATTCTCATTCTAAGAAGAAATGAATGCCACTGGTTTAACCTAGTCAATCAAAGCTCTGGCAGAGCCAATAGCTGGATCCAATTCTCTCAATATCTTCCTGTGTTTGCACATCTGTCTGGACATAAAACTCAACCAGGGTTGTGAGTCTGTGCACCTCCATCCTTCTTTTTCAATGACATCAGAGGCTTAAATGCCATAGTCAAAACTCTCCTTTCTTATCAGGCTGTGGATGCAAAGCTTGGCAAGGAGGAGCCTACAGGGGAAGGGGAGTCCTCTTCTTCAAAGCAGCTTAATCCTAGCAGGGAATTGCTTCTGAGCCCAGTGCTGGATTCCATCCTGCCCTGCTCGCCTCAGCACTCTGGTGAGGAGCAGTTCCATGGCTTAAAGCTTCTCCCTGTGACTGGGGATCCTCCCCAGTGATTACAGTGATGACACAGCAGCAGCTCATCACTGACTCATTCATCAACGTCTCTGAGAGAAGCAGGGGCAGGAGGGGGACCTGCATTTCTTTCATTAATATTCCAGAATTTCTGTGAAGCTGACGAGGAATGCCTGAGACCGCCTGCATGTTGTGTGAGAGAAACATTCACCTTTGCTTCCTGTGGGAAGCTGCCTGTGGCATCCCCCACCCCTCTGAGTCAGAGCTAGCAGCTCTTCATTTTATTTGTTCTTCTGGACATAGGCAAATGCTGCATGTGGGAAAATGGGAAATGAAAACATGTTGAAGGACAGTCACTGGCACAGTTGAGAATGGCATAGATTTCCACACAGCACAAGAGAAAATAAAACTTAAAAATAGCAGCATTCCTAGTGTATATGTATATATGTGTGCCAAAGCAGCATGAGCAACCATGAAGAGCTGCATGTTGCACAGCTTTCCCCAGTTCTCTGTGGCAGTTGCCTTGAGAGGTGTAATAGCTCACCTTTGACTCAAGTTGAATTAAAAGGAGTCTTTTTTGTCAGTTCATGTGTTACTACAATGCTCCCAGTACTCTGGTTCCTTGTCTGCAAAGCTACCATGCAGCAGAGCCTCCTGGAGTACTTATCTTGGTGTCTGACATGGTTTTGCCCTGAACATGTTGTGCTTCAGCAAATTATAATCTGATTTGAAAGTGATGCTTATCTAAAGTGGGCTAAATGACTTACCATTCATAATCCTGGGCACAATAAAAGAGAAGGCATCAGATGCACAATATCTCTCTGTCCATGCTGTCGTGTTACAGTCTGTCAAGGGCCCTTATTTGGAAGAAGGGATTGAATTCCTTGTGTGTAGCAGAGACATCATTGCTTGCATGATCTCCAGGCTTTCAAGTCATTACACTACTGACTGCTCTGCTTCTCAAGCAGCTTCTCAGCTTCATTTCTATGCCTGATCCCAGGAGGTTTATTTCCCTGGTTCACAGAGCATCACAGCTGCAGACTTCGTCATCAAACCATTGCTGACGCTGATCGACATCTCAGGGTTCAAAGCTCTGTCCAGCTCTGGTGTCTCTGCAAACAAAATTCAGCCAAGGGTTTTTTGAATAGAAAGGATATGGTCACATTCATAAAAACAGGAGGCTTCTTGACTGCAGGGTTTTTGTTTCAGTATTTTCTGCAATGTGGTGTTCTCATTCATCAATGGGATCATTCAGGCATCCATTCACACACACTTTGGTTAGTACAGTGGTCAAACATCTGGAAGACAGCCTCAGTGTGCTGGTGATGACCTCACTGTCTCTTGCTGTCAGCAGGTGGATGATGCAGTGCCTGGGAGGGAATGTGTTGGTGGAGAGTTTCTGATAACTGAGAAGCAGGACCAGGCTGGATGAGGGTCTAGGCAAACTCATCTAGTGGAAAGTGCTCCTGCCCATGGCAGAGGGGTTAGAATGAGATGATCCTGAAGGTCCCTTCCAACCCAAATAATTCTGTGGTTCTGAGTCTATGACCCTTGGTGCTCTACAGGCTCCTGTGGTGGTAACCCAGTGACCCTGGGAACAATCTGGAAGGGCAGCAGAGAAATTGTGGCTAAGTCTGTCCACACAGACAGGCTGTGGCACTGCACATATCTTTCAGTTCTCAAAGGAGGTTTCTCCAGGGCAAGGAAATGCAAAATCTGTATTGTATATACAGGAAGCAATGCTTAGCACTGCAAGGCAGCACCAAATGTATTTGGCTATAAAGACCTTGTGACTATAAAGCAGGGGGAGAGCATGAGGCAGGAGCAGACAGATGAAGAATGACTGAGGCTGCTCTGGAGATTTGGGTTGAATGTGAGCTTTGCTGCAGTCAGGAATCCTAGGACTGTATGAGGCCCTCACATTACTGAGTGCAATCACCCTCAGACACTGCTGAGCTGAGTTCAATGCCTGCCTTGGCTTCATGTCGACACTGGATTAGCTGCTGAGGACATTGCAATATTTTGCATAAACAACCTCCTGCTCCAAAGCTGGACAGCCTTGAATAACCTTTCCCAGGCTGCTCTCTGTCCGCTTTTGAGTCTTTTAATTTTGCAATCTGAAAAGAAGACAAGTATTTCTAGTTCTAGGCTGATGCTGTCCAGATGCATAATGGAAACCACGTGCTTTGTTTCTGCTCCTTTGGTTGTGGCCCATAAGATGTATTGAAGCAGGTCTCAAAAAAGCTTCATTGAGGAGGAGAAAAAGAGAATGAATATTTTTTTTTTGCCTCAAGTGCACTCCTGACATGAATTTGTCTTCCTTTCCTTTGGGCACTGCCCTTGTGGCATTCATTTATACTCCACTGCTTTAGGACATGGGAATACATATTCTGCTTGTGAGACTCAATTTATTCATATTATTCACAACTGTATGAATCCCTGCAAGGATGACTTCCCCATCTCCTGCAGATCCCACCTCTGTCTTCTAGTGTTAATGCTGTGCAAGACATCAGATTTCAAATTACCTATTTCAGAAAGTCTTGTCCAATAATAGGTAACAATGGGATGACATCCCAAATTTTATGGGCTTTAATTTTTATAACAAGCAGAATTGATTTCTCCAAAGATACTCGCTTGACAATGATAAAATAGAATTTTGGAAATAAATTACCTGGAGATTAACTCATTGTTTAAAGGCAGAATGAGGTGAAAATTTCAAGCCTGAAGTAAGGCTATCTCTGGAGATGGGAGATGTGAAGTCTGTATCTGGAGGAAGATTTGGAGATTCCATTTAACCCAGTAAAGGCTTCATGGAGAATAGCTGTACTATTCATGAATGGCACTTATACTCCTGGTTTGTTTATGTACAGGTTCTTACAGAAATATTATGAGTTAGAGAGTTATAAAAGACTTTATGGTCTGCACATCCCACTATAAATCCAGGTTGCCTTAGTTACCATCTGGCTAACTGCACAGGTGAGGGGAAAGAGAGGGACTGGGAGGGAGGGATTAGTACTAATACATTTTTTAAATCTAGAAAGATCTTGTGAATTCTAATGCTGTGATAGGACAGAAAGCTTTCAAGACCTGCATAATACAAGAGGACTATGAAAGCAAGGATTTGGACTGGCAGCTCTTTGACAAGAACACACTGATGGGTCTTTTTGCTAAGAGCATCATGAATTGCCTACTCAAAAACTTCAGCAAAACTAATATGCAGTCACTTCTTGAATATTTTCTGTATTTGGGTTGGGGAGCTGTGTCTTTCTTGGTAATAAAATGTGCTTCAGGCATGGGATAACCAGGTGATCAAACTGTAAAACTGGATGCAGAATGGCATGATCTGGTCCTTGTCTGGTCTAGTTAAGGGTAAATGAAGAAAACACATCTTCCCAATGTCTTCAAAAGAGGTCTGTCCACTTGAACAAAGCAGGCTGGAAGGACAGCACTGGTATTCCTGAGAAGTTTTGTCACACATTGTGAGTCACATATTAGCTGACTGTTCTTAGAGCAAGTCCCAGATGACAGAATCAACAGCAAAGACTTGACATCCTTCAACTGAAAAGGCAAAAGAGAAGATGAAATCAAATACTTCTAGCACATGCTGTTGTGAAGGAAAGTTTACATTAGTGGAGGTCCCTTCCTGTGGGAAGAGGGGCCAGCACTTCATAAAAGCTTTTATTAAAAGCCAAGTTCATAATCTTGTGAGAACAGAGTAATTTCTTTGTGAACAGCACTGCTAGTAGGGTAGATGGCTGAGTCCTACTGTGCCTTCCACATTCCATTGCCCTATGCATACAAAGCAAACCAAATTTAATTTGCTGATTTTTTTTTTTTTGGTGGGGAGGGTTTAATATATATAAGGCAAAATGCACCTAAACTGGAAGAAGTTTGTAAACAAAACCAGAAGTGTCTGTCCTATGGCTGTTCTTCCCAAAAAATTTGGAACAGTATTCATGGCTCATTAGGCCCATGGCTTGCCTTTTTGGTTAACTTCTAATGAGTAATATGATCACACAGACTGTTGTGGGACTCTAAGCCTCCAGGGGTGCCAAATACAGATGTTTGCAGTCACTCTTCTCTAAAAGATGCCCTGGGGATCTTGGATATTACTGATGAGAGCTTCTGTGTCCTGACAAAAATAGTTTCTCTAAATTAGAATGAGGAAAATAGGTAGAAATTGTGACACCTTTTTTTAATTTTTAGTCTGAATTTATACTGAAATGAGTAGGAAAGATGGTTGTGTGGGCACGCTGACTGTTAGTCAGTATCCTCTAACCCCTATAAATTTTAACCTGATGGCCAAATTCTCTTCCTTCTTCTGCACTTATATGGCCTCACCTTGAGTCCTGTGTGCAATTTTGGGCACCACAATATAAAAAAAAGACATTAATCTGTTAGAGAGTGTCCAAACGAAAGCAATAAGGATGGTGAAGGGTCTGGAAGAGAAGCCATATGAGAAGTGGTTGGGATTCCTTGGTCTTTTCAGCCTGGAGAAGGGGAGACTCAGGGGAGACCTCATTATGGTCTTCAACATCCGCACAAGGGGACGTGGAGGGGCAGGGACTGACTACCTCACTCTCTTGAGCAGTGACAAGACTAGACAGAACAGCATGAAGCTGAGTCAGGGGAGTTTAGGTTGGATGGCTGGAAAATTTTCACCCAGAGGGCTGGGCACTGGAACAAGCCTTCCAGAGAAGTGCCAGCGCAGAGCCTGACAGAATTTGAGAAGTGTCTGGACAATGCTCTCAGGCACACGGTGTGACCCCGGGGTTATCCTGCGTAGGGCCAGGAGCTGGACTTGATGATCCTGATGGGTCCCTTCCAGCTCAGGATATTCTGTGATTCCGTGGCTCTTCTGTGATTCTTCTGTCTGCTGCTGCTTGCTGAGCATGAAGCCAAATGGTGTGGGACACTCCTTTGGTCAGCTCTTGTCCACTCTCCTGGCTGTGTCCCATCCCAGCTTCCTGTGCACTCCAGCCTACTCAATGGCAGGACAACAGGAGAAGCAGAAAAATCCTTGATGTTGTGTAATCCCTACTCAGCAATAGCTAAAATATCCCTGTGTTATTAAAACCATTTTTATCATAAATATATCACCATTATGAAGAAAATTAACTCTATCCTAGTCTGAATCAATGTAATCATAAAGGAACTTGAATTTTGTGTGTTGACTAAAAAATGCCCCAGATCTCTTTCTACACTGGTATTCATAGTCATGATCCATAAGAAGTAAGAAAAGCAGGAATGCTAAGTTGATGTGTTTCAAGGAAGGAAGCAGGAACCTCCATTCAGATCACAAAAGAAGGTGAAAGGAAGACTTTGGGCTCTTCCTGCAGTAGCTCTGACTGCTTGGTGATATTAGTTTTCAACATAATGCTCTTTCACAAAACCTGCCCTTGGTCAAGCATGTGCTTCTTGGGATAATAAGAGTAAACCAGTTCTGGCTTATTGAAGTGCATATTGAAGGCAGAGTTATTGAACTTCACCCAAAGGCAGAACACTTGGACATCAATCTTTATTCTCAATTCTGACAATATTTATTCTCAATTCTGGCATTGGCAATGTGGTTCCTCAGGGCTTCTTTTTAACCCTTCTCTGTGGTGAGTGCAATCATAACTTACCCATCTCAGGTCTTGAGATTTCTAAGCGTAACTAAGAAATCTTTATTCTCACTGGTCACTGAACTAGGTGGGATCAAATATTAGCTTGAAATACAGAGTGGAGTACAAAATAGCACTCATTATTTTCTCCATGGTGCTCAGTTTCCTTTTTAGACTGAAATATACTGTCTGAAATATACTGGACAGATAATTTTTCTAGCAGTGCTAACTATAGATGAGTAATTCTTATGGTCTTTAAAAATAGCTCAGGCAAAAAACTCCCCATCTACACAACTAATGCACTTACAACCACCACATCTTGAAATTATCTGGTTTCTTTTAAGGGGTCCCTATTCCAGAATTTGAAGCTTACTGAAACAATATGGCAACACTGCCATTTCTGATGGGGTGAGGAGCTCGGGACTGGCTAGTGTTAATTTACTCCTTGAGGTGGATTGAATTTTGACAAAAAAAATGTGTTTTGCTGTTTCTGTTTCAGTTTGCTGGCTGAGCATTTTTTTAATGCCTACTGCCTCTGCTCAGCAGTATAAAAGCATGATTGCTTTTTATTGCCATTCTCTCCCAGCACAAGATTGTGTCTGTGTCTCTTACAGACTTGTCAATCTGCAAACTTCATTTGTAATTTTCCAGAAACCCTCAGGGCATATTTCTTGAAGTAGTCTACCCTCTGTCTCGCAGGAGAAGAGAGAGTTTCACCTTTGGCTGTGTGGGATGGCAGAGAACCAGCCTGCATCCACTTGTGAGGGTTCTGCAGGGGCTGGTGATGATGTGGTAGGTGGGCTGCATGTTTTCCCTTCTGTCCCATTTTCAGTGGGACTATGACAACAAGCTGCAGGATCCCAGGGCAATCCTATGGCTCAGAGAATTGTATTTGCTGTTCTGGGAACTGTGGCACTGCCTGAAATCAATCCTTTGCTCATCCTAGTGCTTTTTCCTTCTCCTTCCTTACAGTCCTCTGGCTCCTCATCACAGTTTCACTCCTAGCTGGATTCTGGGTCCTTCTGCTCCTCTTGGCTGCCTGGATGTCAACTTATTTTCAGTTCCATAATTGTTCCTACCAGCCAAAAGAAGAAAACTCAGGAAAAATTTGGCTCAAAATCTGGGATGGAGTGTCCTTGCTAGGCTGAAAGTTCTAGAATGACCAACACACTTTGTGTAATATACTCTGCTGAAACTGCAGCTCACCAGGCACAAGGAGAGTGGACAGGACACTGCTGGTAGAGTGAAGTCTGGAGGTGAGCGTGAGGGGGCTAGAGAATTGCCATGAAAACAGTGAAATAATTCAAGTCTATGGAAATTTATTTCCCTAGATTAAGTTTAAAATACTTAATATCTGCTTCTTCCCTTTGTGTTATTCCTTCAAACAGCAGAAGCAATTTTGCTGAAATTTCCTAAGGACCCATCTTTTCCACAATCAGAACAAACATTTAAGGGAAATGTTTAAACGTTCCAATCTTGCTGTTTGCAAATAACAGGGTGTGATAAGAGACTTTCTGTTGATTTCAGTGGAAGTTGAGGACAAAGAGAGAAGGCTGAGGCAGAAACACAAGGGACAAAGAGATCAGTCAAAATGTGTAAGATCAGTGAACACGTCCTGTCCTGCCTCAGTGGCTCACTTTTTCTTGCATTCCTCCAGAAAATGCAAGGTGCTTTTTTCTGCTCTGCAAGTACAGCCTGTGTCTCACTAAAGATGTTGAAATGGGGGAAAGGAATGTTCATAGACGAGCTGAGAAATGAGGGGAAAATTCTGCTCATGGTTCATTTCCATGCTTCAAACTTGAAATCCAAGGTTCAAATGTCATTTAAATATTGTGATTAAAACTTGAGGTGTTTCTTAAGGGATTTCTGCATACAGACAATAGTAAGGGTGCCAGACAGCACTTGCAAAAGGACCAAAGAAGGATGGGTGCCTAATCCTTTACAATTCTTTTTTTAGGTTCTTTTGGAGCTCATACTGAGTACCTATCCCACATTTAATATGCCTTTTTAGACCTTATGCAATCCTGTATTCACCAAATTCCTTTGCTTGGTTACAAAGCAAACAGTTATTTTCAGCAATAAGCAATGAGGACAGTAGATGCTTTTGATCAATATTTCACCAGAAGAATTTTCAATCTATAAACTGCTTTATCATTCCACTAATGCCAGCAGGCCTTTAGGAAAAGCAGAGCACCAGGGCATTGCTAATACTGAGCAGTCCCTGTGTATGTTCTGTTCTGGGGTCAGTAAGGTATGAGCTGTCTCTCACTTCATCCAACAAAATTCCAAGCTGGTACCCAGCCACTGAAGCCTCTTTCTATAACATCTTCTCATCATGCCACTTCTATTCCTCACTTCCCTTAAAAAAAATGTGCACTTCAGAACTCAGCTGTTCTCTACTTTTGAGAAATCTGAATCCATAAATCATGTAGGTGCATCCTTTTTTTTTCTCCTCCCAGATGCATTATTTGGAATAACAGAATATTTTTTTTCTAAAGCTTTAGGTGTATTTATGCATCGGTATATCTATATATTTATATCTCTCTCCATTCTGTGGGCTATTTTTGGATGCTACTGCTGAGTACCAAGAGCTACTGCATGTGAACAGGTAGATATATATTGTCTTTCCTTGTTTGTCATCTTCTACTGCAGCTGTAAAGAAGAATGTGGCTAGAAATAAATCTGAGTTACTCATATTATGATTACTTGGTAGAGCCAATCAGTTTTCCAAAAAAGTTTTGATTCATTTTATTCAAGAAAGTAACTCTCTAGGTAGAGGACTAAGTGAAGTCAGATTTATTATTGTATTTGTCTGTATCTCTTTATGCAGCTGCCTAAGTCTCAGACACTGAAAAAAACCAAAGCAAATCCAAGCAAAATAATTGAAAACAATGCCAAAAAAAGGTCTTTAGAAGCTACCTAATTACACCTTTGAAGAAAATAAAGGCTAGTAGATGTTTCTTTTGCCTAATCATTCTCAAGCATTAAGTCACAAGTAAAGAACCTGTTCCTCTCATGCTCTATGAAATGCACAGAGACCTTCGGTGATGAAAGCCTTTTTGGGTTTTGCATTTTTACTGTACTTCTTTTTTCTCTTCACCTCCCTCAAAGCTTCTTCCTCTTCCACACCCACGTAACACCTGTGACACTTAATTGGGAAGATAGGCTGGAACCTCATTATTCTGCTCTGTGCTGTTTTGGAGTTAGTTTTCTGCACAGTAGCTGGTTTGGTGTCATGTTTTTGATTTGTGATACCGAGAGTGTAGGTTACATGGTGATGTATTAGATGTGGAACTTCCAGGACAGATTAACCCAACAATCACTTTTTACAACCACCTTAAAGGGGCAGAGGTGGGCTCTTTACCAGGCAGCAAGTGAGAGAATGAGGAGATGGCCTCAAACTGCACCAGAAGAGGTTCAGGTTGGACAGGAAAAATATATTTCACTGAAAGAGTGGTCAAACATTGGAATGGGTTGCCCAGGGAGGTGGTGGAGTCACTGTCCCTGGAGGTGTGTAAAGAAAGAGTGGTTGTGGCATTCAATTCTCTGGTTGAAGAGGTAGTGTTTGGACTTGACCTTAAAGATCTTTTCCAATAGGAACGATTCCCTGATTTTAGGAATTGTCCAAAGGGTTATTTCATACCATAGGGCATCATGCTCAGCATATAAAGCTGGAAAGAAGGAGGAGGAAGGAAAGGTCATTTGGAGTTTTGACATTTGTCTTCCTCAGTCACCATTATGTGAGATAAAGCTGTGCTCTCCTAGAACTGGCTGAGATGATCTCAGCTGGCCAGAGCCCAGTGCTCATAACACCAAGCTTGTGGGTGTGAATCCTATGTGGGCCATTCATTTAAGAGCTGGACTTGATCATCCTTGTGGATCCTTGTGGGTCCCCTTCCAACTCAGAATATTATGTGATTCAGAAATTCAAAAATCTGCATGCTGATGGGTCTTAGAGAACAAATTCCTTATTTTGCTCTGCCTGTGCACAAAGTTTTTGTCTGTCTGTCAAATTGTCTTTATCTCAACCCATGAATTTTCTTACTTTTACTCTTCCAATTCTCTCCTCCATCCCACTGGAAAGGAGTGCCTGAGTGTCTCTGTGGTGCTCAGATAAGATATTCTTCCCATTTCCATCTTCTTTTACCCCTGTGAAGCTAAGCAAGCTCAGCTTGGCAAAAGTGCTCTGATGGCTCTGAAGGTGGGAAGTGAAGAAAGGTTGAACAGCTCTAAGAGAAGTGAAGGGCTACAGGAATCCTTGCTGGATGTTGCACTGGAACTTGAATGTGGCTGTGAGTGTGTTAGCAGAGGCTATTTTGTAAGAAGCTGGTCTGACAATCTTTTTGGGGAGGAAATAAACAATGACATGGTCACAAGAAGATAAAATGGCTGAAGGACGGAAGGTCTGGAGCAACCAGAGGGTGCAAGTTACTTATGTGGAAGAAAGTGGAACTGGATGTTCCCGAGTTACTAGAGAAAGAAAGTGGGAGATGTTCATATGAAGCAGAGGTAAAAGAAGGTAGGATGAGTCTTCATGTAACCTGTACAGAAGCCTCTCCTGACTTCCAAGCTCACCCTAGATGTTCTCTTGTGGTGTTTTTCCATGTCATATCTGTCAGCCCCTGTTCTGGTTATCCTAGAATGCAGATGAGAAAACTGCACTCAGCACTGGTTCCTCCAGGGTTAGTAAAAAATATGCAATTATTCACTTCTACTGCTATTTATGTTCCCATATGAGTACATCTTATATCTGAGTGGAGGGAAAAAAAGATACACCAACCAAACCATTGTAATCTTTCAGCAAAGTTCTTAATGAGTGTTCCTTGCAAAGAAAGAAAAAAATGAAACCCACAATGTTTTCTTCCTTTGTTTCCTTTTGCAATTTTCCAAGAAGCATTGCTCTACACATTATCAGCACTATAAATCTAATACTCCTTAGAAACACTTGTTTAAGAGATAAGAGCCAGGGACAAAACTATATAAAAACTTGATGCTGGGTCTGCAACCACTGCTTTACAACAGATCATAGGAGGGATTTGTTTTTCTGTATTTCTCCTCTCAGGGAATTCATAACTTTTGCTATGACAGATAAAAATATTTTTAATAATCTTGCAACAAGGAATTTGGTGTGTGATCCTTAAAACCAAGGCAAGACAAAATCTTCTCTGCTTCAGGAGCATTACTGATGAAAGAATGCATCTGAAACTCCTCCGGTGCTGCCGGGTACAATTCCACTCATTGGAGGCTCACTCTATTCATATGAGTGCAGAAAAACAAGCAACATTTAGTGCATTCCCATCCCTTTTTTTACACTTCATTTCCTGTTCTTATTATGAAGCATTGTCAGACAACTGGATCTCTGGGTTTAATGGTTCATTAACCCCCTTGCCAAAGCACTCACAGTATTACCAAGAACTGAGGCAGATTCACTATTTACACAAACACACACACATATACACCGGCTATTTAGATGGAATTATTATTCATAAATTACTCTTAATTAGACTGTTCATCACTCTGCCTGATTGTGCTCCCCTGTTATAAGTAGCACTAAATTTCTTCTTGAAATTCATCACCATCGCTTGTTTTTCCATGTGTGTTTCCCCCCACAGTTTCAAAATAACATCCTCTTATTGCTGGAACAGTTGATAAGATTTTGGCATTGCTCAGCCTGGTGTTAACTCCATAATCCTGACTGCTGCCCAAGTCAGGGCTCTTCACCTTTCATAAGAGGAGAACAGTATGGGACAAGATCAGACTGAGAAGAAATGGCTCACAGGGAAATAAAATTATTTGGATCCACCTTGGCTTGCATTCCCAGAGGTTTCATACACGGGGTTCCACATCTGCATTCCAGGCTGAACCCTGCAGTTCCAGCAGTCTCTTTGAAAGGTGGCACCTATCTTAAGGAGGGTGGTTATGTCAGTTTTGCACTTAGACACTCAGATCCTGAAGATGAGAGGGATTAATCTGCCTTTGGCATTTCCCATCTCCTAGCATGTGTGCTCTTGGCTTTCATGTGTGACTTTTATTGATCCCTTTCAGAAAAATCCTTCTCCTGTGCTAACACCCTGAGGACTTCCCCAAGTGCAAGGTTTCTACTATAAAACCACGCACCAAAATGGAATTTGCCATTCTGAATCTCACAGTGGCTGAATGAACCTTTGGGAGGTCTTGGCTGGAGACAGAGGGTCAGTGCAGAGGGTGGGGGGAGTAATTTGTTTTTCCTGTGGGCTGCCTCATAGAATTTAATGCCTTCTCTTCACGATGCAGTCTCTGCAAGCAGTCCAGGCTTCTGTATCTGGAAATGAGTCTTTGGATCTGGCACCTGCAAAGGCAGCTGGATCTTTCCCACTTTTTTTCACTAGAAAGTGCCTATCTCTGATGCCTTTACCTGGGCAGTCAGTTTGCCCTCTTCTCCATCTTACTTAACAGGCTGCACCATCAAATGTTCTATTGGTTTTTTTTTTTGCTTTTGACATGGTAAGGAAGGAAGCAAGAAATCTCAGCGAAAAAAAAAAAAAATACAAGCAGCCAAGAAAAAGAAAAGACAAAACAAATCCTCCCACCGAAGCAGAGATCTCAGAGCTCATTTATTTCAACTTTCAACTTACACTGAGATTTTTCCAATTTGCTGACGTTAAAAAGTACATTGAATCTTGGCTGAAGTGCAAGTTCTAAAACACTTATTATTTTTTTAAGCAGAATTTATATCCACAGTTGCACGGGAGACAGATAATAGAGCAGGCAGATGAAGCCTGCCCTATCCAGGGCAGGGAATTTGCAAGCACTGTGATAAATTTCAGAGGAGAGTTGTTTTCTTTGAGTTTCAGTCATATTGTGGTATTGAAAACCTTCAAAGCTAATTTCCTTGTTGTCAGGACTGAGGAAGGAAGGAGGCATTGCTGGGCTATTTACTCCATTGCTACGTTTTCCTTCCTTCTGCTTTCAGCATCTGGAATCCTTCTTGATGACACCCAGCTTGTCTAACTGTGATATTAAAATGTTCTGCCAATCCATTACCTCACATCAAATAGGGCTTCCAGTTGCAAGGAGAACCACAGATTGACTGTCAAAAGTGTATTCTTCACTCTGCTGTGTTTTAAGCTTGCTTTTTCTCCACTTGAGAGCTACATCAGCCACTCTCCGTGCATCCAACTCAGCTGAGCCCCAGCAACACGGCAGGAACCAACCACTGGGCAAACCAAATTAAGGCTCTGACTCACAGTTGCTCTGAGGAACAAGCTGAGAGGTCATGACTGATCCTGGTGGCTTGGTTCAAGCAGTCTTTGTCCACATAAGGAGAAGGACTTGCTGTGCAGTGGTTGCCTACCTTGCCTCATTGCCATACTCTGATACTGGGCTGGGGTTAGTGAAGGGCAGCAGGCTCATTTCCCAGTTAAGAAGAAAATTTGTACTTATTTGTGTTTGCTTAAAGCTCTCATGGATTTTTCCTGACCTTCACCCACTGAAGATGATCAGAGATCTGCCACTGCACTTCCTACTCAACAAGGAACCTCTGGAGTTCATCTCTGTGAGACCACAGTTTGAAGAGATGAAGTTGAACCTGCCCTACAGTCCTGTCTTTAAACAATGAAGTTACGAATATCCTCTAAGACCCAAAAAATGTAACTTTACTTTTATAATTTTCCTTCCATTTCTTCTGCTACTATCATATTCTTATAATTGATTTTTAAGCTCAGCCAGAGTTCTCCTTAAACTTGAAATGCCTTAGCTGTATTTTAAGATTTTTCTTCTCATGTGTACCAGGTGCACAAGCCCAGGTGCTGGTTCTGGGGCTGCAGGGGGGTCTCTGTCAGGAGAGTTCAGGGCTGCCCTGTATCAGACACAGATGATCCCACTGGGCTCCAGTGGTTCCACCTCTGCCAGTCTGGGAGTGCTGGGGGGAAAACAAGTTCTGGAAAGGGCCAAAGGCAGCAGTGGGAGAGCAGGATTTTGCAACAGGGTAGAATTTCAGCCCTTAGCTATGGCTAATCTGACAGATCATGATAAATCTATCATGTAATTAAAAGCACCTATTAATTTTCTTTGCTTGTTAGGCAATGTCTTTCCTATTGATTGCGTGTGCATAACTCCAGTAGAATTGCTCAGTGTTGGCTCTCCTGTTGGCAGCAAAACCCCATTTCCCCAGTGCTGTAAAATGGAATGACTGAAGATTGTTGCTGTATTAAGGTAAAAGCCTCAGGAAAAGTGAAAGTTTGCTGGTAAAGCAGCTTGTGTAGAGAGACACTCAGACCTCTTGAGAAATGTTTAGCATCACAAATGCTTTTGAAAACATGAGTGACTGACACACCCCTGAGGACCTGACTGGTCTGACTATCTCTGGGAAGTCTTACAAATGCTATGATGTCTTCAGAGTGCCCTTTCATGACAATATTCCCAATAGGAGAGCATATTTAGCATTCCTGTGACCCTCGAAGGACTGGAAGAGGTTAACTGCTGCAGCTCTCTCTGTTTCATGCTAATGCAATTTCTTTACCTGACTGCTTATGCTTTCAAGATCAAGGGACCACATCATTATACTGGCCATTTATCTTACTAATTTCTCCCTACAAGCCAGAAAAGGATCTGTGATGGCCAGAATTTCTCCTGAAAAGCCTAGAAAACATTCTGTCAGAACAGGTTTTTCTTGCTCAGATCTCTACACCAGCTGGCTTTAGGGATTAAAGATGTTTTAAGACACAGAGTTGTTGCTCCTTTTCTGCAGCAGAATTAAGGGCAACTGAGGATCTGAGGGGCAGAGGGGTCTCAGTGATGTCACTTTGTTCCCTGCCAGCTATGCAGGAGATAACAGACTGAGAAATGTGATAAGCCAAGCTTGAAATTGTGCCCTGCTACACTCCTGTTTTAGGCTCAGCTCAGGAACGGGGCCACCATGCCTGATGAAAGACATCTAGGACCACTTCAGAGTTCCTAACCCATCCTACCTGTCCTGTAGCTCCTGGGGCATAGCTGTGCAGCAATCCTGGATGTCAATGACATCTTAAAAGTTGCTACACACTTTTTGGGCAACTGAATTGAGCCCAAAAATTCAAAATGTAAAAAAAAAAAACCCATATATTTTACACTCAGGCTTTCCCTAAAATTCAAATGCCTCCACTTCAAAATTTTAGTGTAAAAAAAATAATGGTCTAGGCTTTTGCTAATATTGAGATTTACCGAAGAGGTTAGTATTGTTCAATACACAAATTCTTAGCAATCTCAATAATTGAAATATCTTAATGACATTGCTATGAATAGGATTTGAGAGAAATATGGAGTTGCATATTTCATGGAAAGAGGATTGTATCAACAGATGACAAAAGTCTAGTGCTGAGCAATATGCTACAGTCCCTCAAAGGAATGATTGGACAATCTATTTGAAATCAAGATAAACAGAAAATCAGAGCAAATACTGTTGAAAGGCTCATGAATTGACAGTGGAGTGACTGTGCTGTGCTGTCTGTCTGGAATTTTGCCAGTCTCATACTGGTGGTTCATTCCTTGGTTGTGCTCTGGACAAGAATGATCAAGAGCAGCTTGAGATACACAAACTCAAAAGAAAATGTGAGGAAATGAAATCCAAAGTATTATTTTCACTGGGGGCCAGTAGCAGGAAAATACTTTAGTGAAGCAGAAAATAAGGTAGAAGAGCTTGCAGTCCAGGAAATTTCCCTAGGAGTGAGAGAAACACCCAGGTAAAAAGGGAAGAGTATACAAGAGGAATGAGCATGGAAGATAGGTGAGGTCAGGGAGAAAAAGACCAAGTGGCAAGCTTAGCGGACATGGAGCTAAGTTTTATGTCAGGACACCTAAGATCTGTCACCAGTTCAGCCATAATTTCCTCTCAAGTAAATTACTTGCCTTCTCTGGCATTCTAATTCTTTTTCTGCTCTTTATTTAAGAGCCTTTAGGTGTGAGATTCACACAGCAAGGCCCCTCTTGTGTTGAAGTCTGAGGACTGGCTCATCAGAGTCCTGACTGGTGACATAAATAGCAAGGACAGGGCACAGCTGAAGGGAAGCCTGTTTCTTGGAGTGATCTTGGGATCCAAAACAGGCAGGAGGAGGGTGGGAGTCAACAAAAACAGCTTGTCATAAAGAGTCCCTACCTTATTCAGTGCACAAAGATCCCTTAAAGCTTCATGGATCAGGAGTTGTCTGGGATTGGCAAATGCATCTGTGACCCTTGGCAAAACCCAAAGAAGGATTCAGTTCTGCAGAGTGGCTTCAGAAGGTCAGGAGGAAGACATCCTACTCTTCATTTTCTTAGTGTTACTCCAACTGATTACTATCCAAGAATCTGCAGTAAAGACATCAGAAAGTCCCTGGATAAGGAGCAGCACTTCTGTCAGAAGGAGTGGTGGAACTCACCTGTGGAGAATTCTGACCAGGTGTGATCACAGACTTCTCTCCCCTCTCTGCTTGTTCCATTTTCTGAGTCCTTCATGCTGGAACTTGCTGCCCACCTGTATTCTAGGCATGCTCTGCCTGCCTGGATCATACAGTGTTAGAAACCTCCCAATGTGAAATAATAATAATAATAATCAAATGAAAGAGGTTATTGAAAACATTACAGGCCATAATTTTAATAAATGTTGGCTCCTGTCACGATGTTCTCTAGTATTTATAGTTTTATATACTGCCAACAGATCCAAGTGTTTTGTCTTTTTGACAAACATTTCATGCAATCATAAATTAACTCATTTCTCAGCAAAATCTGACATCAGCAGTTAAGCTGTCAGTATATAGAAGTTCTAGGGCTGGCAAATCCTCATCTCATAAACAAAACAAAGAGCCTAGATGCATCCCAGACAGTGAGCTCAGTGTGCCTGAGCTGAGTCTGCTATCAGGGGCCACACTGGTCATGGAGCTGACAGGTGGTGATTCTGCAGCTCAGGCATCAGCCAAAATGGCTCTGGACATGTTGGCCTTATTAAAAACCCTGCACAGGTATGCAGGAGCAGCTCCTGGGCTTTCAATGGAGCCACAGATCTTAAAACCTCTCCATTTTATTTTCTTTCTGGCTTGTGTTTCTTTAGTGGTTTAGATCTTAAGAGAAGTTCTGCTCCTGGTGTTTTTTCAGGTATTTTTCAGGTACAGTACTGATAATAAACAAAATATAGACCATTTGAAAATTAATTTATCCCATTGATGCTGGAATTTACCCCCTTTATAATTGAATAGGACACTTTAAGTAGATAGATCTGCTGCCATGTCTTTTGAAGGGACTGCAGAGGAGACAGATCTGCCCTGAGCTCTGCACAAGCTCAGGAAGAGCTCTGTTTATAGCTATAATCTATATGCAACTTTCATTCTGAGCAGAGATGCATGCTTTAGAAACCTGTAGTTAGTTTCACTAGCTTTTCTATTTCCCACACTTCCTTGGGGGGACATCCTTCCTATGGAAACCTGTCTAAACACGGTGCTGTTAAGGCATTCCTCAAAAAAGGGGGAACAATTCACCCTTCTGCAAAACAGATCTCTTGTTTGCATAAAGAGCAGATAAATGAAATGATAGCAATGAGTGACTCCTTGGAGGAGCGGGGATGGAAGGCAAGAGCAAGGAAAAGAACCCAGGCCACTCAGGTACAGCTGTAGTTGACATGGAGATACAGAGGCTGCTGAAAGAGCACCCAGCAAGCTTGAGACATCTGTGTGCCTCCAGATCCACTAAGTTCTTCTTGATATTAACAGGCATCACCCAAACTCAGAATTGAAGTTCTGAGATTAAAGGTGAGCAGGGATTTATTCTCTGCTGCAGGCAGGCAGCTCTTACAGAAAACATCTGCTGTTAGTACCAGGGAGTGATGTACAGGGAGAGTCCAGCTGACACTGGCTGGGCATCAAAGTGGCCACACGTGTGTCAGATCCAGGATCTATGAGCATGTTAATGGATTTATTGGGAGACTGATTTTCCTGCTCTAGCACTGAACCAGCACAGCTGCACATCTTTGCCTGGCAACAGATTTGTATCAAGGTAACTGTGAGAAGGACAGAGAAAATATTGTTTACTGCTATTTGGTGGAAGGAACTGCTTTTTATTTGGAATGGGCAGCATGAAGGGATTGTGACAAAACTGCTTGTAATTTACTTAATGCCCACTGCTTAAACTTCAGTACTTAGCTCCATCTTAGACATTTTGGCACATCCCACCTGGCCTCTATTGGGTTGTGAGTCTCCCCCAGGACCCACATCATCTCTGAATGTCAAGACATGGTGGTGTATTTCACAGTGTCTGCAGAACTGAAAAAAAACCCTGGAGTTCTATGGAAACATCACCAAAAATCTTTGCTGTGCTTTGGAGCTGAGTTTCGAATGACTAAGGGATTTGTGACCCAGGAAAATTGTCCAGTGAGGAAAAGGTTTCCAGTACCCTCTCTTGACTGCAGATTTCAGCTTGCATGGGGAAGAAGAAAATGTTGGTTTCTTATTTTGGGAGCCAGTATGGACCAACTCCCTTGTGCATCTCAGGAACAAACCAAAACCAGTCCCTGTATCTTTTGTGGGTTCCTGTCTGTTTGTTTGGGTACTGGTGTGACAGCGGTAGACATTTAATTAAAAATAGCCAGCATCCACTCTATACAGAATTAAGTATTAAATAAATTTTAAAAAACTCTTTTAACCAGTGGCAGCCTTCAGATTCTCTAGTGGCAATAAAAACAGTATCATGCCGATGCCTGGCATTTTTTGTTCAGTGTTCCTGCTTCAGCTAATGTCTACACTCATTCATCATATCTTTTCAACATTTTGGCTTTCCTCCCAGGAAGGATATGTTTGATTTTTTTTTTTTTTTCTGAAAGGAATAGAATCTAATAGGACCCATTTTTAGTTACAGGGAAATATACATGGAGATAAATAGCCCCTGAATCAATAAAAGGTGAGACCACAGATCTTGCTGTTTGAAGCTTTAAACATCATTTATTTATCCATTCTTCCAAAGTGAAAAAATTGTGACTCTTTAATCATTTGGCAGTGGTTATTGTCAAGTGGACAATGGACATATGTCAAATGGACATATGTTCAGATATGGCCTTTGTTTATCAGTGTCTATGAGGACAAGTGTTCCTCTTGTCTTCACTTATTTAATACAAAGCCTTTCAAGATATTTTCTCTCAGCTACTTTGTTGAGAAGTGTGTGGACTACTTGATACAGTATAATTCTCAAAGTGCCATGGACATCTTGCTTATATGATTATAAATTAAGAACTTTGATTTTTTTTTTTCTTTGCTTAGGGTACCAAAGGGAAGCCAGATGGAAAGCAGGGTGTAAGGGCAGGTAATAATTTCCTGTAGGAGAGCTAGGCTAAGCACAGATTTGGCAGATCTTTGAAGCTTTGGCTCCAGGGATTCTGGATCTTTTTTGACTTCAGACCCTGCTGAGAAATCTTCTTATCACCTGACTTACACTCTGGGCTTATGCTGTTGACCATTCAAGAGGAAATAAAGAGGAGCATGAGAAAGATGCTACCAAGAACAATATTTTGGCAGTAAAGGAGTATAAAAAAGGTTAGTCTGGCTTGTGCCCTGTCTGCTTCTTAATAATTTCTGTTTTCTTGTAAAGTGAGCTACAGCTCATTCTAATAATGCTGTGAATTCAAACCTCTCACTGGCCACAAGTTGCCCAGGTATTAACCTAGTACCTTAAAGGCTTAAAACCAGTGTAAACATCTTAGCAGAAACCAAGAAAAAATACCTGGTATATTAATTTCCATTTCCCCTCCACAATATATGAAGTGTGGGAGTATTTAGAAACAAAAGTGACTTTTACTCTTACAAACTGCTTTGTTTTTACCTCAGCTTGGTGGTGGTGGTGGTGGGTAGAGTTTTGTGATATTTCAGTGTAGAAAAATAGAACTGAAAGAAACTAAGGGACTTGTCATGGTATCACACAGTGAGGAAAAATAAGACCATCCTCCAAGCCACTGAACCTTTAGCGTTATGGAACCCATAGAAATTAAAAGATCTTCTTTCAGAATGAGTCTGGAAAACCCCAATAGAGCTGGAAGTTACCACGGGGTGGGGCCAGATCCATCTGTGCTGTAAATTCATCAAATCAGATGGTCAGCTAGAGTTACACCACAGCCAGGAGTGTAGAATGCTTTCTAAGGTAGTGCTTTTCCTTTTCCATGTAGTAAATCTATGCCTGGTTGCTTAATGAGTTCCCTAAGTTCTGATGTATCTGAGAGAAGTTTTGGTCATGCAGATCCTTGGTGCTCCATTAACTGTAAACATGGGAGGCCTTGACTGCATTATCCCAGTGTCCTGTTTGTCCTGGAAATCCTTGCAAATCCATCATAATCCCAGTCATCTCGAGCAATTATTCTGTGTGTTTAAAAGCTCCCTGAAATGGGATTGTTTCCACAGCTGGACTCAAGTGGCTTAACTAAGAGCAGACTGTACTGCAAGTTCAGCACTTCAACAAGTGGTTACCACTTGGACTTGTCCAGATTGTTGTATTTGCTCACAAATCAATTGCAGGAGAGTTGAAAAATCCATTGGAAGTGTTTGGCTGATTAAAGACTGGTCACACCAAAGTGAACATTCAAATGCTGGTCTGGATTAGTTGGTTCAGTAAGTTCATTTCCTTACAATTATTAACAAGTGTATAATAAATGTGTAGCACAGTAAAGTCTATAAAAATTTATTCCACATGCCTTCACTGGCCAATAAAGCATTTATAACAGTCTGTGATAAGACTTATAATAAAAAAATCAATTGCCAGTGCTGTAATGTGGCATGCAAAGAAGACCAAAGGCTTATAGGGACACCTCAAGTGCTGTGTCCAGTTTTGGGCCCATCAATTCAAGAAGGACATTGAGGTGCTGGAACATGTCCAGAGAAGGGCAACAGAGCTGGGGAAGGGTCTGGAGCACAAGTCTGATGAGGAGCAGCTGAGGGAGCTGGGGGGGCTCAGCCTGGAGAAAAGGAGGCTCAGGGGAGACCTTATTGCTCTCTACAACTCCCTGACAGGAGCTGGGTGGGGGTCGGTCTCTTCTCCAGGCAACCAGTGACAAGACCACAGGACCAGAGGAAATGGCCTCAAGCTGTGCCTGGGGAGGCTCAGGTTGGACATCAGGAGGAATTTCTTCACAGAAAGAATATTTGGATGGGCTGCTCAGAGAGGTGGAATTTCCATCACTGGATGTGGCACTCAGTGCTATGGTCTAGTGATATGGTGGTTTTCAGTCAAAGTTTGGACTTGTAGACCTTAGAGATCTTTTCCAATCTAATTGATTCTATGATTCTGTGATTCTTTGATTCTGAGATCATTTATTATATTTGTCTGTCTAGCAATCTAGAGTGATTCAGAGAGAGGCAAAATCTTCCTCTAAACATCCCAAGGGTCAAATTATACCTAAGAAGGGAGTTCTTTCATCACTTCTCTAGGCAACTGGCAGAAACCCTGAATAATGATAATGATATTATATTTCACAATTTAGTCTTCATGCTCTAAAATGCTCTAAACCAATGACATCTCCTCAAAGCATCAGGTATTTCAGAGGAAGTTGAAAGCAATGAAGCTGACATGCAAACAGAAATGAGAGGATAAGAGGAGTGAGGAAAGCTACATTTGACATGTAGATCCACATCCTCGCCAGTCCTCCTATAATATGAAAATACTATGTCAGATAATCCATGAAATAGGGAGGAAATAAAAGAAAGGAAAAGACAATATACTGTCTGTTTTATGAGGAGACAAAATCACTCCATGGTTCTGCAGAGGTAGGAGAATGGCATGGACATTTGAAATGTTTATATATATATCTATGTATGTTTGCAATTGCAAATATGCACAAAAGACGTTTAATCAGAGCAGAGGCGGTCTCAGAAAGTTCCCATTAGTGAAGTATTTTCTGATTGCAGAGGCTTATAATAAAGTTAATGAGAATAACACTTTAATCATGGATAGCTGCTGCTGTGGAGAGTATAATAGACACATTATTTAGGCTGAATTTTTCCTCTGAAAAACACAAATTTAGATCATAATGGTCAGAGGTTTGGCTCCCAATTCTCAACTGAGTCAATTAAAAGTAGAGAGAGTAGGAGAGTTCTTGCTGAGAGATGAATGGACACAAACTCCTTTGAAAGACAAATCTTTTTTGTTCACATCTCTACATATTGATTTAGAAACTTAACATTGGCTACTGAATTTAAATTAGGAGCCAAAAGATACTGTTCTGCTTTCTGAACACAGTTAATTAATTAATTTTCCCAGTATGCCCTCAAGGTAAATAACAATCATTATTTGAATTTTAGAAACACAGACAGCTAAGGACAAGTAATTTCTGAAGTATCCATCAATGTGCCTACTTCATGTTACCAGCCTTTTGGTTTTCCAGAGGCTTGCTCAGCATTCTTTTGACAGAAGGTGCACAAATAAGGCCAAAGAAAGAGATCTGGAAAAACACAATAAACAGTCCCAATTTAGGTGTCAGGGGAGGAAAAGTTGGATACCTCTGCCCCCTGTCCTGCCACTTTGCATCCTGAGTGAAAGGAAGCATTTGGCATCATTCTGAGCTCTTTGGAAGACCAACATGTGTTGAGAGGAAGGTTCTCTAGGCAGGAGGCCAGCCAGTGTGGAAGAATTGCTTTATCTCCAAATCTGAGGCTGATGTTGGTCCTACTCATGTTTATGAATCTAACGTGAAGCTGCAACATTCCACCAGAAATCTTCTCCAAAAAGAAATGTAATGAAGATGTTGAATTGGTAGAAGAGGGTCACCTTGCAACAGCAAACTTATTGTCTGAAAACTGTAACTATATATTCTGATTTTATACATGGCATTCAGATTTCTAGGAGTATGACAGCAATGTAAATTGAAGCTGTAAGAGGAAAATTTGAGAAGAAATTGAAAAAAGTTGGATGGTCCATGCTTACTGTCTTCCTCTTAGACAAGTCAGCAGCTGCTGTCAACACAGCCCAGAACTCACTTGAATGATGTCCATGGAAATTTTAGTTAAAACTCTAACAAAGAAACTGGAAGGAAACATTTGCTCACTATTCACGAGGTAAATGGAAGACATGAAAATGCTCATTCCTCAGCTTGTTTCAATAGCAGCATCTGGTGGTTTTCTCTTGCCTGATTGATGAGGATGCTGGACTGGAAAGAGATATCTTTCCAGGGCCCCTAATTCCCTGCTAAGGTTAATAGCACTCCTTTGGTACCACAGACCATCCTAAGGACAGAAAATTTAATCCCTGTCAGATTTAATTACTTCCATTTTCAAAATTATCTTTTAATAGTGCACATTACAGCTGCCCATCTTCTCCACACAATACTGCAGTAAAGAACACTGACAAGTTTTCAAAATCTTCTTCCAAAAATATGCCACTACTTGGATGAGGGAGGTGAGTGGTACGAAGGACTCAGTGGTCCTCCACATGTGTCTGGTTTCTGGCTTTAATTTTTGAACTGACATCCAAATGTAAAGACCTTTATCTTGAAATTCAAGGTGAAAGTAAAACAGACACAAATTGTTTCATCAGTAACTGCTTTAGAAATGAAGCTCAAAATTAGCCTAGTTAAAAAAAAAAATATTTTCTCTACATTTCAAACGTAAGTCAAAGAAGAAACAAACTTTCCTAAGATGATGCACTCAGAGTATTTGGAAAATGTTAAGGAGCATTTTAAGATGTCACTTTATATCTTCAGCTACAACACACCTCTTTCCTGGTTTTGGGACTGCTAGACTTACATGCAGAATTTCTAATCAGATTGCAAGTGTCTTGAAAATAAATGTCAGTGAACTGGAATGGAAATCATAACCTTGCAAACAGATGTTCAATTAAATGCACAGCCACTACAACCATATTTTTAGCCATTACTAGAAAAACCTCAGCTTTCTCTCTCTGAGCAGAGATCCCTTTTGATTAAGTGCCTCTTTCAGGTCAATGCATCTGAGCTGAAGCTGAAATTTCCATGATGAAAATATTGAAGTCCAAGTTCGGGTCTGTCTTGTCAGATGACCTCCTTAATGACTGCACACAAGTAGCAGTGACACATTGCAAACCCTGAAAGCTGGCTGAGAATATGCAGTGCTGGAGTTCTCATCATTGCTTCTCTGAGGGCAATTTTATGACACTGATGGCAATGATATATCTTTAGGTCTACGACTTTCTTTTTAAGTATGGTGTTATGAGGAATTTAAAATTTATGAGAAGATGAGTTAATTATTAGCCACATGTTATTTTAGCCTCTCATTTTTGTGCAAGGTGCAGGTCTTACTGAAAAATCTCACCCTGGTGCTGGCCCTTGAAGAACAGAGAACAGCACAGAGGAAGCACAACCCAGTCACACATAGAAGAAGTCATAGAAGAAAATTAAATGTGACCACAGATATTAGTGTTGAAACAGATTTATTGGTGATGGACCTGAACTGACATTTCCCAAGCCCACTGGGATTTGTGAGTTTAACTGGTTTGCTCAGGGAACCTTTTTTCTGCAATAGACTTTATGCTGTGTTTACACTGAAGTCTGACCCAGGTGTCACTTGGTCAATTAATTTGTTTGTTCTCCTTGTCTAGTTCTGTGGTTAGATGCGATCAAGGGTGTGGTGGGGGGAATCCCCAAAAACCTGTGCTGTGGCAAATCAGGCAAGTGAGCAGTGCTGCCTTGCCAGAGCAAGCTGAGCTGGCCATCAAGAGGTCGGGGGGCACATTTTGTGAGCATCCTTGAAAAGGTGGGATGGATCTGGAGGAGACAGAAGTGGTGACTGCACACTTCAAAATTATGTTCTCTTTAGTAGAAAAATGTGATTCAGGAGGAGAACCAGGAATTACTTGGTTGGAGGATAGATGTGTACAGCACAAATACTTGTGCCTTGATCACAGTGGGTTTTTTTCCCCTCTTTGCTTTTTTCCGTGGCCTGTGTGTGCAGTTCTCTCAATTCTTCAGAACCTGGTTGAGGTGCACTGATGCCATCTGCTCTGCTGACAGGTTTGAGGAGGAAAGCCTGGACATACAAGGGTGATAACCTCCATCCCTACCTGAGAGAAATGTCATTGAATGCTGAGGAGAACAACAAAAACTTAAACTTCTCATGGCTTTCTTTATCCAGAGGAGTGATTAAAAAAATATTTTTATCTATAAACAGGCATTTATATCTGTATCCATATCACCAGAACAAAAGCAAATGAAACTAACTTGAAATAAGCCTGATACAGTGTCCTGAATGCAGAAGCTCTGCAATCTGTTGTCAATGGACAGTTTGACAGTAACTATTGTTCTCATGTAAGTATTTCATTAAGTCAAATTTCTACCAAGCTGGTGTGTCACTACTGGCTTGTCCTTTATGATTTGTACCAGATTAAAAATGCTTCAGTAATAAACACCTGATTTTAATCTCAGTGCTGCAATAATGTATTGTGAACATGTCTTAGAAACTATTGCACAATGTATTTACAACACCAAGCAGCTTTACAATAAATCATGGAACAGCCCTGTCATAAAACATATAAATAATGATTCTTCAGATGAATATGCCTTTGATATTTTGTCATTGTTCATTATGTTTTATAGCATAATACATTGTCATAAAATTGCTCAAAAGACTAGCACAGCACGTGACAGGTTGTACAGCAATCTCATTGATATAATTCTTTTCCTGCACATGGATTTGAAAACATTATTTAGAAGCACTTGAGTTTGCAGAAGGTCAGTCCAAATAGGGAAGTCACTCTTATATGAGCAGGGCTTTGGGTAGATGCCTGCTGAATAGGAAATTCCTGTGGGACAAAAAAACCTTTGAAAGATGTGATGTGACTGTTTTTCCCAAGCCAGATCTAATGCAGTGTTCCAATTATGTGGTAATGGTGAATGTATATCACTGAGCAGTACACATTGTATATGTTGTGTGCAACGGGCAAAGCGAAGGTCAAGGCAGAAAAATCCCTTGGGCTTTCTGCAGGAACAGCTCTTGGCTGTTCTGTGCTGATGAAATTCCAAAGTTTTGTTACAAACAAGCAAGAGGAATGGAAAGTAGTTTTTGCAGCTTCCTAGCATTAAAGCATGCCTGTCCCTAGGTACTGGCATGTTTTCCTGCTGGTACGGCGTGCTCTGCATTATTAAAGGCTTCTTGTTTGACTTCATCATTAGGGTTTTATTTTACTTTTTGATTGTAGTGACTAAATATAACAATAAATGATTTAAAGAGGAGACAGAAATAAGTGTTAGAGAAAACAAACAGCCTCCCCCCTGCCAAAATGCTGAGTGGCGTAGCAGCAAATGGTTGAAAGAATCAGATTTAATTAGGGTTCCTTTCAGCACTGAAAATTCCATTTATGCACACTATTAAAATAATCTTCTGCATTAATACTAATTTACATCATCAAAATAGCACTTCATCTATTATTCATAGGGCATTGTAATTTCTCCTGACTGAGAGGCTGAAGCATGGTAAGACACTTCTGCTAAATACTGAGCAGAAATTAAGATATTTGTAATTGCTTCAGTTTTCTTTCTATATTAGATACCACAGTTTCCTCTCTTCTCTTCTATATGTGTAATGACCACTGAAAAGACCATAATAATTATTATGCTCTTTCTATGCCCCTTATGGCCAAGGATCTCCCTGTCACAGGCTTCATGTCAAATCAGCCCCTTACCTGCTGTCCAAGTGCAGCCTCATTCAGGGGAGGCAAAGGAGCTGCTTGATCAAGAGAATAGCTCTTGAAGGAGAACAAACAAAAATCTCCTTTTTCTCAAGTTTGAAGGGTGATGGGAAGAATTGATGTGCAGAGTGCAACACACCTGGAATTTCCTGCATTCTCTCCTTGGAGATGGCAAACTCTTGCTTTCTCTACAAGAAGAAATGTTGGATGCTATTCTGCAGCTTTTACTCTCTGTGCCGTGTTCTCCATGTCTCTGTGTGTGTAGGATGTTGGTGCAGCTCCCTGCTCCAAATGGGCATCATGGTCCCAGTACATGCCAGGCTGGGGCCTCTGGCTTTATGCCAGGTCCTAATGGATGTCATGACAGTTTTAGATTTCTGAGCTGACTCTTACTGTGCTGAAAAGACAGACCAAAACTGTCTTTGAGACTACCCTGGCAATACAGAAGGGTCTTTCATCAGTGTAGTTTTCATCTACTTGAAATCATGATTCTCTGAAATGCTCATTTATCCATTTCTAGAAGTGAAAATGAGAGCTTCTAAATCACCAGTTAAGGAGAAAACTCCATGATAAGTTGCCTATTAGTCTGAAAAAAAGAGGAGATAGAGAGATTTGAGCATCAAGAACTGGGCCATTTGAGCATAGGCTTATACCTTCTGCTCCAGTGGAGGGAAGGGCAGATGACCTAGCTGGCCTTTCATGTTTGTTGGTGGAGTGAGTCACTCTGCTCATACTGACTGATGTAAAGGAAGAAATAATTGTCTACAAAGACTGCTGTTAACTGCTGAATAGCGAGCTGGAGGGAGGGAGAGAGGGAGGGAGGTGGGATGTAATTTTTCTTATGATAAAGAAAGGGGGCCTAAACAGAAGTTTCATGTGTCAGTTGAAGATGGAAAAAAGACCTCACATGGAATGTTGTGGTTTTGGGACTCCAGTGGCCTTTCGGCTGCTTGTTGGTTTAGAGTCTGCAGCAAAGCACAGTTTGACTCCACAATGTTTAAAGAACAATAATCATGAAGGCTTGGAAATCAACAACTAAGACCAAGTAATTCCAGTCCCAATAACCTAAATATCAGAAATGTTATAAAAGGAATTATTTTCCCATGAGTTGAAAGGTTTGGCTTTATTACCCTTGTAGTTTTATTAATCTCTGCAATTCTTTTTGCATCTAGACTGCTGATATTTAATAATTCCTGTTTGTCATATTCTTGGCCTTTTAGAATACGTTAAGCACTGTAGATGAGAGGTACAGCAAAGTTTGACTAAACTGGTCATCATGAAACTGCTTGTGGGAAGGATGCTTTGATATAGATTTAAATGTTGAGGCAGATTGAGTTTTCAATACATTTACAAAACCATTAACTAATGTGTGTTATATATATATTTACATTACTGATTTCCTGCTGCTACATGTGATCATAATAACATAATAAAAGATCTCTGGCAGAGTCAAAATTAGGCTTTAGAGTGGATTTATTTGATTTAAATGAATACTTAAGGGAAAAAAGATATGTTAATGTGCTCTGCATTATTTCTCACAGTGTGAGTCCTGTGAACTTTGTTCAGTTACTGATTCTTGGCATTAAAACAAAACAACCACGTACACTTGCAGCTGAGAAAGCCAATTGAATCCTGGGCTGTAGCAAAAGAAGGGTGACCAGCAGGTTATGGGAAGTGATTCTGCCCCAGTATTCTGCCCTGGTGAGATTCCACCTGTGTCCTCAGCATAGGAATGACATTGACCTACTGGAGCAAGACCAGAGGAGACCATGAGATTATCAGAGGGCTGGAGAACTTCCCTTGCAAAGACAGGCTGAGAGAGCTGGAGTTATTCAGTCTGGAGAAAATAAGGCTCCAGGGAGAGTTTTTTGAAGCCTGCCAGTACTTAAAGGGGGCCTACAAGATTTCTGGAGATACTTTTGGCAAGTGAATGTAATGATAGAACAAGAGAGAATGGCTTTAAACTGAAAGATAATAGACTTAAATTGCGTATAAGCAAGAAATTTTTCCCCATGAGAGTAGTAAGGCACTGGCACAGGTTGCCCAGAAAAGTTGTGGATGCCCCATCCTTGGAAGAGTTCAAGGCAAGCCTGGATGAGGCTTAAAGCAACCTGGTCTAGTGGAAGGTGTCCCTGTGCATCGTAGAGGGCTTGGAATGAAATGATCTTTAACATCCTGTCCAACTTATACAATATTATGAGTCTAAATTAAATCAGGGTCCTCACAATAAGATATCCTGCACTGGTTGATTAATTTGTCTTTACAGACAAGACCTTACCATTCCAATAGTAAAGATAAGCAGGTAGAAGCTGTGTGAAATGAGTTTGGATAAACAGCTGGGTATTTGTAGCAGAGAATGTACAATTACCTTTTTCTCATGGTCTCAGAGGATATTTGTGGAAACCAAAAGCGGTTGCTTGGGAAAGAGATCCAAATTATATGGTAAGGATGAGTTAAACAACCAGGTTTCACAAGGTTTAGTTGGCTTGGAGTGGTAATGACTGGACAGCAGGGAGATGTTTTGGAAAATCAGAGCTGCCTTTAGCAAATGTCAATATCTGTAACAGAGAAAGCTTGAACAGATGGTTAAGCTTTCCCTCGACCATTTTCAGAACTTTCAATGAGAAGCTGAAGGACCATGACTTCATGTTGTAATCAAGATTCTTTGTGAAACTATGGATTCTGGTTTCCAGCCTTCAAAAACATTCAGTATCAGGTTATTTATGTAAAATAAGCTTGAGCAGTGATGGATCTCCCTATCTAAGCATACTGGAAACAGTAACTATGACAGAATTCACAAGTCACTGTCTCATCATGGACACTCAAGTAATCCACTCAAGTAAAAAAGAAAATGCTAAATTCTAGCCCTCAAACCCTAGTTACAACTCTTGAATATCTTGCTCTTTTCCTATGTAGCAGCTTTTAAAGCTAGAAGAAACTATCGTAATTTTCCAGCATAAAATGCATAAACCAAGCCATAGGACCTGCTTTAAGTGATTCCTTTTTCAAGACCATTAACTCTCCTTGAATTGTGATGGAGCTTTCAGAAAATCATTCAATATTTATTTAAAATTTTCCAGGGATAGAAAATCCATCATAGCTGTTGATAAGTTGTTATGATGGTTAAGTACCTTGCCTGTTGACAGTTCATGACTTATTTCTTGTCTGAGCTTTTTAGTGTAGGTTAGATCTTTCTGTGTGATTACCTAAAGATTGAGGAATCTTTAAATCACTTTTCAGATCTGTATGTGATAACTGGTGGGCAGTATAAGTTACCCATGTGACCTTTCTAAAATTTTGATAACCACCCTGAAATGGATGAGTAGAGACCTGAACTAGAAGGAGCAATCCTACAGCTGTGATACTTTATCAAAATGAGAGCCTGTATATTTTATGTTCATGCACTCAGAAATACTAAAATTTATGTATCCAACAGTCCTGTTATGATTTCTGACTATATTACACTAAAAAATCATGATTTTTTCTGAAGTCACTAATTTCCAAGGGGAAAGGGGCCAATACATCATTCTTTATTCTTTCATAAGTAGCTTGACAGTTGATAAAAGCACACTTTTTGTGTGTCTCAGTAACCTCTCTTTTCAGTATTTTCTGCTTAGAAACCCAACTAAATATACACTCTGCTTGCAATTTCATGTCAAAAACTATCAGTCAATGGGTGGTAAAAAGTTCAACATCTACATATTCGTTTCATATCCTCCTGGTTCCTGTACAAGTTGTTTCTGGTGTAAAGTCAAATACCATAGTGATTTCTACTGTTTTGACATTATTGTCTTTCATCCCAGTCTGCTGTCTTAAGCGAAAAAATACACTATATTATTTAAAAAGATCTATTATCACTCTTAGAAAAAGGTTCTTCCCCCAGAGGGTGGCTGGTCACTGGAACAGGCTCCCAGGGGACTGGTCACAGCACCAAGCCTGGCAGAGTTCAAACAGAATTTGGACAACTCTCTTGGGCACATGGTGTGACTCTTGGGGCTGTCCTGTGCAGGGCCAGGGGCTGGACTTGATAACCCTTGTGGGTCCCTTCCAACTCAGATTATACTGTGATTCTATGATAGAACTCTGATTTACATATTGCCATTTAAATTCCTGATTAATCAGTTCACATATTGTTCAGGCTATTCCCCCCCCCCCCCCCCCCCCCCCCTGCCCCAGGCTAGATGTCAGACAAAAATTTAGTGTTGCAATTACTGTTACTCACATTTTTCTTTTAAAATATTGGGTCATAAGAATTTTACTCTAATTCATTAGAATTTTCTGTGTTCTAAAATACTTTTGAAAATAAATAGAACAGTTCTTGGCCAAATATCTCTATTAAGAAGGTTAGAGGCAATGAACCAGCAGATTGAAAATGTTTTAATTTTATCACTCACATTCCAAAAATCCACCCAAACCAATAATGCTTCTAGGTATATGAAAAACTTGACCATTCATAGCTTCATAGCTTTTAAGTATAATATCTTTGGATAGATGAATTACCATACGTAAAACTCTTTAATGCCAAGGAAGATGGGTCATTATGGCATTAATAGTTTGTAATCATCATGGTTTAATGATCAGGTGTTCTGCTATATTTCTCTTGTATTCCTAATGCTTTGTTCATTAGGAATAGGCTGCAGTGTGATGTACCTTCTTACAACTATGGGTTAATAGGAAATTAATAGACATTAATGTTTTTTTTTTCATTGCTAATGTACTTTTTATTTTATTGATCAAGTATAAATCAGAATAAAGTAATAGGTTTTTAAGTGGTAGGTGATGAATATCTAGTTTGCAGGATGTGTACCTTAATTTCTGAGAGAACATGGGGAACAGAGATCAGCTGGTCTAGGCACTAGCCTGAGTTTTTAACAGTTTGTGTATTCTAACTGCTAGGAGATGGAGGGTCAGATGCTCCTAAATGTAATATTTCTTTTTTTACTTCAGCATATCCATTTAATCATTTGTTTTTTCTTCAGTTGCTTAGTATCTTGAAGACAGTCAGTGCCTTGTATAATCAAAGAGAGATTCATCCATGATCAGAATAGGAGAAATGTGGAACTGCGTGGGAGCTCCCACATGATGTGACAGGGAATGTGTTTGCTGAAGAGAAAATAAATAGGTACTATTAGACAAGTTCCTCTGATTGATTTAGACCAACTGAGCATTTGCCCTTGATTTTGTCTTTACAAACCAGCCTTCTCCTTCTCCTTCTCCTTCTCCTTCTCCTTCTCCTTCTCCTTCTCCTTCTCCTTCTCCTTCTCCTTCTCCTTCTCCTTCTTCTCCTTCTCCCTTCCCTCCTCTCTCTCTCTCTTTTTTTTTCCTCCATTCTCTCTTTTCTTGCAGAATCATTGATGTTGGAAGGGGCCTTTGACTATCATGTGGTCCAACTCCATAGCTCAAACAGGTCTCCCAAGATCTAGTTGCCCAGAAGTAAAACATCGAATCAATTTTTGGATATCTCCAAGGATGGAGACTCCACAGTCTGATTGGACATCTTGTGCCAGTGCTCAGTCAGTCTCACAGTAAGAACCGTGTATTCTTTGTTCAAAGAGAACTTCCTCAATTGTTTCAATTTGTGCCCATTGCCCCTGAGTCTGACACTGGGCCTGGCTGAATCTTTTTTTAACACCCTTCCTTCAGGTATTTATGCACATTAATAGGAAGTCTTCTCCAGGTTAAAAATCACAGTTGCCTCTTCTTGTCTTGTCTCCCTTTGCTTTCTCCTTTTTTTAGGATAAAAGTATCAAAAGGACTAAAGCACAATGAATCACCCCAAGTTATGGAAGAGGTCAGGTACAGAGACTAGAACTACAGCTGTCATGACTAAATTACAAAATAATGTTTACAGAGCCATTAGAGCCTTGTGAACTTAAGGTACAACACTGCTATTTCAGGTGAAAAGGGATGCATTTTCCCAACTGTTTTTTCAGTCCCGGTAGTCAAACAGGATAATTACTGGCATAATTCCAGCACATTAGGGATTGATTTTCCTGATTTATTTGTGTGTGTGTGTTATTGAAGGGCTGCAATGAAGGATATAGTACTTCTAAAAAAAAAAGTCCTAACCTGTGAGCTCTAGAGAAGGTTTCAAATATGCCTTCGTTTACTAGACATTCACTGTCTGAAGCATGCCTTTGATCAACATTTACCAGTGTTAAAAAATTACTAGAATATGATCTGTTGCAATGATCAGAAATTCCTGAGGGTTGTAATAAGGAAGAGGGCTGTCAAACAAGTTAAATGCAGATATTTTTCTTTCTCATCACTGTCTTCTAGTATCAAAACTTAACTGAGGCATACACAAAAAAAATGAGCAACATCTCCAGGCTATGCTGAAGACTCTACAAAGACACATTTGAATGATACCTGTTTAAACAAAGGGTCTGTCACAATATTCAGATGGATTCAGCTGTCCCATGCCCTGGCTAATGATGTCTCATTGGGACCCAGCCTACGCTCCCAGATGAGGAGCACACCTCTGACATCTCTTGGTCCAATACGGGGCGAAGGATTCATTCCCATTTCTATTTTTGCAATTCTCTTTGGAAAACTTTCTCTGGCTAGCTTGGTTCTTGCAAACCCTCAAACCCAGACAGTTGCTACAGTAAAATTTGAGGATATACGTACAGATGGAATTCATAATTTATACAGTAACAATGTAGGAAATGAAGGTGTCCCTCTATGACTGTGCATATATTTATTCACCTTGAAGAGATTCACTCTGTTTCAGGACACTTGCTCAGCTCTCCCAGCTGTGATAAATACCCTCAGCAAGGCTGTAGTATTTCAGATTGTTTTCATTGATTGAGGTCTTGATCTTGTTTGTCTTTGGAGGAAAACATTTCCTTAAAACACATTTTGTGCTTGGGATTATGCTCAAGTTCAAACCTTGCCCATTGAGCACTTTCTGTCACTCATAAAAATAACATATAATTGAGATATAACATATTCACTTGCCTTCTGATGTGTTTTTCCTGAACACAACTGCCTTCAGAGGTGCTGGTGTATTTTGGGCATAGATATCCAGGTAGATGGATCTTCTGGAAGAATAAATAAAATTTACTAATTACAGCTAACAGTAATATACTTTGTGAGGAAAACTTGCAATGTGCAATGAGGTTCAGACACACTAATGGTGTCTATAAAATATTGAAAAGTGTCTGAAAAAATACTGAAAAGTTGACAACATCAACTGAAAAACACACTCATTAAAGCATGCATAGGAAAACAATGTCTTCAAGTGGTTATTTTGATTATAACTATACACTACAGAAGCTAAGTATAAGATTGCAGAGGGGCAGACAGTCACTGGCCTGCAGTTGTGTCAAGAGAGGTTTAGGTCAGATATTAGAGAAAGGTTGTTCACCCAGAGGGTGGTTTGGCCCTGAACAGGCTTCCCAGGGAATGGTCACAGCACCAACCAGAGCTTAAAGAGCATTTGGACAACTCTCTCAGGCACGTGGTGGGATTCCTGGGGTGTCCTGTGCAGTGCCAGAAGTCGGACTTGATGATTATTGTGGGTCACTCCTAACTCAGATAATACCAGGGGGTTCTATGATATTTTGAACATATTGAAAAAGGTGGTATTTGACAAACTTTGTTACCTTTTTAGGTGCTTACAGTTTAGGTAAATTATATAGGTTTATTCTAATACAACAGTACAGTAGGTCTCTCTTCTTCCTTTTGCCCTTGCCTGACTAGTCTTTATTTTATATTTGCAAGTAATATTTGCTTCTTTTTCCCCTTCATATCCATTACTGGAAAATACTTGATCTTTAAGCTTGCCACGTTGGTAGAGAATATAAGTGAGTTACAGTTACTTAGTTAAAGGCCTAAGGAAAAAGAAGAACTTGTCAAACACAGTAATATCACTGCCAAACTGAGTTTTGGCAGCTCTCTAAACTAAGCAAGGTTGAGCTAAACTAGTATAAAATGATAGAACATCAAAAAACCCTTGACTTGCTAAGCAGCACTTCATTTTTTCAAGCAATTTAGTTCAGCTCTTCCAACACAATGTCATGAGATGTTATGCTTTTTTGAATTAATAGCTATTGGAAAATAATCATGCCCAATTTCTTGTTGCTTTTCTTTTGTGTGCATTTTTATACAAGGAAGACTTTTAGGTTCAGGAAAATTAAGAGCTGCTTCAATATCCCCAGTTCAATGAGTAGTTGTTAATATCACTATGATGCTGAAGGGGGTTTTTATGCCTACAATGATTTTTATGTACCATCTCTTATTTAATCCTTATGAATATCTCCCTTCTTATAGAAAAAGAATTCACAAGCACAGAATTGACTTCAGCTTAAGCACATATGAAAATCTGGTTTAGAGCTATATCTTTTCTGGTGCTGAAGAAGAACTGAATTGGTCAGTATGAAATATTTTTTTGTAATTGATCACTTTTTTTCCTTTTTCCCCTAGAGATGGAGCTAAAGCCAAACCACTTCTTTAAAAAAGTGTTGATTTTTTTTTTTCACTAAAAACAGAAGAGCTCAGGTCATGGTTGAAACGAGTTAAGAGCTGAATAAAGAGTTTCCTTGTGTGATTCGTTGTTTACAACTAAAAGGACCTCCAAAACACAGGCATATGCCAATTCTACAGAAGCAATCACCAGTGAGGAGGATTTTCTTTGCTCCCCTGTCAGGGACTTTCCACCTCCCAGTAGGTTAAATAACAAGAGAAGTGAAATGTGGAGAAGCTGTGTTGAAAGCCTGTCAGGTGACATTGTCCGTTGACATCTCTGATGTCTGATCAGCCTCTGTGACCACAAAAGCATCCAAGGGTTTGGTCTGACTCGGTGGCTTCAGAAGCCCCAAGGGTGGTACAGTTTTTCCTCCCACTGATTTTATCTAAAAATGTTAAAATATTGTCCTCAAACAAAATGTTAGGATATTTAAGCATCATGCCAATCAAGAGTGTCACATTCCTCAATAATTGTAGCTACTCCTGGGGAAACTTTGCTAATAGGATTTAACAGTCTGTTGCACAAGGAAGTCAGTAGCATTTTAAAAAATGCCAAAAGCTTTGTTCTTCTCTCCTTCCTTTTGTTCAAAGATGCCAGATTGTAGTTTAGTCTGTGAATATGCACAGACTTGAAATTACCTTTCAGTTAGCATGTACTGGAATGGGAAAAATCTAATTTGCTGCCAGTATAAAGAGTGTCAATAGAAAAGAGTCATCAATATGACGTGCACATGGAAAATAATTCATTTCTTGTGTTCCCAGGTGGCTGTGGTGCAGATGCAGTGGTTGCTTGCATCCCATAATTAAGTCCCAACAGCTTTGCAATTGTATTATCTATTTCATTCATTATCCTCAAATCATCTCCTTTCCTGTGTTATATTTGACTGATACCCTGTGCTGCTAAGCAGCTATGAGGATGATGGTGCAGCACTACCAAAATGAACTACCATGCAGGCACTGGGGTTATATATAGACCTATAATAGCTCTGTTTAAGCTGGGGAGAAAGAATTCAAGTAGGATGGAATGACACAGGTGGAGCCTTTTGTACAGTAGGGAACGATCTCCCCTTTAGGCTCTCTCTCCAGCACTGTTTCTTCTGGTTTTATAACAGTGAATTTCTAAACCTGTCTGACTTCCCTCTCTCCCTCCCTCAGTGTTTAAATAACAATATTTAATTTTTTGTAGCACTGCAGTGGCAGGGATGAACAGTGACAATAGTTGCTGAAAATTAAGAGAAAGTACAACACAACCCTGTTCAACAGAGGATGGCTGTCAGCTCCTGAATCAGCAGTCCAGCATGTTAAACCTTCTTGTCATTCTCTTTAAAGCTCTGCAGAACTTTTTCCTTCCCTACAAGTCCCCCATTGCTGGACTCCAACTCTTTCTCACCCCCATGACCACTCTCCTCTGCCAATTCTTCTGCTTTTGTCAGGTTTTTGATCAGAACTCCCACGGTTGCCCATGAGCCCTACCAAATACAGGCCCTCTATACAAATGGCCTAGCTTCTACCCACATCTTAAAAACTCCTTTTTGTTGTATTGCTTGCTATCAAATGATTTGCATGTGCTCTGCCCAGGCAAAGTCTTCAAAATTTGATAAAGTAGATGATTTCTAACTTAGATATTAGGTGCAGCAAGTATTTATCATTTAGTAGTGAGTATACCTTATTGAAATTTTCTAGGTTAAAAAGTCTGATCCTGCTTATATTTAGTCCAAAAACTTGGCATTAAGTACTGGTGTCTTCTCTCAAAAGTAGGCTAAAACTGGCTGTGTGCCTGGCTCTCTTTACCTCTTTTAAACTACATCCATCCTAAAACCATGAGCCTCTGGGCATAAAACACCCCCATCCTCAAAAAAGCAAAAATTGACGTAACTTTAAAGAAACTTTTGGCTTTTATACAAATGATATTCCATAATTCTTTACTGCTTTAAAGAAAGAGACCCTGCATTTAAAAAGAAAAAAGTAAAAAATAGGAAAATTTAGAGTAGTGCTGGAAAGTATCTGTAGATAAGATTTGAGGTGAGAGGTGACAGGGGGCACATGGAGATTTATATAGAATGGGAGTGTTACAACTGAGTGTTTGAGATCACTTAAAAATCATTGGCAAGGGTATGAGCAAAAACCAGATTTAGTACTAAAAGACATCACAACAAAGTTCATTGACACGATTCACTCAACAACTTACAGGACATTTAAGGCACAGTAAGGAAAAGCAAGCAACGACAAAACCAAATAAAATCCAGGCAATAAAAGCTGAACTGCACTGAGAATTATCAAGGTGTGTGTGTGTGTCTGTGTGTGTGTGTTTAGGTGCCTGTGACAAAAGGGTGGTGAGAACAGGATAAAAAGAAATGCAGCCTAAAAGCTTAACAGCACTCAAACTTAACAGTACTTTAACTTAACTAAACCTTTAGCCTAACAATCCAACAAAGAAACAACACTGAACTTATACCTAACTTATAATTTAACAATTTAACAAATGAATAACACTTAACAGCACTTAACCTAACTTTGAAGTCGAACTTGATACATAACAAAAGAACGACACTTAGAAGCACTTAACTTATAACTTATGTTGAACTTAGCAAAAGAAGGACACCTAGCAGCATTTAAGTAAGGTAAAGTCATAAGACACAAGCTTTCTTACAGATCTAACTTATTTCGACATCCAAGGTACTTAAACATTTAAGAAAGCATAATTTCTCCCAGGTTTGCTATAACATATGCACAGGTTTATGCACAAAGCCATAAAGAGTCAGTGCAAGCAATGTACGTGTGGAAAATTCCCCTTGGGGGTCTGTGAAATACTCACTTCAGATATTTTGCATCTCCTCACAGGCAAAGGCTCCCTCACACCTTGAGGAGTGAGGTATCGGCCCAGGACTCAGTATGAGTACACAATGCAAATTCTGTAATAATTCTGGATGATATGGACTTAGTCTGTCTATAGGTTTTTTTTTGCATCTGGTTAACTAAGATAAATTGAGACAAAATGGTTGGCAATTTCCAAAAAACACATCTATGTGACAATTACAAGGAAAGGTGGGCTCTTCCAAGGTGGGCTGTTCCCAGGTGCCTTAGTCAATGTTTTTTCTCATAGCAGCACTGTGGTGAAGAGTAAAGAAGTGGAATGAGGAGCACTTGAGGTCACTGGGTCTTGTTCAGCCTGGAAAAGAGAAGACTGAAGGGAGACCTCATTGTGGGTACGACCTCCTCACGAGGGAAGCAGTGGGGCAGCACGGACATCTTCTCTCTGGTGACCAGTGACAGCACATGAAGGAATGCCAAGAAGAAGCATCAAAGAAGGTTTAGGTTGGTTATTAGGAAGAGATTTTTCACCAAGAGGGTGAATGGGCACTGAACAGTCTCCCCAGGATTGGTCACTGCACCAATCCTGGCAGAGTTCAAGTTGGACAGGGCTCTCAGGCACATGGTGGGATTCCTGGGAATGGTGCTGTGAAGGGCAAGGAGTCGGACTTGATGAATGTGGTGGGTGCCTTCTAACTCAGGATATAAAAAAACCCCAATAAACCTAAGAAAAACCCCCAAAAGACCAACAAAACCTCAAAAGATTTGAGACTTCAGTGGGAATATAACTGTGTTACTGTCTTTGGAATTTTTTTATTGTTCCATGATGCCTTTGGGCCCAATCCCAAAGCATGAAAAGTGAAATTGAACATTTGTATGGATTTGACAGATTTTAAGTAATTCCTTCAATGTCACAGAAAAGGGATTTGGGATCGCCTTCACTGTTGGATGGTGGGACGAGGCTGAGGGAATGGCAGATTTCTTACTGTGTTCCCAAGGTCAGGCTACAAGACATTGGCTCAAATTGAACCCAAAACTTCAGTGCCAGTACTTTTGTTTCTGTGCTGTTTTGTTTGTTGGTTTATTTTTCTCTCTGGATTAGAAGGATCTGCAAGAAACTTAGGACAAGTCACTAAAAAAAAAATGAAATGATTCATCCAATAAGGCAGTAAGAGATTTAATTAGACTTCAAAATGAGTAAATCTGGTTGGTTCATAGCAGTGTGGAGCAGGTGCCAAGCATGACAATCATCTTTGTGGGGGTGGAAAGCCCTTTCTGTTGGTACAGAACAAGGAGGCTGGGGGATGGAGAATGCCAAATATCTGTCGATAATTCTGTAGAGGGAACACATAAGGGGAGGCAGAGACGTGCCATCAATAACTACAGCTCACTGTGTCTGCCATGATCCCTGGAGCAGAAACTTGCTGTGAAAGTCCCAGCATGCAGTGTACCATGGGATCCTTCTCCAGGGCTAGTCATTTATCTTTCTCTGTGGCAACCAGTCAAAAAAGAAATTAAAATTTTTAAACAATGACACGTGGAAAATTCAGGGAACTGGAATGTTTGACAAATATCAGTTCAAACACATTTAATGAACTGTGATTAATGTCTCAATTAGGGCTTGAATGAAACAGAATCCATGTCCACACAGAAGCTACCAGTGTCTTCAGTTCTGGTCCCTACCTTAACTTCTAGATTTTATCTGGACTGTTTGCTCTGTAGGAAAGCTTCACACTGGGTTCTGACCTGAAGCTTTGATAAGTTTGTTTTGCACATTGGAGTCAGAAGAAGTGGAAAAAGAAAGGTTACATGGTGCCCTTTAGGTACTGTCTCTTGGTGGAAAGAACAGGTTTCCCTTGGTTTGCTTGCACCTGATCCTTCCTGATCCCTGAAACAAGCCATGTATGTATATACCAGAAACTGCAGGTTAATGTCCTAATAAAAAATAGCGATTAGATGCAGGCTGGCACAATGGGGACCCTGATAAATTCTGTAAACTTAAACACACTTTTGGTTTAATTAATTCTTGCTTTGGTGAGAGGAGTAAATAGCTCCCCTTTCATACAGCTTAGTTAAATCTATGTTTACAGCAGGGGCCACTTGAGGCTTATCCTACTCGGAGTCTCTTGCTTTGCTCCTCTCCCTACCATGGCACTGAGGGGCATTTCATTACTGTTTTATTTCCATTACAGGCTTGATCAGCCTTTCACTTTGTGAAACAGCTGCCACCAGTTAAAATGAAATATCTGCACATATTGTGCCTTTTAAATTTTAGCCCTGTTCAGTTTGCAATATCTTCTTTTCTAAAAAGCTGTACTTTCAAAAATTACATATTGGAATGTGTAAGAAATAAATTCAATGTAAAAGGAAAGTGATCTAAAGATTTCAGCATAATTTAATGTAATTCCAAACAATATTCTAGATCGTTTTACCTATAATAGATTCTTTTTGATGATGAGAAGTTTTCTGCAATTCTGTCCTACTCTCTGATGGTAATTCATATCCTGGTTGAAAGGATTTACATGCCTATTACTGTAATTTTTCTATTAATAATTTGCACTTCAGCTACCCAATAATATTTTATAGAGATATCTTTCTTAGTCTACAAAATTCCTTCCTGTCTTTTATTCAGAAACCAAAGAGCATAAAATATGCTGTTTGGAAAGGAACCTGTTGATACCCCTTACTGACTGGAAAGATTGTCATCTGGAAGTTCCCCAAAACTGACAACAACCTTAATTTCATAACACACCATTAGCCTCAGCTACAAAGGCACTGAAATCAGGATGCAGCTAATTTTTTCATGGAGCCAAAGATTTCAAAAATATACTCTGGAATGGTTACTTGTTCACAAATATTTTGAAAACAGTTGGAAGCTGTTTGTGGCATCTATGCTTACAAGGACAAAAGGCCAAGGATAGGTCACTTGTCCTGCTTTGGTTGTCACTAATGAGATTTTTTTCCTCACTGTAAATGACTTTGCACTTGCTGAAAAGCAGAGTTAAAGAGGACTAATAGGTGAGCTTTTAATGAGTCACTATCTCTACATGACCTTAAAATGCCAGGTACAGTGCACAGTGCACCATGTGTCTAATGTTGCTTGGTGTTCATGTTGCTTTCACTGTTGGAAAGGAGAGCAGTGCACACTGTTTAGGGATGTTCCATCCATGGTGGTTTCAAGGCAACTGTTAGGGAAAGCATTTATTTCTCCTTCCTGAAGGGATTTCAGTCTGATTGTGGAAACCCCTTTAGCATTGTAATAACAGAATTCTTTTTCTTTGGAGAGATTGAGTACCTGGGGTGAAGGTGACACTTCCTTCAACTTTAAGTTTTATGTCCTTTATGGGACCATGTTGGTAAGAACAGCCTAGAAATGCTTGCAGAATAGCACAAATGAGCAGTTCCTCCAAACATGATACATCAGAGTTATTAATTGTATGATTCTGTCTCCTAGAAGTTCCTCTTCCAACAGATTCTTCAGACTGGATGAAAAAAGGAATTTTAACGCTTCAGAGGGTTGTTATAAAGAAGTAATAATCACATGGTTGTAATAATCATAGTCTAACCAAGGGCTGTTATAAAGAAGTAATAATCATAATCTAACCAATTATAATCACTTATATTTCAAATAAAGTAACATCCTTCCTATAAATGACAGCTCATTTTTCAGCCTCGCATACTCAGTGGAAGAGAAATCCATGCCACTCTCGTAGCAGTTCTGTTATCTAGTAATTCAGGTTGGCTTTATCCTTCAGGATAGAAAGGGATTTCAAATATACAAGTGCAAAACTGAATCAGATCCATTTACCAAGGCAGGGGAGCAGGACAAGATGACACTTTCCAGAGGAGTCCTAACTTAATTTTTCCCCATTCACATTTGTGTTCTTAGAAAGTGATTTAAGTTATGTAGTAATCAATGAAGGATTCGGAGTAAATTCCAATTATTGATTTTCCTGGTAGTGGAGAACATTTCCTCTTTCTTTTACCAGGCTTCTAATCTCACAGGCTGAGTTTTCTCCCCTTCCAGTACCATAGCTGCATGCATCATAGCTGGCATTTCTGATTTAATCATGCACTACAGTGCACAAGGAGCTAAACTTATGCATTTATATGTTATTATGAGGAACAGGATCAACTGCAGGCTCACAGATTCCAGGATAACACATCCAAAGGAACCATTATATTCAGGTGGCCTGACCTGTGGTGGAGCACACACCTATGGGCCTCCCTGAATTTATCTGTGTTAGAAGAGGATAGTATAGGTTTCAGGTCACTGTGATTTTGCTGTTAGTGCTTTAGAATCCTCTGCAATTGCTATTCAGATCTTTCTGTGTTTAAATTGTGGGTCTCAGCCTAGCTTGGTTGTCCAACTACAGACTATAGTTTACAACATTTGTCTGCATGATCAAAGGTCTAATTATCCATGAACATGTTCAATTCCTACCCATCATTACAGGTGAGAAAGATTAGTACTCAGCTGGAGAAGAGGAATATTTGAAATAGTAGGCACAACATTTATTCCAATATTGAAATTAAAGTACTGTGACTCCAAAGCAGCCACAACTATGAATTTTACCAAGTGTTCACAAACTTCTTTGTTCTCAATTTTTCAGCCTGGAAAGGACAGTTATGCTTTTGTAATTTGCCTATTTCCCTAAATACTGGGAACTGCAATGAAGTGATTTCTACATACAAGAACTTTTCTGTTGAATACATCCCCTCATGAGTGAAGAAATCATAGAAGAGAGCCAGTGGGATGCTGAAAAATGGGAAAATTAAAGCAAGAAATCACATGTTCTATAGCTTAAGGGTCTGGAAGTGGTTATGTGAGAGGGTAAAAAACCCAGAAAGTTCTTTTAAATGCTCCAAATATATCACTTTCAAGACTGAGGTCATTGTCAGCAAAGTAAGCCATGCTATTTCAGCCCAGAAATCCAGCCATGTCCTGGGCTGCATCCAAAGCAGCAGGTGAGGGAGGGAATTCTGCCCCTCTGCCTGCTCTGGTGAGTCCCCCATGAAGGGTGGAGAGGAACTTTTGACAAGGGCATGGAATGATAGGACAAAGGGGAATGGTCTTAAATTGAGAGTGGGTTTAGACTGGATATTAGGAAGAAATTCTTCCCTGTGAGGGTAGGGAGGCCCTGGCACAGGCTGTCCAGAGAAGCTGTGGCTGCCCCATCCCTGGAGGTGTTCAAGGCCAGGCTGGATGGGGCTTGGAACATGGCAGGGGTTTGGAATAAGATGACCTTTAAGTCCCTTTTAACCCAAACCATTCTGTGATTCTATGATTCCCCATAGGAATTCTGCTTAAAATATACAACAATTCATGATTAAATTAAAAATAAAAAGATAATTTGTGTATTTGGACTCTGCTTCTCTTTCATTTCAGCATATCTTGATTATAAGCAGTTTTCTTCTGTCAATAGAGCATCCAAGGATTTCCAAAGGACAAGAGATACAAGACAATGAGAGCAGTAAGTGGGTGTAATATTCTACATTTGTGTAAATCAGCCCTTCATTACAGTTTGAAACAGGTGAGGATGACAGAATAGGAAATACTGACACTCATTTTTTGCCATTAGGACTATATAGGCACTATATAGGTGCCTGCTCTGGAGATCTGGAGGCATCCAAGGCTGTGCCTCAGTTGCCAGGTTGTGCCTTTTAAAACAGAGCAAACATGAAATGAGCCACAGACTTATTTTATGTCAGGAAAGCAAAAATGTTTGGTCTCTGTACTGCCCAGTTGCACATGAAAACTTGTATTTAATCTTGCCAATGAAAAAAAAAATTAAAGAGGAATAAAGATTTTTAGTATCCAGGAAAAATAAAAAAAGAATCTCTGAAGACTCATGCTGGAAAGTATTTGGCTTTTATCCTGTGCCAGTTAGCTAACAGAGCATTATTTTAATTTACACTGAGTTTATAATTTTAAACTACAATAACAAGAGTATCAAATTAAAAGTTCAGACAGTACTAGTTTTTACTTTAAGGACTTGATTGTATCTGATAATTCTCAAAAACAAGTGATTTGGAAAATTATCCTCTTCAAGAACAAGGGTTTTCCAAGTTTCTGTGAGTAAAAGTATCTAATAAAAGTAAAGGTAAAAGGCCATAAAAGTATCTATTGAAGTTCCCCATAAATCCTATGAAGCCTGAGATTAATCTTTCAAGCTTGATGTTAGATGTTCATCATGTCCCTTGTGAACTTGTGATACACATTCCTTTCTGGTTTTCACTCCAGCAAAAATTGATCCACTGCAGGCAGGATGGTTCTGTGGATATGGATTAAAATAATACTGAAACGTCATGTCTAGACCTCCTTTAGCTACAAATGCTAAATGTATTATACCTTATAGAAGGTATTATAAAAGGCAGGAGGAGCATTACAAAGTTCCTTTATGCCTCTGGAGCCACAGATGAGTCTTGGCCTTCACATTTTCAGGTTTCTCCAAAATGCTCTGATATGTCATTTCTGACAACAGCCAAAAGTATATACTGAATAAGCATAAATTCCAAGACATTTTAAGGGAATAAAACAAAACCAACACAAACAGGATAAAAAAAAAAAAAACCTCCAGAAATGCTTATTCCAAATTTCTCACAGTTGAGAAGAATGGTGTGGAAAAGGAGTCTGTTTGTTTAGGAATTGTGCATTGAAGGAAAGTCCTCTTGATAGGTTTTTGGGTATTTCTCTGAAAAAAACCTCAGGGTTGCTGCATCTCAGGGATTTCAGCTGCATTGCTGTCTAGGTAGTTTGTGGTGGAGCTGTTTCTTTCTGCCCAATTCCACTCTGAAACAGCTCCTGAGTCACTCTGCTGGTGGCTGTGGTGTTGCACCAATTAATTTTTGTGTAACTAGGATGAGGATCTACATTCCCTCCATGAGTTTAATGTGATGAAAAAGTAAAACACAAACAAGCAATACTTTTGCAATGGAATTTTTGTTTTCTTTACTCAATCACCTGTGGTAAAGCTGGGTGGAACTCTCTTCACTAAGTGCCTTTTATTCCAAACCAGATTTACCTCCAGCTGGGAGGGCTGCAGGGATCAGTAAATCTTTAGGCACCTCAATAGACTGAATCTGATAGAGCACACCCCAGTCATTGTATTGATCAGAAAATTGGATAAACAAGGAGTACCTGTGATCAGTGAAAAGACCTTTCAAGTTGCACACCAGCTTTTACTGAAGTAAGATCCATGGATATATTCCCAGGAGGAGTTGCTAGGAAGTCTAAGCTAAGTATGAAAGGGAAGATCTCTGGAGATGCCATGGAAATGCTGGGTGTCCTCTGAAATACTTAGGGATGTTTCTACTAGAAAGCAATTCTAACTACACCAAGCAGGGAGAAAAAGTGTCACAGCATCAGTCATGAGGTTGTGGTTGTTAGATGGATCTGTGAAATACTTAGCAGTGTAATACACAGACAGTCTACTTTTAACATGAAATGGCAAACCTGCTTATCTCCAATCTTGTTAATAAGAAGCTGAAATTTAGTAGCTGTTATCATATCTGTTCCTCTCTTGTCCTTGAGACTCCTTTGAAACCCATGTGCTGTGATGTGGGATGGGTAGAAGGAAAATGAAGGTCTGGCTGCAAAAAAAAAAACCATAAGTCATAAATGTGTCAAGGATCTCATGGCTTTCCTTTCTCTTGTCTTCTGAAAACTAGTCTTTTATAAATCTCTCTCAAAGGAACGTATGAAAAAGATGCATCTTCAGAATATCCGCTTGGCTACAGCAATAAATTGCAGCTTCATACACATTTACAGTGAATTTCCTACCCACCAAGCAATTAGTTATCTGGTAATGCTTCCCCTTTGTCTCACTAGTACCCTGATATGATACCTTTGTGTTTACCCATTGACTCACAACTGAGACCTGGAAAACATTATCAAAGAGTAACTGTAGAAAGAAGACCATTTAAAAAAACCCTGACCTGTTCTTGCACATTCATTTACATGTGTAAAACACTCCTTTCTTCCTCCTCTGTGCTTTGTTGTCTAGAAGGTCTCCAAAGATGCCCTCTTTTGAAGACTAAAGAGGTAATTTATTTGTTTCTCTTTGGCTTGATACAATATATAGTTATGATAGTTGGCATAGAAATTGGCTGCTGAAATTGCAATACAGGCAGGAATAAATGTTGTAGCAGCAGTATTTTCCATGCAGTTTTTCATTCCAAGGGGACACTGGTTGTATTGCCAGGCGATCTGTGAAATATGTTAAAATCAATTCTTTGTTCTCCAGTTTGTGTCTTCTTCTCTGTAAGGTCTGTGTGAAAAGCTACAAACAGGTGTGATACATCTGGTTTAAAATATCATGAATGAGTTCACTATAAGGGGAACAAATATGAGGTCCACAGCTTTGCTTTCAACTTGTCTTGCCATTCTGGTTTGAATCCATTTTTCCATATGACCCTGATCTGTCCTTGCACCTGCATAAAAGATGGGGGGAAATGAGACCAATTTGAATTTTAACCTCTCTTCAGGACAAGTTACTTGGTTACATGAAGTACCACGCCAGTGGCTTCACTGTTCTCAAAAAAACTCCTAATGAATCCAGATTAGAGTTTAGGATTATAAATATTGTATTTCAGGATAAAAAGTCAAGTATGACTTATGCCTAACAAGACTTTTTGATTTATAAAATAAACTTAAGAAATAAAGTAGATAGAAAAGGTTGGAGAAGAGTTAAAAAGGGATAATTTTCATGAAGACAAATGATTTCTTTTTTCTCCTTAGCATTTAATTCTCCTTCTCCCTTGGGTGTGACCTCTTCCATCCTAGTGTCAACAATCCACTGCATTAATATGATGTTTGCTCCCTTTTCTAGATGATTAATGAAAGTACTCAATCTTCAGTCACTAATTAAAGTTGACCTTGATAAGGACAGCCTAGATGGACATTAGGGAATGGAAAGCACTAGGAGAAAATTCTGCTTGGTGAGGATTTCATGGTAGGAGAGGTTATGTGATGAAAACTGTATATCTGAAGCAAGGGAAAGTGCTGAAATTCTTAAAATTTTGGTGATGTGTTAGAATCCACAAGAAACCAAACACCTTAGCCTATGTCTAGCAAAGAAGATGTGAACACACACGGTGGTCCAGTGTTTACCAGACAGGAATATCTGGGATTTCACACCCTGAATCTGCCAGAAAAATGATTGTAAGTTTTCCAGTGAATCTCAGTTTACCTAAAAGAATGGTCTTATAATACACAATGCTTGGGAATAGTAATTAAAAGAGTCTTCATTTAGATGACCATATTCAGGAAAGTAAAATAGGATTTGTGAGTAAAGCAGGGTCTTTGCCCAGAAAGTCAGACAATTTTATTGGATTTCCTATTTGACACTTTTTCATCTGAAATGTTCATTACTTAGACATGAAATGGTACAATTTATAAGCAGAGTAAGAGTAAATCAAGTAATGCTGAAATAATTTATTTTAAGGATGCCATAAGAAAAACAAGAATCATTTATCAGGGAACACACTAGTGAGGAAGGATACAAGCCCTTTAGCCCACATATTCCGGGACAAGGGGACTTGGCCTCAAGTTGTGCCAGGAGGGGTTTAGATATTAGAAAAAACTCCCCTGAAAGGGTTGTCAACCACTGGAAGCAGCTGCCCAGTCACCATTTCGGGAGATATTTAATAGATGTGTAGGTGTGGCTCTCAGGCACATGGTTTAGTGGGGGGATTGGCTGAGCTGGGATAATGGTTGGACTAAATGTTCCTAAAGTTTTTCCCAACGTAAAGTAATCCATGATTCTGTGATCCTATGATTGGTATTTTTATTCTGCTAATTGTTTCCCATAATACTGAAAATGTTGCCTGCTGTTCTCAGAAGCAAAAAATACTTAATAAATCTTAATGTCTTGTGGCAAGTTATTAGAAGTCTTGAACTCCAAAAGCTGATATATCAGCACCAGATAAGAAAGTGAATAGAGTATATCTGGACTGAGTGATAATAATTGATAATAATTTTAAAAAATCTTAAGAATTTAGCAGATGATTTTGTGGCAATGAAATAGTGCAATCAATCTCCAGCAAAACCTCTGCAGTGTGCTGACACAGGTTCTGTAGCCTCAGGTCAGCCTTGGTTTGCTCAGTTGCAGATCCATCTGGCTAGCAAGTTTCTTAGCTTGAATCATAAATCATTAAAAAGCTATTCTGTTATTCCAAGCACTGATGTTCCAGTTTGTTTGGTGCTCTTCTCATGCAGGGGCACAGCACAGATAAACAGGTCATTGTTTGACTTACACAGCACTTCTGTGAGAGGCTGGTAAAATGTTTAAAATCACTAATGCCCATTTTCTGTCCACTGGCAATGACCTCTCTGTGAGAGGTTCAGAAAAGCACAGCCTGTGCTGAGAGGAGAAGCTGGACTCTCTGCTCTTGCTTTATGGTGTTATGAATTAAGACAATTAATCTGTTAGTTAAGTAAGAAATTTTCAGGGTGACCATATATCTGATATTTTAACTTTTTTACCCATTCCCATCAGGCATTCCAGATGTACTGGAATTTCCTGGAGACATCCTGCATTCTTGCAGCCTCCTTTTTCTGGTGAGCACTTACTGTGGCCTCCATTGTAGTGGTTACTGTACAGCAATGACATCTCCCTCATAGAGATTCCCATATATATATATATATATATATATATATCTATGTAGGAATACAAGTGGAGCAAGGGAAACAGAAGCAATAACACTGTCTGTAACAGCACCATGAAAAGCAGACTTGAATGAAGTTACTGGACATCTGACCAGCATTCATTACCACAGAACCTGGCTACCATGTCCTAATGTTGTGCTGAAAATTCATCAAGATGGTTTTGGGGGGTGGAAGATGAGGGAGGGTGAACACACAAATTCTCATGTACGTCGACCTTCACAATGTTCTTAACTAATCTGCTGGAGCTTTACTTCCAGGTGTTGGTGTTAATGGATGTTTCTACAGATGACTCAGTGGGCTGTTGTTCAGGGCCAGCTGGCTCTGTGGGGGCCACGGAGGGATGAGAAGGAAATGTCAGGGTTGTACATATGACAGAGAGTAAATGGATCTCATGTCTTAAAAATGGGTCCAAACAAATAAGGGCCTCTATCTTCACTGGCCTGTCTAAGAAATAGGGCTGAGTTGTTTAGTATGACTGAGTTGTTTAAGAAGGTATCAGAAAATCCTTGCACATATATCAGTAGAGCATAGTTTGCTACATGAGGGGAATGGAGGGACTTTCAGCCGTGATATATTTGGAGAAGACAATGAATGAGTAATGGAGGAGTAACTGCATTAACTGGCTTAATTGCAGTGTCTGGATTTTTGCTTGTTGAGTCTTTGTGGAGACCTTTAATATGTGCCTTCACTTTTTAACCTACTTCTGAGCCTCCCCTTTGACTTTTCAGATCCTCCCTCTACCTCTAGTACTCTGAAGTACATGCAAATAGCATGCAGGAAACACCCAGGGCCACGAGAGGGGCAAGCTTGACTAAATCTGTAATATGTCCCTCAATAAAATTCAAAATGACTTTGTCAAGCTCCTTTCTCTTTCTGCTTTTTTCCAAACAAAACTACATCAGCTGGATTTTGCATCATGTCTCTGGGGCAAGCTGCATCCTTAACTTATTCCCTGGAGATAAAAAATGAGTAATGCCATGAGAGCTAGGACTGCAAAGAAAACCTGAAAGTAAATGGAAAAAGTTAATGGGTGGCAGTACCTGCTTCAAGTGTGTGACATCATCCAGCACTGAAAAATCCAGCTCAGGGTGGCACTGCTGTCAGCTCATGCACTTCAGGAGAGCAGTTTTCTCTTGGATCATTTTTTTTTTACATTTTTACATTTTTTAAATCACAGTGTATAAAGCTGACTCTGCCATTAAATCAAGAGTCAGATAATCCAGCTATTCACTTAGAAGGAAACTTCCTTGGTAATTAACATAAATAAAGCCTTTGAGGCTTGTAGGTGTCAGAGCCAAGGCTCAAGAGAGAAAGTAATAAAGGCAGGCAACTGTGGATGGCAAAACAGGAGGATTATTAAAGGGATTGGAAATGGACCTGTCATACTTAATTTTGTTGGCAATTTGGTTATTAAAGGAATTAAAGTTAGAGGATGTTAGAGAATAAATGGCTTGTTTTACAGTGCTGTGAAGGGAGCTGCAGACTCCAGTATGTCATACTCATCTCTTCAGAAATCTGGAGAAAAGGCTGTTCTGTTGCTGACTGCAGTTTGCTCACTAGGCTTCATCTTTGGAAGTGAAAATTGTCTTATCAATGGCTTAGAATTTTTTGTTCTTCCTCCACCACACTACTCCTATGTCATAAAAATAACACCTGGGACTAGTTGGAGCACCAGTGAAATTCCTGTTGAGGAATATGATCAGTGATATTTTCCTGGGAAAAAAAATGACAGAGCAGGTTATAGAGACTGATTCCACGGTGGTAGAGGGTAGTGGGGCAGTGCAGGTTTGGTGCACCTGAAGATATGGGGGAGTTGTCCCTGACTCAGACCTGCTGGGCCTCTCCTCTCCACTTGTGAAGTGGTGGTGATGTACACAGACAGGATCTGGTGAGGTACCTGTACTCTAGTTTGGGAGCACCAGTTTGGATTACACCAAATTGCAAGAGCAGCTCTGATCAAAAAAGGATGTTTTTAAATATCTCCTGCAGCTGCAGATTCGGAATGAAAGGAGCAGCAGCTCTTTCAGTTCCTCTGAGGAATTTTGCTCCTATATAATCCTCCCAGTGTGAATACCTGAGGTGATTGTTCCTTTTTGGGGTGCTTGGAGACATCATGGATGTAACACACCAAGGTGTTACTGTGACCTTCAAATACCATGTGAGAAAATCAGTCAAAATTGGCATTCTTGGGCTTTTAAATATTGCATGAAGATCTGTGAGCCCTAGGTAGGAGACAAGAAAATTTGTCCATTTTCCTACCTTCTTGAAATTGTACAACATCACCCAAGGACTCTGGATGTAGTCAAGAAACAAACAAGACAGAGGAGTTAATGCAGCTGAATGTAACCAGCTTTAGTAGCTGGAAAGAAAACCCTTGAAGCAGGGCTCCAGCTCACAGGTGTCTGACAGTCTCCAGGCTCATTCTCACCTGGCTTCGGAAGCAATCCAAAGGCAATTCAAGGGCAAAACTGGCAGAATGTGCTTGGGAAGGCACCCAGAAGCAATCAGGCTGGTGCCAGCACTGTCACCAGGGCATGGCAGGGAGGCATCAGGCTGAGCTGAGGCACAAGTGTACCAGTGAGGACCAGACAAGAGTTTGCCTGGCTTCTCTTTTACTTTCCCCCCTTTCATTCCTTTGTTTTCAAAGAAATCCTAGGAATCATTAAAAAGTAGAAGTTTCTTGACCTAAAATCCCAGAGAGGATTTATTTTTTTTCCTGCTTTGAGAGAGATTGCTGATGCTGGCGACTCATTACCCAATAGACTTCTCTTTGAAGCATTGCTATACCTGTAAGAGGAGTAGAGAGTCTTCCTAGAAGAAAAGTAATTTGATATTTTTCTTTCAAAGTAGTTTCAGTTTCCTTTCTTTCATTTTTTTTTCTTGGTGTACTTCAAACTTTTTCCAGGGATTGTTGTACAATAGCTACTCTAGGAGAAATAAGTCTTTTTTTTCTAAGTCATCAGTTAATTATTTAATATTTTAACAGTAGAAAAACCCTTATCTTTTAGAGAGAGAATTATGCCCTTTTTTTTTGTGAAGCTTTTTTTTTCTGTTAAGCTTCTGAAAATGGACAGAAGATGGAAAACTTGAAACCAAAACCTATGAAACAAGGAAAAGTTCTGCAGTTTATTTCTATGTTGAATTGTCTCTGCTTTTCCCTCCATGATACATGGTGTGATTTTGCTTTAGACAATTTGGTTAATTCAGAGTGACAGCATCCCAGAGCTTTAATTTCAATTCAGTCCTTGGAGGACTCTGGGTGCCACCTCTCCTTTTATAAACCTGAACTTAGCTGGAGTGAAGGTCTGTCAAGCTGTCCTTCCTCATCCAGCGAGAGGCCTTCAAAGGGGTTTATGGCTGCTCTCCATAGTGGAAGAGTTATGACACCTTCATTACAAAGAGGTAAAGACATTACAATGAAGGTGAAGGCACCTTCATTACAAGGTGGCTGTAACCATTAGGCAACCTTATCAGAAAAGCCAATTTTTAAATGCTCTGATAATGGTGACAAATGTTAATGTTCCACTTTTTCTGAATGCTATGGAACATTGAATGGAGAGGTGTCTGAGAATTGTTTTCTTGTCTGAGATTTAACTCTGCTATAGAAGGCTTTTCCAGGGCAAGAGAGATTTTTTTGCAATCCTAAAACTATAAGCATTAAAAAGGAGTGTAATATAAGCAGAGTATAAGTGTCTCCTTATGGACTGAAAGGGTTATTTATTTGCTGCTTGGACAATCTCATATCTCTCTGAGTGCTTGTCCTATTTGAAGCATGACTTATGTTCTGAGTTTCCCAGATTAGAAAATTCCTGATGTGCTCTCAGAAAAGGGAAAAATTGGATGTTAAGGTCATGCCCAGCCACTGGCTCAGAAACAAGAAACATCATCCTCTCAAAATGTCTGTAAAGGCACTGGTCTGATTTAGGCTGTCTTGGTCTCACTAAAACTTATTTTCTTAGTGATTTTTACTAGCTTGACGTGTCTGATGCCTGGACTCAGCCCATGGGAAGCATAAAGCCCAAACCCATAGATGGGGCTTGGGCATGAAAGTCGAGGTTGGCAGACATCAGGCCTTGTGCAAATTTTGGTGGAGAAAGTAATTGGAGGTTCAGTCCCCAAATACCATGACCCATATGGGACAGACATATAAGAACTGCTCTTCTAACTTGATGCAAAGCTGTCACAGAAGGGACTTCACTGTAGACCCCAAAATCTGTGGCAATGGTGTGAAAAAATAAGACAGTCCTTGCCATACTGGCTCTAGGGATATGGGAATCACCATAAATGCACAGACAGAACATGAAACAATACCTCCAGCCCTAAAATCTGATTGCAGCTATCAATGCAAGCTTCCCAGCATGAAGGATGAGAAACATGTAAACGTAGAGGTAGAGGTTACTGGGCCTCAAGCAGGTGAGGAGAGGAGAAAACGGGACCAGGAATGTGAGAGGTGTTAAAGACCAGAAGCTTTCATGGACACAAGAAATGATTGTGGTACAAAGTGTGCAAATTCAGAGGGAGAAAGTCAGATACACACATAGTGAGAAAATTAGAGACACAATTCCTCATAGATCCTTTGACACCACAAATTAATATTTATTTTATTGCATCCACTCTGTGTGAGCTAAATGGCTTTTGTTAGAATGTCTCCACCAGACATTTCACTTGCTTTCCTCTATGCAATGAAGGACAGTGACATGAAAACCTTTGAAAGTACATGCAGGAAAGGGATTCTCATTTGAGGTGGGAGTTTGGTTCAGATTCATCTTTGAAATGAAAAAAGACTTTTAGAAGTTTTTTAGTCAGAGAAGGCAAGGTAGAGAGAGCAAATAAATATTGATGAAGAATGAAACTGAGCATATAACACAACATTCATTACATTGCTCTCTCCCAAGCTTCTGGAATGTTTTATGCATTGGAAATTAACTAGTTTAGCAGAGGCCAGGTTAATTCCGACCACCTGGAAATGTGCACATATGGATGTATCTATTGAAGGTCTTTCTGGAAGCAGGAGGTATTCATCCAGTGTTTAATTTGCTCTGTAAATTTTAATCTTAAATTGAAAAATGTCTCATAGTGATTTGAAGCCTCAAGAACATGAAGCCAACAGTGATATAAAAAAACATGAGGAAAATAAACATATTCACATGTGGAGAGAAACGACCACAACAAGGTCTATGGGATGAATTAAGGCAACCTTATGGCAACTTCGTTGTATCATTTGTGTCCCAGTATGAAGAGGAAGTAATCCATTCAAAGTTTCCTGTTGAGTTCTCTGACAATTTCTATGGCAATTTTTTATTGAAAGAAGTTCTAAATATTTTATCCATAGATGTGCTTTTATGCCAGCTTTGACACTGACTCCTGTTGCCTTAGGCAAATTACATCCATTGATTAAAACTTTGAGCTTTTCTAGGGCTGGTTTGCTGCCCTTGTGAAGGCTGTCATTTATGGAATAAAGTGGTTGGGTTCTACTCAGACTGTGTCCAATGGAAAGTTATGCATTGTACCCACAACTGTCTTGGTTCCTTGATAAATGAGGGGTGCACCTGCTGTTTATGTGTTAATCTCAGGATCAGTGCTCCAAACTCATATTCATCGATGATCTCTGGGTTTCTCTGTTCTTCTGTGGGTTTCTTGGAGTTATTGGCCTGGTTCTGGGTCAGGCTCTAGCTCCCTTGGAGCCTGTACTAAACTACCTTTTTTGGTTAAAGGGGTCAAGTGCATCCATCTGAGGTCTGCTCAACTGATAGTATATACATTTACAGTCAGTTTTGCTATTATCCAAGCCTAATAAAAAAATCAGGGTATTTTCTGATCAGCTTTTCAATAAGAATTAATTTGGGCTCTAGAATTAAACTGTGACAATGTTAGAAACCCTCAAATGTTTACCAGTTTTACTGCTAGCATTGCTGTTGGCACATCAGTCCCCACATGGTTGTGAAACCAAGCTGAAGTCAGTTCTGACAGAGCCCAGCTCGTTGCTTTCACCTTGAAATGAAAGTCAAGTTGGAAAACTGCTGAAACCAGCTGTTTGTTGCAGCTTTTTCACAGTGCCTAATTGCTTCCTGGATGTCTGTGATGCTGGAGTTGGCACATTGGCCTGATCCTGCCTCCTCAGCATTGGGCCTGGGGGAGAGCACAGCAAAATTTAACATGAAAGAGATATCACCACTTATGTCCTGTGAGGCTGCTCTTTGCCTTCACTCATCTGTTTTTCAACCTCAGTGGTCTGTTACAAGCAATGCAGCAAACCCTAAAATTAAGGAGGACTTTTGTGTGCCCAGAATTGCTGCCTGTTGCAGTGTTATCATGGCTGGCTCCTGACACTGCTTGCAGACTCAGCCTTGTCACTCTCTACCACTCCCGGACAAGAGGTTGCAGCCAGCTGGGGGTTGGCCTCTTCTCCCAGACAGCCAGTGACAGGACAAGAGAAATGTCCTCAGGCTGTGCCAGGGGACGTTCAGGTTGGACATCAGGAAGATTTTTTTCACTGAGAAGGTTATCAAGCATTGGAAAGAATTGCCCAGAGAAGTGGTGTGAAGTTCACCCTAAAAATGACTGGACATGTCACTTAGTACCATTGTTTGGGCTTGATGATGCTGGAGATATTTTCTGTCCTTAATGGTTCTATGATTCTAAGATTCTACGAAAATCCAGGTTACACAAACCTGTAATGCTGTCCCAGATTGAAAGGCAAGATGTGTTCCATTTGCCATCTGTATGGCAGTTGTCTGCTGTTAAGTGAGCAGTTTTCCTTATCTCTTCCACAACCAGTCCTCTCTCAGAGGAGACATCTGCTGATAATGGGTTATTGAATGTCATTGCATGACTGATAAAAGTGGCAGCATCCCATTGTGAGACGCTCTGCCCAGAGGGACGAGCCAAGCATTCCTACCTGGATATAATCTTGAGTTTCTGGAACACCAGCACAGCTTTCCCTGCACTGGATTTCCCAGAGGCACAGCTGCCTCTTCCACTGCAGGAACATTGTACCCTTTTCTACAGGATCACTGCTCCAGCAGAACCACACCTGCCATTTCAGGAGGACTGCAGCCATAATTCCCAATTGGACTGCTGCCAACACCCTAACAGTTTGTCAGGTTGTATTCTGACTCTGTCAGTGTTGTTTTGGTTCACTGCATTGTTTATTTTATCTTCTTATTTTCTTCCCTAATAAAGAACTGTTATTCCTACTCCCATATTTTTGCCTGAGAGCCCCCCTTAATTTGCAATTTATAATAATTTGGAGGGAAGGGGTCTACATTTTTTCCATTTCAGGGGAGGCCCCTGCTTTCCTTAGCAGCTCCTATCTTTCCAAACAAAGATAAATGCACACTGCCTTTTGCTCTGACTTGTTTCCTTCTCTTGGCATTTAGGAGGTCCATGCGCTTTCCGTTAGAAAAGGAAGTGTTTGATGGGACCAGAATGTTGGGATATCCTGCATTGCACAATGACTCTCACTTCCCCTATATTATGCATAAAAGGAAATTAACCCTTTGGCATGAAATGATAATATTTAGTCACCACAAAGAGCACAGAGATCTAACAATATTAAAGCTACAACCATTTAAAGATGAAATTCCAGCTGAAAGCTTCATATGTTTAAATCCCATTTTAATTCAGACGTGTTTTCTGACTTTCATGAATATCTGTGTTATTTATAACCTTTCGCTAAATACCGTTGATGAAAACTTTTCAATCTGTGCACTGTTTGCAAACTGTTCCTTTCAAATCATCACTATTTATCAAATGTGTAAGCTCACGTGGTCTGGTTCTTTGCAACCTGCTTGGATGCCTGAGACACATTCATAGGAAAATAATGAGCCGAATTTCTTCAGTGCAATCTGTTTAACATTCAGAAACATTTTCAGATTGGGAAACAGTTCTTTAATTCACATCTAAGCAGGAGAAGAGGGAGACTTGTTGAATAGAAGATCTCTAAGTTACAACTTAAATTAGATTCAATTATTCTGAAATACATTCATGAATATTTTACTTAGTCAAAAGTACTCAGTGAAATATTTAAAAAGGTAGGCCTGACCCAAGATAGAAATAATTTCAGTTTCCAGTATAAATAATGTCAGAGACTTTATGTGGCTGGATTTCTCTCTGCATTCATATTATGCCCTTGGACAATATCAGCATTTTTCATTATTGCAATATCTGGCACCACAGAGCTGCATAATCTTTACCAGTGAATGTGCTTGGAGACACAAAATCCAACAGCAGCAAAACATATGGGTGTCTTTCTCACTTATATTAAGTTTAAAATAAAGATTAGCCTGACCAGATTCAAATTTTCCCCAACTACACTTTCACAGAAAACCAGAACTAGAACCGGGTTCCTCAGTTCCCAGCACCATGCTCTGAATTTGTTTTAAATGGTACCTTCTCAAAGTTATTAATTCCAATCAAAATCTATCTAAAATATGGGAGGTTTTATTATTTGAATCTATAATTTTCTTAAGACCTATTACGATGTAATTGAGTTTTGTTAATTTTCATTATTTTTAAGTCATTTAATTTAATTCATAAATTGCACAAATGCTTTTGATAAATTAATTTTGTAGTGACTTTAATGTGGAATTCCAAACATAGGTTTGTTTGAAGAAATTTAAATTTACTCAGTTATCAAAAGAACTGCATTTATGTAGTGCTTCTGCTATTTTTTAACCAAAAGCAGTTTGTGCAGAAATTCTACAACAAAAAAAAAAAAAAAACAGGAAAAGGATTTCAGAAGGTAAGAATTTTTTTTTGACAGTTGCTTGAAAAGAAGGAAGAGATTATAGTGCCAGAAAATGAGAATTGTGAGGTGCTGAGGTTTCAAAAATGATGTGGAGATTGTATTGAAGAGGATGATACAGAGTACAGAAGACACATAGCTGAAGAGTGGAAGCTGGACAGAAAATGTGCTTTGGTATGGTAATCTGTTGAAATCCTCAAGAAGTGAATCAGGGCTCTATTTTAATAGAATATGAATTATTTATACAGATCTCACAACCTAGTCTCAAAAAACCATAAGCAAAAAAACCCAAAATGTTTTTAACCTTTTGACATACTCACCTCCCCATCACATCTCTGCTGTGAAACTTTAATGTTCTTTCAGGCTTATCTCCATCTGCAAAATTATTATGGCAAGTACCTGAACCTCTTTAGCAAGTCTTACAACAGCTCTTTTTATTTGTTCCACTTTGTGGTTTCTGCAAGTAAAGTACACAGTCAGCACCATTTAAGGGGGCTGTTTGAAGTTGGATGCCTTGCACTTTTTTTTGTGGCAATAACTATATATACTGTAGTAAATAGAAGATGTAACAGCAGAAGTGTAAGTGGAAAACCTTGATCTATGCATGCTTCTGAGAAGCACTTAGGCATTAACTCAGGAAGGAATAGTGTGGAAATCCTGCATATTCTTTCACTCTTCATTTCCTCAGTACCTAAAAATATTCCTTTGATTCACCATTAAGCTAGGTGTGATGAGGGCAAGGTAAGCCAGCCTGAAAGCAAAGGTTGCTCTTCTTTTTCAGAACAAAAATATCCAAATAAATCAGTATGTACTGACATACATAATCAAAGATCTGGGTTGTGTTCAAGGAAGCTGTGAGCTGGGGGTGGTTTCTTGGAAGTGGAAGAGGATTTGGGCAGCTTTGGGGAAGAAGTACTATTTTGGGAAGTGGCTCTTTCAACTGCAAGGAGCAGAGAATTTGGAGACTCTCATTGCTCCAGTAAACCTCAGTATCCAACAATTAGCAAATCCTTGTTAGCAGTTTTTTTCTCTGAATGTATTCTGCATGTTTGTGTCTTCTGTTTTATTCACATACAAATGAAGACTACAAAGATTATTCTTTTTTTTTTTTCTATTCCTTTTTTTTTCAGTGAAACAACTCAATCAGAACTATTTTTAAAATTTATTTTTTCCTCTTCACTGTTCCCTCTCAGCTTCAGTTGATAGGTTTCCAAGCCTGCTTTCTCAAGTCCTGTAAATAAAACAAAGGGATGAGAGTTGGAATATTTCTGATGCACTTATATAAGATGCACAGCGAACAAATTCCAAAGGACACAATCACAGATGTCCTCAGTATGGAAGACTACATTTGGCTTAAGTTCCAGAATTAATGACTGTGCAGTTAGTTATTGTTAAAACTGGATTTACTGCCAAGTTTGTTAAAAAGCACCAGTAATTAATACTGAAAATATTTTCTTCCCATATAAGCTAATGCAGTGATATCTTGAGAGTCAACTTACATCATTATTTGATTGCTATAGCCCAGATTTTATTGTCATCTTTGGTTATTCTTTTCAAATATTTGTCTTAGTGTTTTCATTTGATCCGTTAAAATTTTTAGTTACTGAAAAAAAGGTTATTTTGATGCCAAGTAGAAGTAGCTCATGTAAAATAGAAACTGATAATTTAGTGAAATGGCTGTTCTGGATGATGAGTAAAGCTTGGAGAAAAAAGCTAAGGACCAAGACAGTAAAATTTGCTTTTTGGAGTAAAATGAAGCTCCTTCACCACAGAATAATGAAAGAAATGGGACTCAAAATTATTCAAATAAACCCTTCCTGTTAAGAAAGAGGAATTTATTACACTTGAATAAGATGCTAACAAGGGAAAAATGTCTCCTTTTCAAACTAGTTTCTTGGGAAATTATAGAAATTATAAAGCCAGAGAATTACGGAATATTCTGAGTTGGAAGGTACCCACAAGGATCATCCAAGTCCTGGCCCAAGTTCCCAAGAGTCACACCATGTGCCTGAGAGTGTTGTCCAAACACTTCTTGAGCTCTGTCTGGCTTGGTGCTGTTACCACTGCCCTGGGGAGCCTGTTCAGTGCCCAGCCACCCTCTGGGTGAAGAACCTTCCCTAATATCCAACCCAAGCCTTCATTGCCAGGATTGGACTCCTTGGATTCTGATCCGTGGTCATCAAAGGGGTGAGATCAGTGCTGCTCCTTCTCTTTTCTTTGTTAGAAAGCTCTTGACCGCTACAAGGTCTCCCCTCAGTCTCCTTTTCTCCAGGCTGAACAGACTCACTGACCTCGGCCCCTCCTCAGGAGGCTTCCCCTCAAGGCTCTTCACCATTTTTGTAGCCCTTCTTTGGATGCTAAAGGAGACAAATGTGGTCTGCGAAGCTGTGAACAAACATGAGTATTGGGATAGACAGAGAAAGCCCCAGCAGGCTTTGTGAGACACAGGAGGACTCAACTCCACTTCAGTCAAGAGTATAATGATGGGAGAAACTGTAGAAGCCCTGCTTTCTGTCTGCTCACATGAGGAAGACAAGACACTTGCTTGAAATACACCTGTTGCCCTGATTTTTAAAAGTGTTAATTTTTCTTTTATTGCTCTTTTGAAAGTTTTAAAGTTCTCATAAAACTGCTTTAGCCTTCTGAAAATGTTTACGTATTTGAGAGTCAGAGTTTCCACACAATTTCATGTAAAAATAGACTAGTTTACATATTTCTCTGTGGGTAGAGAGAAATGATTGATTGATCTTTGGACCAGTGTGGTTGGAGAGGTGGTAATTCCATCGTCCAATCCACGGTCACCTTTGGAATTCTATAAATACAGATGTTCAAATAAAACTTGCTTTTTCACTTTTGAACTTACCAAGCTTCTGTGTACTCATTTCATGTCCAATAGCGTTAAGACATCCTTGCTGCATCCTGAACAGGGACACGTGGGATCATCAGCTTTAAACTGACAGATTTTGTAGCTTTTTTGCAGCTTTTTGTAGCTGGTTTTCAGTGTTTTGGTGTTTGGTTTTTTGTTTTTTTTTTTTTTTTTTTTTTTCCGTTGTTGCTTATATTGAAAAACTGGGTGATTTTATGACTGCCTAAAGTAAGGGTAAGACTCAAGTCCCAGGTCCATGACTCAGAGACTCTGTGGTCTAATATTCCCAAGAGTCAGCCAAAACGCATTATTGAACCTCATCTTCGGATTTGAATCCTATAGCCGTGTTTCTCTTCCTGCTAAAACTTTGATGAACTTCCCCTCAACACCTGCATAGGAGAAATACTTGATGGAAGGCTTGATTTCAAACTGATGTAATAGACTGCAAACTATCTTTCCGGAACCAAAGTCTTGCTAATTGCTCTATATCTTCTTTTTAATGTCTGTAAATAAAATATTTACACAGGTTTCAAATTGCTTCTCTTGAAAGCTGGATATTAATGAAGTTTTTTCCTATGAAATCACCTTAAGCATCCTTGCCTGCTCACTTTCTTATTTGTTTATGCACTTGCACTATAAAAATAGTTCATTAAAAGAAAAATGGAAATCATGTTCAGATGCAAAATAAAGTGTCTTCAGTTACTAAGCTTGAAATGCTGCCATAAAAAGCAACACTTTCTGATGAGACATATTTTGTAATGTTTAATGAAAGGTAAAATGAAGACTTAAAAAAATGATAGATCATAAAAAATCCCATACTTAATGCAGCACAAGGGAGAGAGATTCATTATTCTGGTGAATGCATATTTAAGAAGGATTTTCTGTGGCATATCTGCTTTAACTCAATCAACTTTGAAAAATCTGTTTTAGGAGTAGCAGTGATTCAATTTTTTTGCCCTCATGTTACCACTCAATTATCTCCCTTTTGTAATTTTTATATACATATCCATGTGATGTGTGTGATATGTACATGTGTGTGATATCTAGTCATCATATTCAAACAGACAGCTAGACTAATCCTTCTCTGTCCCAGCATCCTCTAAATTTCTACGGATTTCTACAAATGTGTTTTTTTCCTTGGATTCTCTTTCCTTTTGATTCTCTGTTTATTTAGGTAATGACTATGCTTTTTTTTGAGATTCACTGAATAGGACATCTCATAGATCTCATGGCCACAATATATGCTTGAAGTCATTCAAAACTTAACTTGACATGAACAACCTGGTCTTGCTTAACCACCTTTGAGTAGGAAGTTGGATTAGGGACCTCCAGAGGTCCTTCCCAAATCAAATTATCCTGTGATTCTGTGATACTTTATTTTCTGTAGGCCAGCATGGACAATGCTAGAATAAAGTTGTTACCAAAAGTCAATTAGCAGTATGATTTCTTTTGGAGGGGAAAAACTCAGTAGCCTTTGCCCCAAATGCAAAGGAAAGCAAATAAACTCTTCTGTAGAAAATACATGAATGGATTGTCTCAATCCTTATAATTTAAAATTCATAAGAAAATGAGGAGATTTAAATTGTTCAAGAGATATTAAAAATGAGTGGACTTCAGGGACAACTGATTGATAATAAAAGGAGGCAATAATAAGATTATGAATAGTGAAGTAGTTCTTTTTCCTCAAAAAGCCTTTTGGAGAAACTGAGTGAAGTGTGAGGGCAAGATTTTAGACCTAAGTTAGCAGACTTATTATTTGGCTGTGAAAGATATGTATCCAATCTTGTTTTGGATGACTAGTGACCAATTTATTCATTCTCTCTTATTCCAGTCACCAGAGCAGAAAAACATTTCAACAAAAAACATCTGCTCAACTAAATGAATTGAGCTCTGTCACACACTGGGAATGTCTGAGCTCCTATGTTGTATATTTGAAATTTTTTCTCTAGTATAGCACAAAAGAAATCCAGGTACTTTTTCCAAGTGGTTGTAGGCTTCATATTAAAGTTTTGCTTGTAAAAATTCGGTGCATAATTAACTTAAAATATTGCAAAAACTTTTCTACAAATTTACCTATTAAGTAAACATGGTCTGGTAGTCTCAAAGGCCAGATCCTTTCCAGAAGAGAACCTCAGGGAGACATTTGAGAAGTTTGGATACAAAACTATGGAGGGGAGGTAAAGATTTTTAAAGGAACTAATAGGTCAAGGAAATTATTGCAATGGAATTTGAGAACTTTATAATTTATAATTAAAATGTACATCTTATACTTTATAATGACAAAAGAAACATTACATTAAGAAAATTATTTCTGTAGTTATTCAAAGCTAATTCTTACAGCTCATTGCATCTGTTGTTTTCACCAAAGATAAAAAAAAAAATAAGATCACATCAGCAGAAGTAAGTGATGATAAAATGCTAGGGTTCACTATCAAGGTAGAGAAGCATTGGATTAAAGTACAAAAGGATTTTCTTCTCATGAAGACTAGAAAAACTGCCATAGAATGAAAAACTGCCATAGGATGAAATTTGGAGAAAGGTTTAGAAGGTCTGTTGTAAAACCAAGTCTTCTCAGCAGAAAACAAAAGAGAGGGAAGATGCACACCTTTAATTGACTCACAGTGGTTGTGACCCACCAGAGCCAGGCTGCCAGGACAAAACGTACTGGGGCGTTGTAGGTGGGATTTCTCCATATCCAGAGGGAACTTTAGTACCATTGCAACTGACCTGGAATACAATTTATATCTCTCACAAGAATTATTCAAGAGGGTTATTGAATTTAGACTATGGGTACTAGGATGGAAGAACAGAGATACTATGTCAAAAAAATATCTAAAAGCATCCGTTCTTCTGACTAGCAAAATGAAAGCTAGAAAGGGATGTAATTATTGCTTATAAATATCTACAAGCAGGTAAATTCCAGGAAGAGATAGAAGCCAAAGGACAAATGGAGTATAAATTGATCATAAATACGGTTAGGCAGGGAATTAGAAGCAGCCTTGGAGGAAGGAGATTAATGCAGATTAGTTGTTCTCTTTGAGTAGCAGGTACAGATCACATAACTAATTTTAAGAGGGAGTTTGATAAATGCATAACTAGTATGATATGACACGACTTCCTGTGATGACTGAGGGCTGGAACTGATTACCCAGGAGATCAGGTCCTAAGTGGATAGATAATTGGTGGAGGGAAGAGGGAAAAAGCCAAGCAGCACATAGAATTGGGACTTAGAGAGAAAGCCAGAGACTGGAATTAATTTACCCATTTAGGAGGTAGATATATGGCTTAAGAGAGTCTTTTATGTTCACCCTGTAGACAAGGCAGAGGAATCAGCACTTTCAAAGGGCAATTCATTCCACCAAAACAGCAGCATATTAAACCAGGGTATTTATCCTGTGCAACCAGTTCTCGGTGAACCTGCTTAACAAGGGGGTTGGTCTAGATGATCTCTGAGGTTGGTTTTTTTTTAACCCCAACCCCAATCTGTGATTCTGTGATTCTATGATTCTGTGAGTTATCTTGTGAAGAGAATTATCTTCTTCTAAGTCATTCTTTGTTGAAAATAGCAAGAACATAAAAGGCAATCTTACAAGCCTAGATTTTCAGTGGCTGTAGTTGAAATGAATCTTGCCATATCTAAAGGAAAATGTGTGAATAAATGGGGAGATATAGAAGCAGATGTGAGAAATTCTTCTTCAGAGAGAAGAACGAGGGCAGTGGTTTAACCTAATTTCTGTAGTTGTATAATAACCTTGATATTTATTCAACATATAAATTACAATTGCAAGTGATTTCTTTGGCAATAGAACTGAATTGATAATGACAGTGTGTACCTCGGAGAAGCCCTGTTAAAGATGTGTGTTAGAAGAGTTGAAAGGTGAACACTTCAGATAAGTTTAAGAAAATCATTCTTTTCTAATTTTCTTTCGATGTTTCTTACAGTTAAAAAGCTGTTGCTACCTAATTTTCAACAAATTTGCTCTGAGGAGAAATGGAAGCTTATATATATATTTTAAGAAATTAAGTTTTGAACCAGCTACCTGTCCTTTACTACATTTACTATAAACCCACACTTGTTTCTTAATGTTAGTGTAGGTGCTGAATTCTTCAAACTTCTGCACTTTGTCCTCTGGTGTATTCATAGAATTATGGGGTTTATTGGAAGAGATTTTAAGGATCATCTAGTTCCAACTTCTCTGGGATACTTGAAGGAGGCCTGCAAGAGGGATGGAAAGGGATTTCTGACATGGGCATATAGGGGTAGAACAAGAGACGATGGCTTTAAAATGAAAGACAGTAGGTTTAGATTGGGCATTAGGAAAAAAATCCTACTGTGAGCATGATGCAACTCAGGAAAATGATGCCCAGAGAAGCTGTGGATGCTCTATCCCTGGAAGTGTTCAAAGCCAGGCAGGATGGGGCTTTGAGCAACCTGGTCTTGTGGAAGATGTCCCTGTCCACAGCAGGATGGTTGGAACTGGATGGTTTTTAAGGTCCTTTCCAATCCAAACCATTCTCTGATGATTTTATGATTCTTGCAGCCCTTAACATCTCTGGCCAGAATTATTTCTGGAAGGACATTACTGTTCCTAACCTAATCCCTGTCTGCTTGGAAAATTTCTCGGTATTCTTTCCAGATTAGCTGTACTCACTTCAACCCTCTGCAGGCTCCCTGTTTGTGTTTAAGTTTGTTCTGGAGTACCATGTTGGTCCATCCTTATGTCCTGGCATTTTTGCCCAAATTCTTCATCAAGATGTGTTGCTCCCAAGTTTGGACAAGGCGATCCTTAAATGCTCACGAGCTCTCCTCTTCCCTCCAGGGTATTATTCCATGGTACTCTACTAAGCAGATTCTTGAGGAGGTCAAAGTCTTCTCCCCAGAGGTCCATGGCAGTGAGCTTGTGCAGTCTCCATGCTGCCCTAAGGGTCTTGAACTCCACAATTTCATGGTCACTGCAGCCAAGGCTGCCCTTGAACTTCACATTCCCCACCAGCCCCTCCAACGCACTCCAGGAACCTCCTGCACTGCTTATGCCCTGCTGTGTTGTCCCTCCAACAGATACCATGAGGACCAGGGCTTGTGAACATGGGGCTTCTCCTTACATCTACTCGATCTTCCTGTTTGGGTGGCCTGTAGCAGATCCCACTATAATGTCACCTGTCCCTGCATTCCCTTTACTCCTGACCTGTAGGCTCTCAGTTAACTCCTCACCCATTCCCACATGAGCTCCTTGCACTCCAGCTGATCATTGGCATAGAGGCCAACACTGCCTCCCCATCTCCTCTGTCTGTTCCTCCTAAAGGGCCTGTATCCTTCCATCCTAACACTGCACTCTCATGGGAGCCATCCCACCATGTCCCTGTGGTGCCAATAAGATCCCAACCCTACAGGTTTGTGCACAGCTCTAAGCCCTCTTGTTTATTCCCTGGGCCAGCTCACTGGCTGGGGTGGCTGGAATTCCTTTGTGCTGCTCTTCAGGGGCCCTTCTGTTGACCTCTGCAGTCTCTGGGAATCTCCTGCTGGCACTGGCATCCAACTGGGGGGATGGATTGCAGCCCTGTTCCCCTCCCTGATTAGAGGGAATTGCTACAATACAGAAAGTGCACTTACAACAGTGATTTGCAATTTCCTCCAAACCACATAGACATCAAAGCTTGTGAGACACATGAATGCACAATTTCAAATGCATGCCAAATTGGGCAAAAAGACAAGGGGCAAGATCAATAGTAAATACAAAAAAAAAGGAAAAATGTTTCTTTCTTATGTAAAGGAACAGTGATTCTTAGCAAAGATCATTAAACATTGTATTGTTTCTGCCATGTCATGCAGATAAAAGAATTCTATTTAATTTCTGCAGGCAGTTGTTTGTCTGGGAGAATTTTTTTCTTAGCTGTGACCAAAAGCCAGTTCAAAGTTACTTTGAAAATATCTGTCACACAAGTGCACACATGCACTCTGTCTTGGTTTGAAAAGACAGGTGTCTGCTAAGGAAGTCAGGAGCCTCCCCTGAAAAAGAAAATGTAAACCCCCTCCCTCCAAATTGTTATAATTTTGAAATTAAGTGGCTCTCAGGCAACGATACGGGACCAGGAATAACAGTTCTTTATTAGGGAAGAAAATAAAAATAAAATTTAAAATGCAGTAATACCAAACAACATTGACAGAGTCAGAATACGACGTGACACTCTGTTGGTCGGGCTGTTGGTGGCAATCCCACTGAATGGTGGCTGCAGCCCTCCTGCAGTGCCAGCTGTGGTTCTGTGATCCTGTAGAAGGGTGTAGTCTTTCTCTGAAGGTCCAGCAGTGGTGCAGGTGGGAGTGGTCTTCCTCTGTGAATCCAGTGGGAAAACACTGCACCTCTGGGAATCCAGTGGAGAAGACTGGCTGTGGTCTTCCAAATCTCTAATTATATCCAGGTAGGAATGCTTGGCTCCTTCCCCTGGGTGGACATCTCAAAAAGGAATGATGTAATTTTGTCAGTCACACAGTGAGACTCAACAGTCCATCAGCAGAAGAGATCTCCTGGAGGGAGGATTGGTTGTGGAAGAGACAAAGAAAACGGCCCAATTAACAGAAGAAAACTGCCCCACCTCTAACAGACAAGAATAGAATACACACCCCATTTCCAACCTAGGACACATGCCCTTTGTCTTTTTGCTTCTTCTAGAGGTCACACACTGCACCTGCATATTCCTACCTCCCACACTGACCTTGTGCAAACCGTTACAATGGAAGAACTACTGATATCTCCAGGCTGCAATATTGGTATCAGCTGTTACCCTCTCCCAAGGCAGATGCTCATAGCAGTGGTTGTCTCTTGTGTCAGAAACCAGCAAATAAAACTCCTACCATTGCTTTCTACAGTTGCCCTCACCTTGTCACAAACTGTGTAGTCCCAGCTGAAATGATACAATCCCTTATTGGAGAGTGGGCTCTTCTCACCAAGGTTAAAAATCACAAACTTCATCTGCTGACCATCAAAAGGGATATCTCACCTATATAAGTCTTCCTTCCAGTGAAGAAAACTTGGCAATGTCATTTTAGAGATGAAGGAATTTAATAGAGATGTTCACGGTGCTGTTGCTAGATCCACTCATGTTACTATTTTCATTTCCCTCACAAGCAATAATTGATGGATAGAATCAATATAAAACTCATGTCCCATGTTTCAAGCACTCACATTACAGCAGGTAACACACAGGGCTGTCTCAGCCAGAGTTAATTGTCCTTAAGGAAGTGGCTGTCCAGTTGACTTCCTAGCAATTGGCCATTACAAGGGAATATTCACTGCATTTAATTTACAGAGCCTGGGTAAAGCTGGCTTGGTTGGGTTAGTTTGTTGGCACATTTGCATTCTGCAGCAGACAGAGGTTTGTTTTAATTACTTAGAAGTGTTGCATGCACACAAATCATTACCAACCATTTGCTTGTAATGCAGACACACAAGGGGAAGAGCTTCTGCCAAACCAGTATGACTGGGCCAGTATTTTACTGAGATTGGTATCTTGCAACTGAAAAATCAGAGGGTTTTATTACTGGTTTTGATTTTTTTTTGACTACCAACTGCCCCTAGCATTCTGGCTTATATATTTGACCTGAACATCTGCAACAGAATGAGAAAATCAGAAAACTTCCATTACACAAGCCACCCTCCATCCAGCACTGGAGATGCATTGTATTTTAAATGTTTAGAGCAAAGGAAGAGGGATTGAGTAGAGTTACTATAAAAAAAAATACAACTGGAGTTTAAAGCATCTGGTGTTCCCAAAGCTTTGTCCAGTGTTCATTAATACCTAGTTAGAGTCATAGAATATCTTCAGTTGGAAAAGACCTTTAGGAACATCAAGTCCAGCTGCTAACCCAGCATTACCAAACCAGCAACTAAACCATGTCCATAAGTGCCACATTTACATACCTTCTAAATAGCTCCAGGGTTGGTCACTCAACCACCTCACTGGGCAGCCTCTTCCAATGCTTGACAACACTTTCAGGGATGAAATTTTTCCCAATATCCAATTGATAGGTCCCCTGTTACAACTTGATCTCAACTCATCTTGGTCCATCACTTGTTACTTGGAAGTAGAGGCCAACACCCACCTGACTACAGTCTCATTTCAGGGGGGTTGTAGAGAGCAATAACATCCCCCATGAGCATCCTTTTCTCCAGGCTAAACACCCTCAGTGCTCTGAGATTCTCTCTGGATCCTTCCCCTGCACTGCTTCCCTTCTTTGGACATGCTCCAGCACGTTAAAGCTTTTCTTGAACTGAGGAGCTCAGGACTGAGCTCAGGATTTAAGATGTGGCCTCACTGGTTCCAAGTCCAGGGGGTGATCACTGGTCCTGCTGGTCCCACTGTAGCTGATAACAACCAGGATGCCCTTCCTGGCCACCTGGGCTGGGTGGAGATACTTGTGGTTGGACTGTGCCTGGGGCAACCACCAGTAATTGATCTATAAAGAGATGTCTGTGTTCAGACATCTTATCTGCAATCAGGCCAGTTAAAGTAAAAGTAAAGTACCCACTCAGAGCCATGTGAGTGGTTCTGACTTCTTTCTTGATGGATGAGACATAAAAGTTGGCTGGCACAAACAGGAAGACTAGATGGGAGGGAAAAATAAAAGCTTTTGGCTGTCACAAGCTGCAATAATACACCCGAGCTGTGTGCTCAGTTTTCACTCTGTTGGTAGCAGAAAGCAACACCAGCTCCAGTTTAGCATAGACAATTTCTGGTGTGATAGCCATGAATCTCACAGCCTCATACAGTTTTTTTTTTTCTCATAGCCTGCCTCTGTGCAGGATTTGTGCCACTTTGGAGAGTGGTTGAGGCCAGACTTGGCGCAGAAGCTGAGGAGATGGAGTCATTTGGGCTGGACCATTCCACTGTTTTCAGGGAGATGGAAAGGGTCAGACTGCATAATGGATTATTGCAAGTTCTTGGAACTGTGGTAGCTGACTGTGTGCATCCTCTTAATCCATTGCATTTTGTCTTTGCTAGAATTCAGGTTTGGTTAAATCACTGCGAGGTAAGAGCATGAGCAGACCGTAGCTGCAGGCAGGAATTGTGTTGTACCAAATCTGACTGGCTGAGGAGCTGCTCTGATCTGGAGCAGCAGCAGGATGACCTACAGCACCCAAAGTGACTCAGGACGTTTTGTTTGGGCAAATGGATTTTATTCTCAAAATAACTGAGTCACAGCAAAATTCCTTGGCTTGCTTGAAGCGCCTCACAGCATGTAAAAGATCAGGGTGGACAGAAGACTTTTGATGCCTAGTGGTGGTTAGAGAGCAGCCAGAACATGGTGGGGTATGAGTATCTGGAGATGTCCTGTGTGCTATGATGTTTAATATGATGTACAAACCTGTTTCAAAATGTAAACTCCCCAATGAAATCCTGATGTGTCTGGCTATTTCAGATCTTAAATCTTCAGAAGACTTATCTTTGCCCTCTCACTATATTTTAGTACTTCAATCTTACTTTTCCTCATTGTCCAACAATGGTGTAACAGGAATGAAAACTTCCAATTAATTCTATGTAAGTCTTTCCACTAATTCCAATAAAAATGTAAATCACCATTAGCAATTTCTTTGCATGGTTATATATGAAAAAGGAGCAGAATGGCACTGCCATTTAAATAGCCTAGAATGAAAATAAGGGTGTACTATGTTGATCAGAGGTTTAAAATAAATGTACCTGCTCTAAAATCTAGTCAGCAGTTCACTGTACAAGTATGATATTTAATCACAGCAGGGCGGTCAGGCTTCTGGGGATGTTATAGCTGTGTTAAGACTAAAAATAGAAATGAGTTAGTACCAAAGTACCAACCTGCTTTTTCAGTGATGTGTACTCAAATGTTAAGCACCTTAACCTAGTGCCTTAGAGATATGGGGCCTGAATATTTATTATATGCAAAGTGTAACAACATTTCATGTAGTGAATGCTTCTGATAGAGCATTAGCTGATGGTAGAGCTCTTGTTCACCTGGGGAAACAAACTCTTTAGACCAGTTTGAGGAGGGTTTTACACTCATGCAATCTTTCTGTCCTTGAGTGGCCTCCAAGCTGTGTGCAGAGCTTGAGGGCAGAATGGATGGGAAGCCTGGAAGAGGGAGGGCTGAGGTTGGCTGAGATCATTCCCAAACCTGCTTTCATCAAGAAGGGAGAGGATAGCCACAATGTGCTCCTGCACAGGGACAGCCATGCCTTTAGGCTCTCTGATCTGCCTCCTGCAGCCATCACCTCTCTGTGCAGCTTTTGGCAGGACCTGCAGGAAATGCAGGAAAGACATCCTTAAGGGTTAGAGCTGATTGCAAATAATCCTCCTCTAGGGAAGACAGAAGTACATTTGCTCCCTCTTCTCTGAGGCAATCCTTAAACCTCTGTGTGCTCTTCTCCCACCGTGGTAGCAGAACGTTTGGGTTGCCTGGCTGTAATTAGCTCTTGGCTGCCAATACAAAGTGAGGAGCAGCACTTTGTTGATGGCTCATGAAATTATGTGGGATAGAGCAGAGCAATGTAGGTGGTTCTGACTGGAGCTGCCAGGACCAACTAGCAAAATGACTCTTTCTGCAGGAAATGAGGAAAGGAGGGTTTATTCCATGTTAAAAAGCAAATGACAAAACCTAAATTGCTCTTTTTTGGAGACTTCATCTGGTATATTCTGGTGAAAACAGAATTATACGTGTTCTGTCTAGGAAGAAATAATTTTATTTTACCACTTTACATTTTATGAGACCTGCAGATAGGACCTGATTTGGGAATATCTTGATGAAACTGCCAGGCCTTGGACATATATTATGGGTCCCCATATTTACGCAATGGGAAGCCCAATGAGCATGCTTTAGTACTCATTTTTTGCATCTTTCCAGAGGCACTACTGGAGTTTCAGAAATATTAATACTATTAACCACTTGTGGGACCTGAGTTGAGCACATTTATTGTGGAAAGTGCTGAATTGACTTCTGCTGTGATCATCCCTTTCTGTGTTTGCTTTGGCAGACCTTTCAGGGAATAAGCAAGCACATCACCACCTTGTTACAGGATGACATTTGTTTCCTAAGGGTCTTTTAACTCAATATTGACACTTAAGAGGCACTTAAGCATTTTCAAAGGACCACAAATGTATTTAACCTGGGCTTGAATGTCAGTTTTTCTGCCTGGTCTTTAGATGGATCTGGGTTTGTTTGTTGCTTACAACACTTTTTTTTTTTTTAATTTCTGTGATATGTCTTGTTGAGGAAAGGGAGGTTTTTTCTCTTCAATTGCATTTCAAAGTGAAGGTTCATGATCTCCAGCTGCGTCTTTTTTGTGCCTGTTGCTTTGTCCCATCACTTGATAAGGACCACCCTATGGTACTTGCAGGTTGATTCTGTTTTGCTGTTGAGCTTGCTCCATTCTGTCCAGAATTTCCTATAGATCTTAATAAATCCCTACACTTCTTCCCACAGCTTCTTTCAGCTTGGCATTGGGACTTTGGTTCTAGTCATGTGTGTGGCTGATACTGGGAATGGTTCAGAGGATATTCCTGTGGAGTCCTGCTTGATAATTCTTACTGGCTACTTAGAGTTTGCTTTCAAAACCACTTTTTCACCCCTCCCATAAAATTATGGGAGCCTTTACAGATTAAATTATAATAGAATAGAGTGTTTCACTCATAAGTGAGGGACCTACAATGATCATCTAGTCCGTCTGCAAATATTATCCCTGACCCAGCCTGCCTGCTAGCATAGTGAAATATACAGGAATGCATGAGGAAAATGAAACTTCCTATTGAATTTCCACCTTCATTCTGATTCACTATGAGGTTTCCTGTGATGGTTTTTCAGTTTATTTGTTCCCCCCACTTCATCCCTCTTATTTCTGTGGACTGGGGCAGAGAGGAAGGGGGAGGAGTATTTTTAATGGGTTCTGAAAACACATCCCAGCTGGGGATGATACACCAACAGCCTTGCAATGCCCCAGAAGCATTACTGGAAACATGAGTGCTGTAGCTGACTCTGAACTCCCCTTATGAGATGTTTAATCCTCTCTGTTGACCTGCACTGACTTGATTGCTGCCTAATTTAGATGGTTGAAAACATTCTTCTCTTGTTAAGCATTACAATGGATGCCTGAAGTAATCATTTTATACATGGTCTTTTCCTCCACAGCAATAAGTGGGTATTTTAGAATTCCTGTGTCTAATGGGTGTTATTAGGATACCATGAGGTGCTTTGCTGCCTGTCTTAGAGGAGCTGTATAATAGCTGAGATTGATGTGTGTTGACAAAAGAGATCATACCCTGAATTATTATTCATATTACACTGAGATGTAGAGTGCTCAGCTCCATTGTATTAAGTCATGCATGAAGTTAAACAAAAGAAGATTGATGCTTTTTGCAGTCTTGGAATAAAACAAGCAAAGGATACTACAAAGACAGGAGGAATGTTACCTGGTGATTGTGAGATAAACATGGTCACTGAGATTACTGGACTGTTGAAAGAATGTCCTCATTTTTCACATCAGAAACCATTTGCAGAAATTATGCAGCAGAATTTTTAATATAAAGAATTAAAATTGTATTTTAATTCTTCTGGTATTTGGCAACCTGACTTTTTGAATGTCCTTCATGGCACTGAGGCATGAACTAATAGCTCAAAGACAATCAGGAGCAAATTTAAACTTAGCTGAAGTCCACCATTCTCTGCTTAAATGGGGTTTTCATGTATCTTCCAGCCTCACTCACATCAATGTGATGGCACTGGAACTTCATTACTTGTCAAATTAACTTTTTTTCATAAGCAGATGAACAATAAAGTCTAGTTTCCAGTGAATTAGTAAGGGGAACTGTGTTCCTTAATTTTCCGTAAGTGTGAGGCCAGGTTTCAATGACCAGCAGGTAGGGTCTCATTCAAAGGCTTTCTCAACAGTCAGGCAATTGAGACACAAATTTGTGCTTGTGTTCACTTACACAGCACAATGGCTTTAGCTTTATTTTCTCCAGAAATCAAACAGAAAATGTCAAAATCTTCCCACTGTTTCTTCCAGTCCTCACAATTTTATTCCTGTGCATACCTGGCAGTGATTTTTGTGGCTGAATTTCCTACATTCTTTGTAAGATCTCTTAAAATGAGAAGTACAGATTTCATGTCTTGCACTCACATTTGTCCTGTTTTTTTTTTTTTTTTTGCCACATGATTTTCTTGAATTAAGTTTCTGAAGGGTAGCAATAAAGACGAAAATAATAAGAGGAGCAAGGTCTAACCTCAAGTTCTTAAATAGATTTCAAATGAAAGGGTGAATAAAGGGTGAGAAATGAAGAAAGCAGTCTAGATTTGAGATTAGGATTGTGTCAAGTTACCCAGTAGTTTTCTTATGGGAAAACTGGGCATCAGCAGTGTAGTATATTTCCTAAAGCTTTTAAATGTAAATTAGCACAGTAATTGTAGAAATGGAGATGGCTGTAGTATTTAAAGAGCTTGCAGAGAACTAACTGGTTGCAATGGCAATGGTTGGTGTTATTAACAGAGTTCCTTGTGGAATATAGGGTTATATTTGTTAAAATTGTTAAGGCTTATGCTCATCAGAAGGTCCTATGGGAAATGGGGCTCTATTAGTTTATGTGAACCATTGCATAACTGCTTCCTCAGTCCACATTAAGTGTGGGAATGTGGTATAAGTTGTACTAAAGCAGGAGATCTGGCATGTGCTGTCGCTTCCACTAGACATCCTTTGCCTTTCCCCTGTGTAATGTGTCTCAGTCTAGTGCATGAAGATTTGAACAGAATAGCTGAAATGAAAGGTTTATTATAGCATTTTTGGAATTATTGCTGCTTTCTGCATCTTCGGTTCCTCCCTTTGGGCTCATTTTCCTTTGGTGATGTTTTTCCTTTGTTGTTTGAAAGGGCTGCTGTTTACGTACACAGTCATGTCTTCTCGAGTGTGCTGGAGAAGGAGCCCCCACCAGCTCCCTTTACAGTGTGGAAGAGGAGTCCTCTTCTCCAAGCAGTGACTTTCAGAAAATGACTGGAAATTTCCCTAAGGTCACCTTGTTCATCCTTGCCTACAAGAGTTTTAATGCTGTAAAAACTATCTCTGAAATATGACAATCCATGGCTGTCTTTCATTTTTGCAGATTACCTTTTCTATAAATATTACTTCTCTCATCCCAGATCTCCCCCCATTAACAGCTATTAATGCCTTTATAATGCTGGCATTCACTAGGAAAATGTACTTCACCTTCTATCACATTCTCACATTCAGATCAGAATGGATCTTTTCTTTTTAACTTCATAGAACTGATTTTTTTTTTCCAGGAGATGCTTGCTATTCAGAGATTGTATTTCATATTGCAATTGAAAGGGATTTAATGATCCATTTATAATAATTAGAGCTGTCGTGTCTTTGTTCTTAATGTATTTTGTGAATGACTAACTGCAGCACCTCCCATCTGCCCCCTGTAATGCTTGATGGGGCTCTTTACTCTGCTAGGTCTGGAAAGTTTCATAAAAAGAGTAATTTCAAATAATGAAAGTTATAAGGGTGATGAGTAAGTCTTTATATGACACACCTATTCAAATCATTTGTCTTGCCATGGAATTTCTGGAAGATAACTATCAGAATGAAAAGTGTTATGCTGTCTTCCACAGTTCAGTGTTTTATTTACTCAATGACCTTATTTTTCAATAACATTTTAGGTCTACCAGACCTAACACAAGTAGAAATTGTAGCCTGAGGCTGCATTTGCCAGTTAAATAGCATGACTTATACCAGGGGAGTCTATAATGGTATAATAGCTTCATAGCCAGAATAAAATGTAATTAATCATCTATTAAGAACTGGAAAAGAACTGTAATTGGTCACCCTGTATAGCAGGAGCTGGTTAGGCAGAGAATTAATGAGTTTAATATTAAGCCATTTCTCTCACCACTTTACCTAAACATCTTACTGTAGTAATTTACTCATACATTTATTCATCTTTTCATTCATTCATGTATGCTCTCACTGTCAGCTAAGCATCAGTCTCTTGATCTTGAAATCTTTGTTTTCTTTTATTTCTGGAATACATGTTACATGGGCTTGTATTTTGGTGCTTTGATGAATAGAATATGAAAGTGCTAATGGAAGAATAACTCTTTACCTGATTAATCACACTCTAAAATTCAAAGGAAAGAATAATTAGACAAGGATGCCAGCATAAAATATGAATGCTAAGTAGCTTTATCTGCACCTGAAACATGGCAAACCCTAATGGTTGCCTTCTTGATAAAAGAAAGTCTATTTCCTTCTTCTGGATTTCAGTAGTGATTGAATTGATACTGTCAGACTTCTCTAATGAAGTAAGAAAGAATGGGAACTGACACACAAATATTCAAGGAATTGGGTATACTGGGGATGAATGTGGGTTTTATGAAAAAGAGAAATACCTTGTTTCAAAAGGAAGGTTGATCCATTTCCAGAACGGATTCCAGAATGGATTAGATTATGTGTGTGTCCTACTGCAGGAGATTTGTGGACCTGGATGCTGAAGAGATCCTTCCAAGACCTTACTGAGGAGGGAGGGAAGGAGGTGACCGAGCAGGAAGAAAGCTCAAAGAGAAGCATACAGCTGTGGAAGTGAGGTTTTAGTAGACAGAGAAAACTTTTCTGAGATAAGGGACACGTGCACCTGGACATCTGCTAGCTGTGTGTTGTTTCAGAAGAAAGGTGTGTCCTGGAGGAATTGCCAGAGCAGATGCAAAATTTTTCAATAATTCAACTCAGATCTAACAAGAAAACCAAAACTCAGATATTTTAATGCTGTAGGAGGTGCTCAACATGCATATTAATGTGAGGTGTCACTGGATCCTTCAGACACTGCTGGGACACAAAGAAGAACACAATGCAAAGGATGGGAGGCACCAGCAGACTTTATTAGAATTTTCAGGCATTGTCTTACACTCTGCCAGTCTGAGTATGCATTGAATTTCATGCTAATTTGCTTTGGGCAATGAGCACCTGAAATTTTAATTAATTTTTAGTGAATTAAGGTAACTTAATATTTTTTTTTCAACAAAACCAGCACGATTATTCTGCTCCACAGTCTGCATATTTGGCAGGCAATGTTGATGGTGTCATTAATGATATTGATGTAATACTGCATGGTGGCTGTGAAGGTTGGCAAAACCACTAAGTAGCTTGGTATAGACAAAAATTGCTAAAAACACCTGAATTCAAGAATTTAGAAACAACTAGATGGTCATGGGAGGAAGACCACTCAAGGTGGAAAGAGGAATGAAACTATGCTGTGAAGGTGGTTGAATACAGAAACAGTTTGCACAGAGGTGGTCAAGTCTATCCATGGAGATATTCAATCCCCAGCTGGACATGTTCTTGAGTGACCTGCTTTACCTGTCTCCACTCAGCAGATTGATTGAACTAGATGATCTCCAGAGATTCCTCTCACCTTCCAACTTCAACTAATCTGTGTGATTTTGTATGAAATTATGGTTGCATAGAAACCTTCAGTTCTGATGTTTGCTCATTTTTCAGTGCTTGATTTTGTAGCACTCTGGGTGTTTTACTGTCATGGGTACGTGTTCATGTATAGGGATGGGGATGTGGACATGAAAACATGTATTAAAAAAAATTAGTGAGTGCAGTATAACATCTGACATATAATTTGCACATCAGGCTTGACTGCCATCCCTGTGAAGGATACTTTTCCCCTTAGGACAAAGAGTGACGAAAACTCTGATTTAGAAAGAAGAAAACAAAAGGTTTTTTTCCAATGTCTGATTTCTGACCTACAGGACAACCATACAAAGTCCTCTGAGTTTACACTGTCCATTAATAACACTGGAAAATCAACATGTATGCAGAGTGAAGTATCCAAACCAGCAGGAAATGCCAAAGTACCTGGTATTGACTCAATCCTATGCTCTGCATGAGAAGAGCAAGGAATCACTCTAAAAACAAAGCCATGTTGGTCCATTCACCATGTCAGAATACGCTTGAGGAAAGGTTTTCTCTTTGACAGATGTCATGACATAAGGGCTGAGGAAAGAAGGAAAACCCCATATATTTCTGTGTAGGGTGTTTGGGTTGCTCCAACCTGTCCTTATATCCACCTTCCTCAGCCAGATCCACAGGGAATTGAGCAAACAGCTGGCTCAAAAAGGGAACTAACTAGGCAAATAAGTTTTCAAAGAGAGGATGTCCTGTAAGGTCCATCACCTTTTCTCTTCTAGAAGAACATGTTCAAATCTAGAGTGGATCAATGTTGACCAAATTGTTTTCATCTGGGGAGAAAATGAATGCATGACTAAGTCCTGTTTTAATGGAGACTCTGTGTGTCCATACAGAGATTGCTGCTCTCATCTGTCATTCCTAGCAATCCTTACTTGGCAAGAGTGAAAGGTTGGTGTGCAGAGCATGGACAGTGGGGCTGCAGTCCAGTCTATGTATTTTGCTCTTTGGGATATAGGGGGAAAAAAAAAAGTAAGAAAAATATTTCCTGAAGTAGTCAAATGGCATAAAAAATATAAAAGAAGAGAAAAAAATGAGGGTTTATACCTTCTGATTTTTTTCAGAAGTTTTTTTCAGTTTCTGGTGAACTTTGAAAAAAATGGCTGAATATTTTTCATCTTCATTGACATAAAAAGTATTACAAGGAAGGATAAGCATGTCCAGAAGTAAAAGAAAAAAAAAGAAAAAAAAAAAAAGAACAAGAAGCTTAAACAAAAGAACATGAACAAAAGTCTTGAAAATTTTAACATTTTAAGAGGGACTTTTAGCATTATTTTTTTTTTTAAATTTGGGCCAGGGGAAGCCAAGTATTTTTCAGGTACATGAAAGAAATGTAATTTTTAGTTCATATAGATGAGAATGCTGTTTGGATAAAGGGCACGAAACTGCTAGAACGTGAGATCTGAGTGCCAAAGTCACAAAGGAGATAAGGAATAAACAGCAGCATCTGCAGGCCGGCTCAGTGCCATGGAAAGAGAAACAGTCCTGAATTTGAATGGGGAACCAGATTGCAAAAACAGCCTCATCTGGACTTCTGCAAACATTTGACTCTCAAAAACCAACAGAGCTCTGAGTTTCCATTTGGTTTTATTGTCATTCCCAGTGAATGGGGGAGCAAAAATGGCAGGAGAGGGAATGATGATGGTACAGAGAGCTTTTAGAAAGTACTTGCACAGTCCTGAGGGCTTTGGAATCAGATGAGAAGGGAGTCTGAAAAGAAATAGAGCAAAGTATATCTCATCTGTTGACAGAAGGTTTCACAGAATCATAGAAGAAGAAATGCAGAGAGAGGAAGGAGGTGCAGCTTGTTCTGGTGAAGCTGTGGAGCCTAAGCTGGCTGCCTGGGAAAGCAGTGCTACCTTTTCACAATATTACAGCATTTTATGCAGGAACAAAAGTAGAAGGAATAATATTTTCCAACTTCAAAGAAGGCTGGGTGTCCAAAGAGATATCCAAGGAGAGTTGTGATCTATTATGTTGAACTAGTCATCATTAATGACCAGACTGATTTAAAACTGTTAGCAAGGATGTGGCCAGGAACTAGGACAGTGTGGAGTGTGAGTCAAGATTATAGTCTTCACAAAGAAAAAGGAGAATAAAACTTTATGGCACACTAATCAAGGGCTGTGGAAGAGAAGGCATGGGGTGAGGATAGGGAGGGTAGACCTCGAATCAGGAGAGGTGTCTGAGAAGCCCTTGAAAGAGAGAACAGTAAAATTAAATTAGAAGTGGCTGTTTATATCAAAGGAAGTTTACAATCATAGATGCAGAAATGGAAAAAAAAGATCTTAATTCTGTCCTTGTACAATAATGTTCCAAAATACATAATAAAGCAATAGCATTAAAAGCAAAGAAAATGAGAAAGAGTAAAGCATGGAGTGAATATTCAATAAAAAAGAAAAACTTCTGCTGTTAGAGATTTGCGCAGAGTTGGACTGTTGTCCTCCTGCTGTAGTTGTTACTGTTCTTGGACTGAAGTCCAAAACAAAAGCATAAAAGGAAGATCCAGCCAAACTACAGCTGGCAGATTATTACAGATTCCTGGCAAACTGCTGTGAATGTGCCTCACTTGCATTTTCTTTACAACCTTCACAGGAGATACTTCTGCCTCTCCAGTAATGAAGATGTGACTCCCTCATTTACACATATTGAAGCTGTTCCATTTCAACATAAATAATTATTCATTGGAGCAGGAATTAGGAGAAAGTGTCCAGCATCCCAGGTGATTGCCCAAACTACTGTATTATGGAGAAATTCCCATTTTCTCTTGTTCATTAGGTCTTAATTCAGCTATGCAAAGCAGAGCAGTGTCAACACAAGTAAATGAAATGGCTCTGTCCCAAATAGCCACACAAAGCACTGAGGAGGGCATCTCCAGAGAAGGTGAAAAGCCTTCATTTGAAGCAGAGCTTTAACACTTAAGAAGGTGTAGCCACATGAGTACAGAGGTTTTTTTTTTGAGCCAAGTTTCTTCATTTACACCTGGGGCACAAATTGGTTGAATCACAAATTTACCCATCCATAGAAAATAAAAATATCTGTGGCAAGGGCTGCCTTCTGTCACAAAATGTGTCTTTCATTCTTAAAGAAGAATTTCTAAGAAAAAGAGAAAGAGAGTATAATTCGTGGAGTCTTTCCAGCCACCTGCAGAAATATCAGCAACTTCTGTTTGCTGACTCTTTTTCACAAATGAAGAATATGGGCTTAAAAAAGAAACAAAATAGCAGGATACAAGTTAGTCAGAGTGATACTGCTTTAAATATCAGTGTTTCATGTGCCAGTTGTACCTCCCAGTGCCTTGGTACATTGCCTAGAGAGCTGTGAATACCTTTGCAAAAGACAAACTAAAGGGCAGAACAAGCAAGTTAGTTTGCACATTTAGGCTAGTCAACTAAATAAACTTACATCATGTAAAACTTACATCAACATGCAGCCGTTGATCAACATTTTGAGGAGAATCAGATGTAAAATCACTATTTCTGTGAAAGACAACTCTTTGGGAGCATGAGTCAGTGAGAGATTGGTACAGAGTGCATCGATCAGATGGCACAGCTGAGAAAAGGCCCTGGGGGTGCTGGCTGACAGTGGCCAAACGTGAGCCCGTGGGTGCCCAGGTGGGCAGGGGAGATGGTGGCCTCCTGGCCTTCTGTGTCAGCACCAGCGTGGCCAGCAGGACCAGGGCAGTGACTGTCCCTCTGTGGAGGCCACACCTCGAGTGTTGTGTGCAGTTCTGGGCTCTCACTGCAAGAAAGATGCTGGGGCAAGTCCAGAGAAGGGCAATGGAGCTGGTGAAGGGTCTGGAGAGTCAGTCCCCTGAGGAGGAGCTGAGGCAGCTGGGGGTGTTTAGCCTGGAGAAAAGGAGGCTCAGGGAGACCCCACTGCTCTCTACAGCTCCCTGTAGGGAGTTTGTAGCAAGGTGGGGGTCGATCTCTTTCTCAGGCGACCAGAGACAGCAGAAGAGGAAAAGGCCTCAAGCTGTGCCTGGGGGAGGTTCAGGTTTGATATCAGGAAGATTTTGTCCATTGAAAGGGTTAAACATTGGAACAGGGAGGTGGTGGAGTCACCGTCTCTGGAAGTGTTCAAGAAACAGCTGGATGTGGCATTTAATGTTATTGTCTAGTTGGCGTGGTGATGCTTTGTGAAAGGTTGGACTTGATCTTTCTCAGCCTTAATGGTTCTATGATTTTATGATGGTCAAGATTGATGACATTATTTGTACATACCACCAGTATTTCAGTTTGTACATACTACCAGTACATATCACTAGTACTTCAGATTCCTGTGCCTTTCTTTCCTCTTTTCATCCTGGGTGCAGCTGAGAGGTGCTGGATGTTTTTTGCCAGGTCAACTTCAGTTTGGCAGCTGTTGAAGAAGATGAGACAAAGAAGCTTGCACTTTTCCTATAAAAACCACCAACCAAGTTCATACCTCTTGCCAGATGATCAGAGTAGAAAAATAGTGTTTTTCAGAAGGTTACCTTTATTTTTTAATGCATTTGCTTTTGCACATACCTCCTATGTTTTTGTTTTCTGTTTCTCATAACAGCCTTACAAAGCTTTCATCAGCCTTCCACTGATGTGTTCATTTAGGGCTGCTCCATGTGGTGTGGATGCTTTTTTCAGACAATGCCAGTGACAAAAAGATCAGATTTGATGATGAAGGTAGTCAAGCAAATCTTTGGCAGTAGCTTGTTACTTCTGGGTTATGATAGAGAAGAATTAGTGGCACACCCACATTTTCAGATAAAAGGAATACTTTTATCAGAAAAAAAAACCCACAGTGATTTTATGTATTTGATACTTTTTGTTGACTTTGAATACATGATACCCAACAAAACAATTGCCCAGAGCCCACTAAGTGGTAATGCTGAGGGTTACAAATATCAGTTGGTTAAGTGGTATCATGGGGGAAGAATGAAGCAGCCTCACCCACTGCAAAAATGAGGATACCTGGGAGTGCCCTATCAGTATGGGAAGTCCCTGTGCAGGAGAAAGTTCTTGCACGCCACAGTATCAGGATATTGCTGGCTGCCTGACAAGCTTTGGAAATAGTTTTAAACATTGTCCAGAGCTGACTGCTGCTGGACAGTGCAAATTTATCTAATGCACTCAAAAATGTGCTGTCAAAGATATGGCATGTGTCCCTCTTCTGTGTTGAGCAGCATCTACACACTGGTGCAGGACAAAGGAACTTTCCTGTTCTGCACCAAGACCTGGTGGGTGAAAAGGCACTTAGATTGCCTGAAGTGAGAGGCTTTTAGTTTTCTTTTTTCCTTCATCTACTGTAGCATTTGCTAGCTTAGTCTGTTTATGGCCACACTTTCTTATGAATTTTTCATTATAAACAGCTAAAGGTTTAGTAAATAATTAATTGTTTCTATAAGCATCTTACAGACACAAGCACCTGCATAAGAAGCACTTTTTAATTATGAAAAACTGTGGAGTGGGCAACATATTGGGTTGCTGGGCTTTCTAAAAGTTAATTTCAGAATGCTTATTAAAAGATAAGTTATAAATTAACCCTTTAAGGGTAATCTTCCTACGTGTATTTTCAAAGTGAGTATTGCAAGGGTTTGGGGTAATTCCTCTATGTTTCTTCTTTGTCTGACCATGAAAATAGCTGTGGTTTGTAGCCAATTTCAGATCAAAGTTGGCGGTATGAGCTCTGACCTGTCCTGGGACTGGGAGTCCTGTGAAGATTTACATTGGAGCTCTTTGGAATTGTGCAGCCTACAGAGGTCCTGGGGGTGACACAGTTGAAGTCTTGGTCTGCAGAGCACGGAGCAGCTCTGCCCTTCCCATGGCACTGCACCACTCATAAAATGATAAATGGAAACAATCTTTTACCCTGTCTGTGCTCCCTCACTTAAACCAGCTCCACTGAGCCACACTTCCCTGTGAAACCTGGGATTTGTCCTAAATAATCAAAAATCTTGTGACAGCAAAGCAAATGCAAAGAATAAGATCACAGGAAGAAAAAAGTTCTCTTAAAAGAGAACCCAAACCAATCCCAACTAAAGGTCTATACCAAGAATCCTTCTGCTACAACAGCAGTCTCTGAGAGATAGACAAATGCTCAGTTCACTCCTCAATCCCATTCAAAGATGCATGTGGTGAACTCAGTTCAAAAGATAAGTTTGCTGCCAAACTTTTTAAAAAGAGTTTAAAAAGTAAAACATTTTCATGACATAGATAAATAACACATCAATGATATAAACTGAGGGTTTATTCACAAAAGAATTTCAAAGTTTGCCGGCACTATTGTGAACCTATTCCATAACAACCATTTGTTTCTATATTAAAAACAAATCATGAAATTGTTTAAAACCATTTAGAAATAAAGCTGTCCTGCCTGTCTCACCCAAATGTATTAAACTGAAAATCACAAAGAATACCAAACCAAACCCATCTACAGATCTAGCCCAAAATCCTTTCTGCCACAACCAAAATCTTTGATAGACAAAGATTTATTTTTGCATCAATGCTAAGGTCACCCCCTTGCTCACATTCAGAGAGGGAATTCAGCACAGGCACACCCACGGAAAAAGGACAGTAGCTTTTTCCAGAGATTCTTTAACTCTCTGTGAGGGTGGTGAGGCACTGGCACAGGTTCCCCAGGGAAGCTGTGGATACCCCATTCCTGGAAGTGTTCATCCATCAGCCTGGATGGGGCTTGGAGCAACCTGGTCTAGTGGAAGGTGTCCCTGCCCATGGCAGGGGGTTGAATGAGAAGATCTTTAAGGTCCCTTCCAACCCAGACCATTCTGTGATTGTCTCTCCATTGTAACCCAGGGTTTCTCTCAAGCAGAACTCCAAAGCTTCCATGGTTACATGGAAGGGGCAGGGATTAGAACCTCTTTCTGATATCCTTGATTGTGAGATCAAAGCTGTAGGCTGTGGAAAAACCAAGGTGCCCTTGCATGTTCTGAGTGCCTGCAGTGGCTTCAGCCTCATCTTGTGGACTGGATATTTCCTTTATAATCGATCTCCTTCATATGTTGATAAATGGAAGCTGTTTGAGAATCTAAGGGGAAGAATGTACAAAAAAGGAGAAAAGGCTTCTCTCAGGTGTTTGACAAATAGCTTCACAGTCCAACAGCCCCTCTCCCTCCTGCATCCTCTTTCTGTGCCTCTCAGCACACTGCCTGGCTGCGTTACTCGGTTCAGCTCCCGCTCCCGTGCTGGGGCCACTCACCTTGTGCAAATCCAGTGGCTGCAGAAGTCACGCAAGCAGGTCAGTGCCCGGGCTCCCTGCACTCAGGGGACAAATCCTGCACAGAGGCTTGGCTTGGGCTGCTGTGTTGGAGCTTTCCTCAGCATCTCTCTTGCCTGAGCTAAAAAACACAGGGCCAGATTGATGGGGATGTCAGAAGTACATTTTCCCAGAGGTCAACTAAATCCTGGTAATGATGCAGTGCTGCAGTGCACTCCTCCTAATCCAATCAAAGAGCGCAGTGGTTTGGGCCCTATCAAATGAAGTTCAAGGTAAGCATGTGAAACGTGGCTGCTCCTCAGCTGCTGGCAGCTTTCCTAAGTGCTGAGAATCAGATCAGAGCAAGAAAAAAGCCTCCCATCACCAAAAAGAAACTTTCACGCAGACATGCACTTGGGAAAAAAAATACTTGAGTTCAGCTTTGTTTGCCAGGCTTTTGGTTTTCCTCTTTCTGAAATTAAAGCCTATTTGTTTTAGGTCCTGGTTATTTCTAAAATTCTAGTAATTTTGATGCTTCACTTTATTGGTTGAAACTGTGTCTGGAGTGGGAACTCCTGATTTGTTCTCAGGTCTGAGCAGACTCAATACATTGGGGAAACTCAAGATCTTTATAAAGACCTCAAATTGAGTGTCCATAAAGTTGACATGCCAGAAAACATTGTTCATTTCTGGAACTCTTTGGCCTTTTTCTTTGAATATGGTGCTAATAACACTGAGGTTGGGATACAGCCCCTGTTCAGGGTATTCATTTAAGAGTTAACTGGGTGATCATTGTGGGGCCCTTCCCATTCAGAATCTTCTGTGATTCTTTGCTCTGTAAAGGCATTGATGTTCAAAATATAGGATCAGGGAATATAAGACTCTGCATAATTAATCCAGTATTGGGCATGTACTGTAATATTTCTTCGGTAAGAATTTAATCCATTGAACAGTAAATGCACCAGCAAAAATTCACAGTTATTGACCTGGTTTATTCCATATTAAATATTAATTGCAGTTTCTTCATCATGTCCTATTGAAGTTTCCCAGCTGTTTGAGAGATATATACATATTTATCTTTTACATGATTATCTTTGCCATGCAGAGAGCACATGGCATTGATGAACACACTTGTTATTTCTCATGCAGAACACCTGAAGAAAAGCAAATTAAAAGTCCCTCTTTTCTCTTTGCATGTTCTGATCCCCAGTGAAATACCTTGCAATGAGGACACTCATGTCCCTTTGGCTGAATTTTCAAAATTAGGTTTGTATGAGCAGGGTTTTGTGGACCTTTCTCAGGCTGTTCCAGGATATGTTCAGTTTTTAATTACATGTGAGGGGATTACCCAGGATATGGATTAACTCTGCTGTGGCTGCAAACCACTGAAGCCAGACCTGCCGAAGCTGGCTCAGATCTGCAGCCTGGCAGGACTGTGCTGGCTGTGTACTGTGGATGTTTGTGGGTCTGAGCTCCCCTGGGATGTCCAGCTGCTTCAGGAAGGTTAAGCTTTAGCCTTATTTAGATTTTAGCTTGTGTTACCCTGCAGAATAAGGATACTACTGCAAATCACAGTCATGGCAATGCGTTAATAGTATTGAAATCCAGCTAAACCTTACTTATAAATAAAAAACCTGCTTTGAAGGAAAATTAAGTCCTAATTTTTTAAGTCTTGATTCCTTCTCCTTCAGAACCCCTGATTTCAGTTTTCTCATACACCTAATATTCTCATCTCCTGGTTTAAAAACACTTTCCAAATGTCTGCAGTGTTTCTGCACTGGTATGATGTATAAGAAGTGAATCAGCTCCTCTCTGATTTATTTGACATTCCCAACTCTGCCTGAGCAAGTGTTTCTTTGGAATCCAGTTGCTCTGAGTAAACTGTGTTCTTGCCAGTGTTTACTGAAGGGATTTGTTGACTGGGAAATGCAACTATTTCTTTCACATTGATTGCAACTCTTGCCAGCCACTGTTTTGAACTGTGTTTTGTTTTCTGAAGAGCTCATTACCCTGGCCAAGCCTTTTGCTTCACTCAAGTGCAGCTTGCAAATCTGCTATTTCACCTCAGTTATTTAATAGAATATCCTGAATCAGAAGGGTCCAACGAGCTTAATTGTTTGGTTTGTTTTTGTTTTTGTTTTTTTTGTTAGCCTGTTATTCAATAATTTTAATTTGCTTCAGAACTATAGAAGAGTTGACCATGAAAGCTCTGGTCATCTCAGGGCTAAGCCTGAATGGTCCTAGAGCAGTGGATAATACGTCAATCTTCATTGTCCATGCAGACATAATCCCTTTTGAGCACCCACTGGACACTTCCATGGGCGTTCCAATGCAACAATCATAGAATCATAGATCAGCAAGGTTGGAAAAGATCTCCAAGATCATAAAGTTCAACCTCCAGATTAGATTTTCCATCTTCTGAGCTGTTGTACTGCCCCACTGCTGGACAACTCCAGCCTCAGCTGCAGGAGTCCTGGGAGTCCAGGGATCAAACTTGGGGTCCAGCTGAACAACCATGGTGGTGGCAAAGGGCATGAAGCTGTAAAACCAAATGTTAATTCAGTAAAGGCAATGCAAAGCACTTGTATTAGGCAGGAATCCCAGATTAGTCTTCAAATCAGACTCCCCCTCTCTTCCATGCATGGTTAACAAACACAGCGTGTGCTGCTAGGACAGCAGCCACATCAGATGCTACAGTTAGTTTTATCTTTTCCTAAAGTTTGACTCTATCAAGGAGCGAACCAACATGTCCCAAAATCTCAAGAAATCTAAGGAAACTGATTTCAGCAAAGCTCGCTTGTTTAGAACTGTTTTTTCAAGGAATGTTTTCTTTGGTTTGACATTTGGTTTTCTAAGTATACTCCAGAATGAAACATGGACTTTTCAGGGAAGGAAAGCATTTAAAACCAAATTTTACCCTGACATATTCCATTATTTGCCTGGGGTAAGATACAAGAGGAAGCATGGCAAGTCCAAAGCTCCCTTGCATTTTTTAGAAAAGAGTACCATAACCTCTGGTTTGTTCTTGGGAGGAAGTAGCTGGGACAGCTTTAAAGTACTGCAATAGCCATTCATGCACATGATTTAAATCAGGCCATTCTGCTGACAAGATGAAACCTACAGGAAATGGGTTTTACTTGCTCCTTAAGTAGATAATTTGGGGAGAGACAGGATGTGAAATGAGGGAATCTGACAGGAGCAGCAGTTGAGATGGTGACAAACTTCAAAAAAAAATATGTTCAGTAGGCATTCAGAAATAAGGAATTCTTTACTTACAGAGTAAAGATGATGTTTTCAGATAATATCCCTGAATGTTTGTTTTTGTTTTGTGTTATTTTCTGACAATTTTGTGTTTGGAAACTTCCTTATCCTTATCCCATTTTTACTGATTTGAGCCTCAGGGTAGAAAACAGGTAAGAAGACTTGAAATGAAGGAATAAGGGATGAGTGTGGTGCAGAAATGACCCACTTCTCAAGGCCACATACAATACAGTATCCAAAAGATTAGAGGAGTATCCAAGGCATACTGAGTGAGAAGGGGTCTGTCTTGCCTGTGCTCAGCTGTCCAGAGTAAGCCATAAGATACTGACAAAAGGGATTTTAAAATCTTGGATATCCACTGCTTGATTCAGAGATGCAGAGAGGCTCTGTTCCCTCTGAATCCAGACTTCAGCCATCCCTTGAAAGTGTTACAGCTCCTTCCTGGCTTTTTATTGTGTCCAGCCAGGTGATGCCTTCCTGGTTTCTCCATTTTGACTTACAGGGTTCCCTCCCAAGTGCAGAAATAGAGATTTTGGACATGAGGGAGAAAGAAGGGAAAGGAACTTTCTTCACCCAGGATGAAGGATATTTATTCCTAAAAAGATCAGGATTTATTAGTGATATGTATCTGTCTAACCTGTTCTTTAAAAGCTCTGTAGGAGGAACTGTCCAAATTTTCTGAGGGATTTCTGCTGCCCTTCATTAGAACAGTCTATGAGTTTAATGTGAAACATTTACTCTGCAAATTTTCCTTCCCTGATAGGCCTCTTCCATAACCTTATATGGGCTGAGAGACCATTGATATAGCTCTCTTTATCATTGATAAATCATGTCATGATTTCCTCAACAAAAGAAAACCAGTTTTCCTACAGGCCATTTTTAAACTTGCTATCCCTGCTATTTTCCTCTGGACTCTCTCCAATCTTTCTACATCTTAGTGGGATGCCCAATCCTAGACACAACACTCCAGCTGAGGCCTCACCACCAAGATAAAGGAGAATAATCCTAATTACCTCCTGTGTCTTCCATATGTCAGTTAAGTCAGGAATGAGATGTGCCTTTTCTGCTACAGCAGCACATTGCTGAGTCCTATTTAGTGCTCAGCTCTCACCCTGACTTCCTTTCTGCAGCATTGCTGCTTGGCCAGTTATTTCTTATTTTACACTGGAATTCTCCTTCCTAAGCAGAACACTTATTTATTGATTTTGTTTATATCAGAGCAATTCTTCAATATGCCAAGACCATTTTTGTTTGCTGTCCTGCCCTCTAGGATCCCTGCAAGACCTCTCAGCTTGGCTTTATCAGCAAATTTTATGTGTCTTTTCTATAATAGCATCCAAAGTATTGCAGGCAATATTGAATGAGCCACATGCATGAAAGACCCCCAGAGGAGCCCTTGTAATGCTCTCTGAGTTTGATAGCAAGCTGCAATTTACAGTTGAAATGCTGCATTTACCTGAATCCAAGACATGTCTGTAATCTCAGCTTCATCCTTGTGCACAGGGTTCATTAAAGAGAAAGTTTTAATGACTGGACACAACTCATTAACTTCACCAGGGCAATAGCCAGATCCTAAATACAGAGGCACAGACAAGGGATGTTGGGTTTTTTTTGCATCTTCTGATCTGTCATTGGAAAGAAAGAGAGGTTATATGTTCTCATCCAAGGCCAAAGATGATAAATATATCTTTTTTAATAGAGGGGTGAGGCACCTTCAGCTGCCTTACATTTATCAGTAGGAAAAGGTCAGGTTTTGTGAAGCAGCTTTGTGTCCTGCTGTCTGTCCTCAAAGCAGCTAAGATAGACAGACTAAACAAATTTTGAATGTTTGACATTTTCAGGGCAATAAAAGTAGCATCTGGAGCGTAGATAAATATGTTCACAATGATGAAAAAACATTTTAGAAATATTCTCTGTCCCGTCTTCTCTCAACTTCTTGTAGGATGTTACATGAGCCTGTAAGAAAGCTCAGTGAAGTCAGCTGAAAACAAATCTACCACTGCCTTCTCGTCCCACACTTGTGCTGCCTTGTCAAGGAGGAAATTTGGTTGATCTGACATGATAGATTATTTTCAAATCCCTGATGGCCGTTTCCTACCAACTGTTTTTTGCCAAAGTGCCTGTAGATTGTTCAGTGACTCCTTCCAGAGGCAGCCTAAGGATAAAGGTGAGGCTGACTGGCCTCATGGTTTTGGGTTCTCCTTTAGGTTCTCTCCTTTCTCTGCTTCAGTACTCTGGCCTCTCTTGTGTCTTCCTCAAGTCTTCAGAGGTAATTGCAAATGGTTCACAGATTATTTTGGTGAACTCCTTCAAAGTCCTTTGAAAGACATGACATAACACCTTATGAATTTCAATAACTCTATCTTATCTAAATAGTCTTTAACCTACTCATTTTCTGTTTGAGCTTTGTCCTCTTATCATCTTTTTAAAATTAATTGGCTTAAGTAGCTGTTCATAATTTTTTAACATAGTCTGCAGCAAAGCATTGAATACTTCAGTCTTTGGATCATGTACTATTTATTCTCATTCCCTGTAAAGTAATAGACCAGTAATTTCCTATGGTTTTTTCCTACTTTCAATGTATTTTTAAGACCTTTTTGTGTTACTCTTTATGATCCTTTCAACCTGCAACCCATTTAATCCCAAACCCTCACTGAGGTTTTTATCCCTCGTCCTTAATGATAGATTTTTTTCCCCTTTTGTGTCATTATTTCTTTTTCTTAGTTTATTTTCAGACCCTTAAAGTACTCCTGATGCAGTTGTAATGATTTCTCACTGTACTCTCTGTCCTTTCCCTGTATCAAGATAGGCTGCTATTGTGCCTTTAATACACTCTCTTACTGTAACTGCCAGCTCTTCTGCCCTCCTTTATCCCTAAAATTACCTTCCCAAGAGACCCTTTAGATGAGTTCCCTGGGCTTGGTGAAATTTCCTATTTTTAATTTTTTTTTTGTAAGTCCATTACCTTACTCTTTCTTTTTCTCTGACTCTTTAATTTTTTCCTTGGAAGAGTGACTTACAGCCCTCTCACCTTTCACCTCCCCTTTTCAGATTCTTTTCCAGTTCCTCTCTAGTAGACAGAACTAAATCCAAAAGACTTTGTCTCTATCATTCCCTTACTATTCGACATGTTCCTGATTAATTGCAAGGATGTTGCAGATAATTTGAACCCACCATGCTCTCACAGCAAATATTTGGGCTCTTGGTACTTCTTATTGACACTACAAGCTCTCCTCCAGGTATTCACAGTCCACAGAAGACGAATCTCCCTCCATTACTCTCCCTCGTACTCACAGGGAGACAGCAGCAAACCTGCCCCACTTCTGAACCTCCTGGGAAATGCACATGTTTTGGCACAAAATACAAACCCCTTTTTTCTTTCTGTCCTCCCAGAACATGCTGTTCCCCACTCTAAACACATTCTGGTTTGCTCATCCCACTGAAGGAGGCCTGAAATGAGGCTTTCTTGTTGCAACATCTCATGTGCAGATGTGTTTGAGGTTCCAGGACTGGAGTGCAGATGCCAAAGAATTTTCTGCCTCATGGTGGTGGTCCTTTCAGCCCAATAACCTGCATCCACCCATGGTCATGGATGATGCCTAGTGAAAGAATACCAAAATAAAGCAGGAATGGGCTGATTTTGCCCTCTTTCTGTGGCATTTTCCTCCACTTTCAGGCAGATTCCAGCTTGAGGTTTTCCCATGCTGCTTTGAGTTTAACAGCCCCTGATAGTAATTTCTTCCACAGTGCCTAATTGCTTCTGGAACCTATTTATAACTTCCAGAGCATCCTATTGTGATGAATTCCATGATTTAATTATGCACTGTGTGAGCAAACACTTTGAGTAAATCTTCTGACTGATCATCTCATCTGGTACTCACTAGTTGTTGTGTAATGACTCCATGCTGAGTCAAATCTCTTGCTTTTCAAGGCTAAAGACTCTGTCATGGGTCAGAGCTGTTACCTACATTTGATCACTTGTCTTGACGTTTTCTTCAGTAATTTAGATTCTTTACCTTTCTTAGATGGGATAACCAGAAACACACACACTGAACTGGCAATACAAGTACCAAAGCTGTTTGTTTTGGGTGGTTTTTTTAGACCCACCATGGTATTTTTTAATTTATTTATTGACATAGAAATTTATTTTTCAGTTTCTTTCCCAGCATCAGAAGACCATTCTGCAATGTTTTGCAATTTTTATGACAGCATGTAATATCACATCTGCAGTAAAGTTTGTTGTGCTATTGCTCAAGATTTTTCATTTCAAGTCAGCTGCTGTCTCTATTGATTGTGCAGTTTTGTCTCTATGGATTATGTGGTTATTCTGAAGCCTCACATCTACTGACTTTATTATTTTAATTTTTTTTTTAAGATCAAACAGTTGAAAGAAATTGATTTGGAACAAATGCTACTAGGGCACCGTAGACCTGTGATCAAAATTCTTCAAGTGCTTTTCTGGAACCCCTCAAACAATCCCCATGAAGTAGAAGAGACTGGTTTTATGCGTGGCCATTCAAGGCAGCTCAAGGTACTTTCAGTAATCTGCAGCCTCATACAGTTCTGACTTCTCTGAGATGCAGTTAGTGATGGAAAGGTGTTTTTTCTTTAAAAGTTCATATGGTAAGGGTTAGGGACACTGAAAACAAGGAAATTATTATCTTCGCTTTGAGGAACTGTGGCATTTTTTGCAGCTGTTATTGCAAGCAAATGTTTAGTAAGTGGGAGGCACTACAGAGCAAGTCCCTTTATCCATCACATTACCCTAATAATTAAATTGTCAGCCAGGGAAGTCAGGCTTTAACAGGCAACAAATATGCAATCAAACAATGGCAAAAAATTGTGATTATTCCTCCAGTTAAACCTATATTTTTTAAAAATCATTATGTTTGCGTAAGGCATTGCTCAGAACACAGATTTTTAAAAAAATTAAATATTGTTTATGTGTTTTAAAATAACAAGTAGTTATTTAACCACTCTTCATTTTCCCTGTGAATGTGCGAAACATTTATCCTAACGATTACTGGTAGTTTCTTTACTGTGGTTTATTTCCAAAATTAACTCCAGGGATGTTTCCTAGAATCTCCAGTCACCTTTTCCTCCAGGATGTAAATCCACCTGATGGTCTGCTTCTCCTGAGGTCTCCCTGTGGGATAATTCTCCTGGGTGTTGGATTACTGGGGGAAGTCACTCAGCTGCTCTGGTCCCTTTGTAGTGAGACATAGACTGCTCTCTGCTGTATTTTTTTTTTCTTAATATTGGGTTTTACAAGGTCTTTTTCCTGCTTTCTGCTTCCACTGCTTGTGGTTCAGATATAGTGAAATGGGTGTCTTGGAAAGAGCCACAGTCTCAGTACAAGATTATCAAAAATGTAACAGGGAAGTGAGATATTTGGCCCTGGATGGTGTCTCTGCCCTAACTCAAAGGCATCACCCCTCCAAAAGAGAGTTTTCTTCTCCTTGTGTCCCGTTAGCTTTCAGGATCTGTCCTGATAAATGATAAATGTTGCCTGACTGTAAGGATGGACTCTGGGATAAGAATACTTTACCTCTGGGGAAGGGACAGACCCTGCCCATTGACCTTTATCTCTGATTGGTAGGGACACTGGGCCCCATCATGCTTGGCCAAAAGCTCTTTCACCCAGAAGTCTCAATGGTATATCTGATCCAGATGAAACCACTGGCACAGAAGGCTGAATGGTATTTGTGAATTCACCCCTGAAGAAAAAAAAAAAGTCAAAATTATCATCAATCCTTGAAAGAGTCATGAAGAAGATAATAACATCTGCTTCTATATTTTGAGCCATATTTTTCTACACTTGGACTAATAGAGCAACACAGCACACACCACACTGTGATTAGCTGGAAAAGGCTGATTTCTTTATGTTAGTAGTTTCTTTAATGACTCCCTGTGGTAGACAACATTGTGTCTGTCATCACTTTTGTCCTCTTGCAACCAGGCCCAGACAGAGAGAAGTACAAGTCTTTAGTATCCCATCACCAATTTCCTAAGCAACAGAATGCCAAGTTCCAATTTGTGTTCTAATTTTAACTACAGTATAGATTTTTAAATAAGTTTCAAGCTTCCTATTAACATGATCTGTCTGCTCCTTTGGTGCTCTCTCATCCCGTTCTGATCGACCCATGAATGGGCTCCCTGTATTATTCATTGTACACTAAATTAAGCTTTTAGTGTTAAAGGCTTTCAAGTGTAGCTTTCTTTCTGTAGAACTCATTACCTGTATCAATACACAAAGCAAAAGCACTTGATAGATTTAAAACATCCAGTATCTTCCCTTTTTTACAGCTGTTATTATGATTCAGGAGCATCTGTTATTCTGCTAATATTCCTGATTGTCCTGATATTTATTTCATTATACAGCAAGTGTGCACTATAGAGTTTCTAAATGTCTTTGTATCACATGAACTTTAATTAGACTTTAGTTTTTCTTAAAAAGGGTTAGGCAAACGAAAGTTATTATGGTTGGTCATGGCTTTGTGCACCTTCAGAAACTAGGAAACTTGTTTTCATCACCTGTGGAAATTCAGGAATAGTACCATAGAAAAACCACAAATAATGAACCACAAAAAAAAAAGGTAAAAATGCAGGTTTCAGTGGTATAGTGCTGAATTTTGTTATGTTCCTTGAATTTAGATTTTTTTGAGGAAACATTTGAATAAGTGTATAATAGATTCTTAGCTGCATTTCCCTTCACTGCTCACTGAGGCACCCCACAGAAGGTGTCACCCACAGATGTGTGACTCCCACATCTCTGTGGCAGGAAGAATCAGAATTATTTTGATTATATGCTTACTAACCACTCAAGCAGACTTCCTAAAAATGACTGGACAGGTTACTTCTCTCAAAGCTGATGTTCCAAGCCTGTTCAGGGCTGTTGCTCTAGTAATACCTAACATTTCTTTCCAGCTCCCTCAGTGTCAAAATTACATGTCCATGCTCCCAAGCTGTAGTGTCCTGTCCCTTTACAATGCTGCCACTATGGGACAAACATTAAACTGAATCACTGAACCCAAAACTTTTAAAACCTTGATTATTTTATACAGGTAGGCTAAGTACAGTGATTTGGCTTCAACATACTCCTCTGTTCCCATTGCCCAAAGAACCAATTTCCAGCAAAGCCTCACAAACCACTTTAGCAGCTCAGCAGAAACTGTGGAGTTGAAAACTGCCACGGGGAAGAAAAGGCCAGCAGGGCTCAAAAGGACACCAGGAAAAAGCTAAATTCTCTGCTTTGGGAAAGAAAAATTAATGGAACAACACCCTCACACACAACCCCGTGAGTGAGATTTTTCTTCACAGGCACAGCACACAAGGGTTATGGACATTTGAGGGTTTGCTTCATTTTCAAAGAAAGCTGAGATACAAAAGGGCAGCTTGCAGAACAAATGAACACGACCAGTTATCTCAGAACTTCAGCCTGCTGTGATCCAAAACTAAACCCTCCTGGGTTTTCTGCCAAGCTGTTTCATTCTGCCAGTCCAGGCATAAACTCCTACTGTACAAATAATGGACAGCCAATGTCTTGTTTAATTGACCTTGTTGTAAATGCCAGGGAACCAAGCAGAAATTGAGCTGCTGCATGTCAGAGGGGACTGGGGCATGGGAAGGGCAGAGCTGGTATTTAGACTCAAAGTATGAATGAGCAGGAAAAGCAAACCATCTTCCTCATTTCAGCTATGAATGTAAATTGCTTTGTTTTGTGAAAGAAGGAAGGACCATGGAAAAAAGGGTGCACAGAGGGTGTCTGTGTATGGTGGTTAAAGAACACAAATCTTCAGGTTTATGCCTCTAGGTCACAGCTTCTGTGTCTCAATAGTGTTTGTGATCAGAAACTTTTGCTGTGGATTTGTTTTGGTTTTTTTTGTTTTTTTTTTAGAAATGCACATACAAGTTCCTTCTTCACAAAGATGGAATTTGTGATAGAGACAGACATGTCAGGGTTTGCCTCCTCCCAGAAAATTCAAGTCCCTTCCATTTTTCCAAGCTAATAGCTCCTGTAAGACACTGAAATAGTTAAAGCAAAAATCAACTTCCTTATTTTTTTAAAAAACAAATAAAACTTGGAGAAAGAAGATACTAGGGGCTTAATGACTGCATTGTTTGGGAGTTGATAATCACATTCCAGGAGCTTAAATGGATGGCCTAAGAGAGAAGGTGGATGCAATGCATTCTGTAGTACTGGATAATGTATTCTGAGCCTCTTGGCTCCAGGGGAGAGAATGTTAAAAAATAAAAAATCAAAAAAAAACCAAACCACAACCAAAACCCCAAACAAAGCCCAGAAATAATCTTGGTTGGGGGAAGAAGTGATTTAAGCACTGTTGCTGTTGATCAGCCCCTCCCTGCTTGTCCCCATCTTCACTCCTATACCAAGGTGAAAACAAAAAATCCATAAGCCAGGAGTAGTGTCAGTGTGGAACATCTTCCAGGCTGCCTTTGTCTGCTTGCTAATAATGAAAGTCTATTTATAGCTCAGTGCAGAGCAGGGAAAGTGTGCTGTGGGTGACAATGTGATATGGATTTCACAGTCCATCAGTTTGGATTTCAAGTTTGCAGTTCTCTCTCAGACTAATTGAGAAGTCAGACACTGTTTTGGGATCTTACAGGCAATGCAAAATAGGGCACTTGGTGCTTGTTTCACGAGCATTTGGGGTCAGGTTGGCTGGGGTGACATCAGAGCACTCTCAGATCAGTCAGGCTTTTCACAGTGACCTGAGAAAACCCATCTCACAGAGAGAGGCTTTGCATGCTGAGCATCAGTGTGCTCATGGGCTGAATATCTGTCACAGCCCATCACTCCGTGTTACTAACCAGTAGAAGTCCCAGATGAGATTGCAGGCTGGCCCTGGGACCAGGCCCTGCAGACACAGTGGGAGCATGGTTACACCCATGCAGCAGAACCCCCAGCCTCTCTTCCTTCTGCCCCTCCTGGACCTGACCATTTGCCACCAGCTCCCCATTCCCCCAGCTGTTTCTGGGGTTTCACAGTGAAAATGTGCCAAACACCAAGCAACTAAAGGAAAGGGGAGGAGATGCTTTGGCATAGCCCAGCTTCATCATTCCCCCTGTGCTCTACTGGCACAGCTGAAGGGTGGCATCAGGACATAAATGGGGAAGTACTGGGAGAGAGATGTGGTTGCCCTCAGGGAGGAAAGGGGACAAACTCAGAGCCATTGCACCAGTGGCATGTTCTTGAAAAAAACAGCTCCTGCTCCAGAAGAGCAACTTTTGAAGTTGAAAAAAATTGGAAATAGTAATAGAGGCAAAGAGGATGAGTTGTTTTCCTGGCAGAGTGAGAAACAGAACTTGTGTCTTTTCCTACTCAGTCATGTCTGTCATTTTGATCCACTGATGACTGGATCATACCACCAGCTTGTAGGACCAGAAATACACTTGGCCTCTCCGTGGAGGGGCAGAAGAAATGATCCATTGGGTCTGTGCCCACTCTCATATAGAACCACAGTGAACCAACCTGCTGTGACCACGGGTGTGGCCACATGGGTGGGTCTCATCACAGCTGCAGCTTCATTGCTGTCCCAGTGCCATGAGGCTGATTGTGCTCAGAGCAGTGCAAATGGGGCCAAATTATCAGAAAAACAAAACACACAGCTTGGATACTCCATGGTCCTGAATAGTTCTTGAACTGCTGGGAACAAGCTGCTCTTGGGGAACTTGGGTGCTTCTTCTACTTTCTCTTGCTACAAGTGCAGTCCTTTGGGCTAAGTTCCATCCAGATGCCTCTTTCTAGACATGTTTTCTTCCAGTGCTGTAGGACAAATTCCTTGATGAGGCACTCCTGGCTGATTCCTAGACTTTTACCATTGCCATTTCATCTGGCAGCCACACAGAAGGTGCTGAGAATCACAACTTACAGCACCTTTGCCATGTCCAGGCACTGAACACCACCCAACTCTGAGAACTCTAAGATGTGGTGCCTATGGAGAAAATGCAGTGCTTAATTTTAAGCCTACAGGTTTCAGAGGTTTAGTATTTGCTTTTCAAGCTTTTCCCTCTTGCAGATCTGTCTGATGTTATTTTAGGCAGACCATATGCTGTCTTAGGGCAAGGAGAAAGACTACATGACCTTCTGCATTTTGCCCCCATTTTCCTACAAGAAAGATGATGATAAGTCTCAGTAGTTTCATGTAAGAAGAATCTGTCCTAACGCACTGCAATAGCTTTATTTAAGGATTGCTTCCAAACTGGTTTGCTTTTCACTAATTCTTTAAACACAAGGTATCACAAGCTCAGTTAACCATTTATGACTGCAGCAATGGCTGCTCTCAACTTTATGAAAAGTCTCGAGGAATTTTAGGGTCCTGTGGGTTCCTGAACTGAGTTTTAATGCAGCTGGAATCCCTATTGCCACTTTCAGCTTTCATCCCCTTCCCTCCTCTGTTTTCAGTTAAGTTCAGACCACCTTCTTTGTCCTGTCTGTAATTCAGTCTACTTGACATAGTCCCAATATCTGATAATAAAAAACTTCTTGGCTCTGGGAAAAGAAAGAAAATTGTTGCTTAGCCTCTTGACATTCCCAGCTTTCTCCTCCTGCTCAAACACACCCACACAGACTAATTTTTCTGTCTTGGGAGGAGCTGCTCTACAGCCACAAGTTATTAGTTTCATGAATTTGTAGGGCAGGTAACTGATAAAGCCTCCACACCTTGGATGGTGTTTGATGAAGAAGACCCTGACTTGCATATGATAAGAGAAAAATTCTGGATTATCCTGCATCCTTGCTGTCTATGGCTTGCCATGAAGACCTTAAGAAAGGAAAAAGGATAGCTAAGTTAGTCAGTGAGGCTAAAAATACACTCAGAAAATGTAAGAAGTAAATTCTCAAACTGTTACATCTTCTGATAAGAAGTCTAAATGCAAAATGTTGTCTCTTGTCAAAAGCAGTTTGCTTCTTCCCTTTGCTGAGCAGCCTTTGGCTTCTGCTTTTGCACTGGGTAAAAAGAGACCTGGATCACCTGGTGATGACTGTACCATGCCCTTTCTGCTGAAGAACAAACAGCCTGCTGCATGTGAAAAGTACAGCAGTGTGGTTTTATCAGCAGTAAAATCTGCAGCTAGCAGGAGTAAGGTGAGTAACTGCATGGATTGTTCCAGAATTGGGAATTATGATGACCCTCAAGCCAGTGACACTAAGAGACAAGATTTTCCTGTATGAATGCTGTACTTGAGTCAAGTACAAGATTCATCATTTGCATTGACTCCACTCTTCTCTGTAGTAACAACTGCTACTTGATCACAGTAACTTGGTCTTTTTCTAAGACTGACTTGATTTTCAGAACCCTCTCCAGAGAAACAATTTTTTGAGTGCATCACATGATAACAAACATTCCTGATCTCTTTTTTCAGGCCTTGAAACTACAGCCCATCACACTTTTCCACACAGCAACGAGTGCATCAGAGCACTTTGTGTCCCATCATTTGGGGGATGCATCCAGAGATTCTTCAGAGGCCACTAATGCCTTCTGCATGTTTTACATATAGATACCTTCTCACAAACAGAATTATCTTGCACACTTTGATTTTAGTTAACAGGCTGTCACTGGAACAACCAGTCTAGAGCATCAAAAAGTAGCTCATTAGGGCCATCAAACAGATACAGGGCTGGGCAGTGTGATGGACAGAAATCAAGTGTAGAGCCAGGCTGGTGCAGTGACAGAGCGCAGTGCAGAACACAAATATGATAAAGGTCTCAGGATTCACACCAGCAGGCCACTATGCCAAAAGTCTCTGTTCAATAGGTCCAGCATTTCCATTTTTTGAGTTACTCTGAGCTCTACCAGCTCAGACACCATGAGACACCCCAGAACTCAAGCAAGAATTTATGGGTTCCATAGGAGATTGTTTCCCAACCAAATTATTGGTGTTGGCCCACAAGTTGGGGCAAACAGAGGTGGGGGTAGTAATTTTTTGGCTTTGCTAATTTGTTTCTTCCTTTGTAAGTCTTGGAAGATGTCAGTGCCTCCTTGGTACAATGCACAGTTGGCTTGGCTGCTCCATAATGAGTATTTATCTTGTTATAAGTAAACTCCTACTCTGAGGAGGTGTGTCATGGGTAGGCAGAAGCTCCCCATGTTTGTGGGGAACAAAAAATAGGCAAGGACTTCTGATGATGTTTTTGGTAAATTTTTTGAAAGCTGTGTGTTGTACTGTTGTGTGGAAATAGTGTTCTGATGTACTTAGCACAGGGAAGATATGTTGGCTCAGCCTCATCAAGGATAAAATAACTTCTTTAATCTACTCAGGATCTTGATTTTTATTGTGTTTTGCAATCTGCCAGTGATGAGGGGTGAAGGGGAGAGAGGTGAGGGGAAACCTGGGAGAGCTGGCAGTAATAACAGATCCAAGCTTTGACAGACTCTGGTGGAATAACTTAATTAACTAATGGCCTGCATGGAGCTGTAATGGGATCCGAAAACAGAAAGCTTTTAAGCAAAACTTAAAGCCAACAGCATCAATAATGGTGAGTGGAGGGCACTTTACTCCCTGTGTTTTTTCCTGTAAGAGTGGCGACACAGCCCCTCACCTACTCTCTATCGCTAAAGGCGTTTCTCCATCTAGTGTCCCTGGGCAACAATTACAGCCAGTTTGAGCCCACTGTCCCCTTCCTGCTCCCAGATGGCTCAGAGATTTCCTTGCAAATGCACAGAAACATTGAGTAGAAGGAAAGAAGATGGCTCCATGGAGCTGGCCTGGGCTGCAGCCACCTCTGGGAATGGTTCCAGTCACTGGCTCCTTCTCTGGTGTTTGGGGGTGATTTGCTTTGTCTTGTTATCATGGAGCACATATAAATTTTGATCTTTCACTTTTCCTCATCCCTTTGAAACTCCTGCTCTCTCAAATCTGACTATTTGCAGTTGCTTTGCCAAGCTGGTATGAAGGTCAGGGTTTCAGGAGTGAAACCTCTCTGCATTTCTTTCAAAGGGAGATTTAGTGTATGGAACTGCCTGCTGCTCCCCCAGCATATCCTGCAAACTTCCCTCAGCATTATCCCAGCCCCTAGTGTACACGTGTGTTTATGCACATTGCTGGGAAGTCCAGTGATGTGTTTTAGGCAAAATCATGTCTAAACCAGGAAGGTCAGCAGAACTTGTCATGTCACCTTCAGTACTTACCTCCTCTGCTGAGCTTTTAATATGAGTAATTATACCACAGTCTTTTTATGCACCACTATTATTAATTTTTTGCATGGTGATGCTGCCTCTCTTCCAAGCACAGTACCCCTGAGGCACTGCAGCATGCACATATGGTGACACATATCTCTGTTCCAGCAAGGTAGGTGGTCAGGCTGTTCTTTCTCTTCTCCTTAAGTTCCAAGCTTCTTGTCACATTTCCCTCTCAGCACCAGCTCTTTCTGCGAGGTCAATGGCAGCTCGTTCTGCAGGCCTGTGGGAACTTGCTGAGCATCAGCAACAGCAGTGGCAGAAAGTGAGTGTGGACAGATGGCTCTGGGCCGACTCTCCTGCCTGTCCATGGCTGGCAACTCCTCCAGTTTCTGTGGTGCTTCAGGGAGGGCAGGGCGCTGCCAGACTCTGTGTTCAGTCTTGCTGATTGTACTTTGCCAAGAACAACATATGGTCCTTGGTGCTTCCAGAGAGCGCTGAGCAGGAGATGGCTGCAGGTCCCTCACTGCCACTCGAGGCTTGTCTGGTCCTGCTGGCCGGCACCAGCTGAAACACCCCACAGCAAAGTGCCTTGGAGTGCCCCAAAGAGGGCATCCCACAGTCAGCCCAAAAGGCACTGAAGTCATCAGCGAATCAAAAATACTGAGGCTTTGCTCTGTCTTACTTAACACCACTTCATCAAAGGCTTTTCTGTTTCTAACGGAAATGTGACACCTGAGGATGATGTACTCTCTGTGCCTGCAGATGAGGAGAGGAAAGCTGTGGTAAAGCATCATCAGGGCTGTACCATTTTCTTGCAGAATGACATTCACATCCTACTTTGGGACAAGTATTCCTGCTGACTGTCTGTCAGCTTTACACATTAAGTTAGAAAATAAAACTCTCTGTCCCCTTAGGATGCAAGAGGACTATTAGATTGGTTCACAATGCATGAATCCCAGCAAAATAGCCATGCCTTGGAGCTTCAGGAGCTCCAGATCCTTACCCCTGGATATGTTAGGATACTCTCAGCTGTGTTATAAAATACTCATTTTAAATGTGGGGAGGCTTTATTCCCTGGCTCTAATGAAATTTATATTCAAGGGTCTATCAGAGAGAGCAGCGAGTCCTGGATTCTTGTCTGCATAGTGGATGGAGCTCTTGAACGGCTTGGCAGATGTCCTTGGAGGTTGAACTTCTGTCCCTTTGGGTGCAGGGCAAAAGAAGCACTTTGTTACTCTGTAAAAATTATCTGATTCTCTACTCCTCTCACAGGAAGCATAAATCTGCCAAATTCAGGGAATTTTGATTCCAAAGTCGCATTCCATGGCTGATGACAAGACAGCAATGTCCATAACACAAGCACAGGGACAGATACTCTGTGAGGGAGTAGCAGCCTCAGAGGACAGCTCTACTGGGGCTGGCTCATATTGCACACAACCCAACAATAGGAAGAACTGAAAAGCTTCATAAAATGTATAAAACTTTTATCAATCAAAAGTGTGACTGTGGCTCTGGGCAAATATCTAAAAGAGCATTTGATTGAATAGCATCAGGGAGTTTATCATGAGATGACTCCAGAGCCCCAGGGGGATTGAGTTATGACTATGGTGTAATTAGTACCTAAGTTATCTGGTTTAGAGTTTGCTCACATTCCTGTCTCCTGCTGTACTCACCATGTCTGTGTGGACTGCGTACCTCCATCAAAAGATGCCATGTGGTATCCTGGGATTAATCTCTCTAAAACCCACTGGGAAGAGAGTAAAATACTCTTTACATTTCTGGCTGGGAGGAACAGTGTTGTCAGTCTGATACCTTCAGTTCTCTAATCCTGAATCTGCTTTATCATGTAAGTGGCTCTCTGCAAAATAGTTAAAACTCCTGATTTCCCTTCCAATTTTTGCTAGTGTTAGACAGGGCACCTGTCTTTTTGTATTGAGATGCAGAATTTAGTACAATATGGTTCACATCTCAGGTGGATAAAGACATTTCAGCATAAGATATTTCAGCATAATGAGATGATGACAGTAACCCTTTGTGATAGCTGATAAGATTTCCACATGCCCTCGGGTTGTTATTTAAGCAAACAGCTTCGAAAGCAACAAGCAACTTAGCAATTCTAGCAAACCTGAAAATCAGCAAAAAGATAAGTAAACAGTTAATCACAATTTTCCAGTGAAAGGTGAAATGCTAATTATTCCCCCCCTAATTATGCTAAAATCTTCAGAGAATTCAAATATTGGCATGACCTATAGTTTACTGAGACCCAGATGACACCCACGTACCACCTAATTAGCAATGACTTCCCACAGAAGGCACCTCTTTGAAGTATTACATTTTCCACATGCTTTTCCATATTAACACTGCAAAAATAACCTTCCCTACTTGCTACAATAGGGGATGAGTCAGACACATCATTGCAGAGCACCAGAAACCTTCCTGGACCAGAATAATCCTTGTAACACTTGCTAATGAGTGAAAGAGGAGGGGGCCTGTTCTCATCTCCCTGTCAATGGGAGCTAAGTGTGCGTAGGGAGGAGAGAACACAATTAAAATAATTTGAATCTTTTTTATTAGATAGACATTATAAGGAATACACACTAACCATCAGGGAATAATTACCTGATTTTATTAGTAACCAGGTCATGCTTTGGTCCACGGCCCTGCACCCACAAGCCCTGGCTTACCTTGGTTTCCAAAATGCAGCAATGCTTCAGAGATACCCAAGCTGAGCCCACAGCTGCTGAGGAAAGCAGGGCAGGCAATTAACCACCTGTGTCAGACCTTTGTGTGTCCCTCAGCTCAACTCTTCTTTCTGCCCTCGTAGGAGACAAGAAAAGTGGAACATCACAGACATAGAGTAATGCTTTGGATTCATTACCTTGTGGAGCAGCATCTTCTTTCCCTATGTGAAGCCTAGAGAAAGGAAACAGGGGCTTCACTTTGTGTTCTCACTGGATTTGTCATCTCCACAAGTTGTTCAATTTTGTATAGGATTTAGTCACCAATGAACAATGTGAAGAAATCATTCTCATGACAGCACAGAAATACAGAGACTCCTATGCATGCTTGGGAAGCAAGGGGTAAACAGGTGAAACTGGAGGTTCCCACTGTATGGAAACATACAAATCTTTGCTGTAAAGAAGACTGACATTTCTTGCAAGTTGCAGTTACCAGTAAAGAAAACTTTCTTGGTGTATCAGGCACTGCCTGAGGAACCAGCTGCAGAGAGAAAAAGTACAAGTGAAGTAGGCTAATACAGAAAGTTTGTGTTTACCTCCCCAAGCAGTCTCCACAAATCTGGTTAACATAGGCAATAAGTAAACCCACAAGGAGAAGGCACTTCACTGACACAGCTTTTGGCTTTCTAAAGTTACAGTCTGACAGAGAAAGTGCTTCATGTTTTCTCCACCTACTAATCCTAGTGGCAGTACAGGACATGATGCAGCTGCCAGGACAGCTGGGATCCTCTGTGCAAACATTTCCCTTCTGCAGAGGACCTTGGTGAGGTGAGGGAAACACAAGCAGGAATGGGGACTTGCACTTGATTCTGAAATATTACTGTCCTGTAGCCTGATAGAGAGTAAATTCATCTGCCTTAAATAAGATCATCACAGGTAAAACTCTACTGCAAAGGAATGGGGAGTTTGAACAACAAAGTAGATTGCAGTTTAGTGTGGGATCTTATCCTTGTTTTCTCTTGAAAAGAAACAATACATGTAGAACTCATTCCAGTATGACAAGCAGGGAAAAAAAAAAAAAGGATAAGACGTTTCCTGGTGAGTATTTTTAAAGTGCCAGACATTGGAATCTAAAATACGCATTATCTAAAAGTTTAAAAAATATGGACTATTCTTTTGGGGTCTGTTGTATTTCTTTGAATTTATCTCAACCCACCAGTCCTTGCACTTTTACCCTTTCAATTCTGTCCCCCATTGCATGAGCAGAGCACTGAGTGTGTGTCTGTGTGGTGCTCAGCTGCCCACTGAGGTTAAATCACAATATCCAGTAACATCAATCTCTGAGCTGTGGAATCCTGGGCACCCCGCAGCCCACCACTCAAATCAGGTCACTGCAGACTGAGATTCTTCAAGTGATATTTCACAGAATTACAGAATGGAAGGACCTCTTGGGATCTCTTCCAACTCCTCTGCTGAAGTGGAGCAGGGTGCCCAGAACTGTCTGATTTCCTTCTGAGTATCTCTAGGGATGGAGACTGCACAACATCTTCAGACAGCCTGTCCCCGTTTCCTTCCTGACTGCCCTCACAGTGAAAAAGTTCTCTCTTGTGTACTTTCTTTCTGTACTGAAATGTGCATAAGTTCCTCTGTCATAAAGCTGGTGGGTACCTAAATTCTTAGGGGAAATCACAGGGGGAAAAAGCCAGTAGATCAGTAAAGAGATTCTTCTGCTGGTTGGTAGCTGCTTATTTTAGTTCTAATCTTGTAAATAGTTTCTCATGTGGTAACTGGAAGTCATTTGCTCTGTCAGGTTTCTGTAGCTAGAGGTGCACTCTTTTTTAGGAAATAAGAGAACCTGCACTTTTAGGTAACAATCTACTAAATCCATTATTAATAAAAACTAAAAAAATATATTCTCAAGGGAAAAGTGATTTGATAGAGATTGAATCCTACCATCAAGGATAAACAACAACATATTGGAGCATCCTTTACCCCAAAGCAAAGCAGAAGCAGAAAAACATATCACATTTCACCTTATATTTGAGTGGCACTTGATGCTGGCAGTTGTTACAGATTTGACTGAACATGGAAGTACCATGCTGCTGTGAAGAAGGAAACACAATGATTATCCAGAATGATGGATTACAATGTAATATTGGTCCTGGAGAGCCTGTCCCTGTCCCAGAGACAGGAGACTTCTTGGATATTTTTCAGCCAGTAAATATATTTTCTTCACTGGGCTAAAACTTTATCAACGAGCAGAGCTGGGTTCTGTAGACAAGTTCCTCCATCTGAAAACCTTAGGATAGCACAGTCCACCTCAGCAAACCTGCTGCAGTTTAGAGTCAGTGGTGAAGGTGATAAAAGATGCATTTTTTACGCTTTTTTACATATTTGGCAAATGGATTATTTGATGTGTTATTAGTTTTGCTCTGTAGCTGGCAGAGTCCTATTTTGTTGAGTAATTTACATGACATATAGGACTTGTATTCCAATAGATATTATTTGGAGCTATTTTTCATGTTCTTCGATTTCCTCTTTTATCTTCCATCAGCAGAAATGCTTACACCTCTTATACACAACATCCACTCACTTATTTCAATTCACCTCTCCCTCTAAACAAAGTACTTAAAGAAAGAAACAATTGTTTTGAATAATTAGCATCATTAATTCTTGCCCGTTGATACTTGAATTGTCACTTCAGCCCATAAAATTGCTTAGATTGCAGCTTTCATGCAATGCATCACAAAACACTTTACAAATAATAGCTCAATGAAACACAAGAGAACAACAAATCATCGCCAGAGCAAAAGGACATGTCATAAAATCTTTTTTTGAACAATGTAAGTGCTATCAAACAATTTAAAACCAGATACAGCCTATGATCCATGTACTTCTCAGCAGGAAATTCTGTGCATGAGGTGCATACCAAGTAAGAGCTTTTGAGCCATGCAGGTTCAAGCAAACTTTTCTGTAGCAGATTTTCCTCTGATCTAAAAGGATGATCATAGATTTAAGGGGGAAGATTGTGCTCCCATGTAGGATCTATTTTCTCAGAAATATATTATTTATTCATATCAGAATATAAGCAGGACAGGAATTTAAATTTTAACAGCTAAAATCCTTATATGTGGCTTTTAGTTAAATCTGAGCACACCATTTCCCAAGTGGGGGAAGCAATTTTCAACTTATGGGTGTCCTGGTGGAGCCTTAATGCAAAACAGTCTGGGAACTGTACATTCAAGGACATCCTACCTGAATGTGCAGTGACTTTAGCCTTCAAATATATCTCTGATCTGCTAAATTTCAGGGAGTTATTTACAGCCAGTGGGAGAAAGCATGAATCACTTGTTCTTCTGGATCTTAAAGACATAAGAGAGAATGCTGAAAGTGACATGAACCTGCTCTGTTACCTTGTGTGAAGACAGATCTGAACCACAGCCATAGATAAGTTGTTTCCTTGAGTTTCTCTGCTTTGTTCAAAGAGGTGAAACAGCCAAGATTCAGTGACAATTACACCCTGGGTAAGCCAAAATTTCACCAGGTTTCCCGATCTATTCTATCGGATAAAACATTGATGCTGTGTATCCTTTTTATGGAAAGAACCTTACAAAGGGTTTTCAAATCTGAAAGATTTCTCTCTGGAAATAACTGGAAAATGCTTTTGATTTACAAGGCATGCTGAAAATACTTCCCAGAATCTTCAGAGTGGTATAACTGTGGGACAAAGAGTCCCATGAAGAACTGCAGTAATACCTGTGAAAAAATGCATGGATAATATTTCCAAGTCCCATGTTAGACATTGGGAGCCACCACTCAGCAATCGGCCTTCAATGAGATAAAGGTAATGGGAAGGAGGGATGCTCAGAATGATCACATTTGTCTTCCCCAGTCCCTGATGCAGCCTGGCTTTCCTGGAAATGGCTGAACACCTGTCAGCCCATGGGAATGGGTGAATTAATTGCTTATTTTGCTTTGCTTGTACATGAGGCCTTTACCTATTAAATTGTGTTTACCTCAACCCACGAGTTTTCTCACTTTTACTGTCCCAATTCTCTCCTCATCTCGCTGTGGAGGAGTGAGGGAGCAGCTGTGAGGGGCTGAGTTGCCAGCTGGGGTTAAACCAGAACATTATGACATGTAACTGGCTCCTTACCAACATTATGTAACTTATCTGGGAAAGTGGCAAGAGAGGGCATGGGTTCTCTGTCAAGAACATGTGGGAGTTCTGCTGCAACAGGGTTTTTTTTTGGTGTTCTAAAGTAATTTCTAATAGCATTATTGGCCTGGAACTACTGTAGAGGAGCTGGAGTTGATTCTGAAACTTGATGCAACAGATGTCAATTGAATTTTCTGTGAATCTGGTGGATGTTTTTATCAACATGGCAACACTAAATCCTCTTCTTAAATTCCAAGGAATCATAGGACATAGAATATGCCAGAAACATGCCAGCACAACACATCAGTAACACAAGATGGAGGAGAACAAGCACCCTATAACCATGAGTGGGCTCAAGTACATTCAGCAGTGTGATGTAATCTGGAGCTGGTGCTGTCCTCCAGAAGGGGTGAAAGATAGGGGAGGAGCTGTGACATAACTCATATAAACAGATTTTCTACTTTTATAGTTTGCTATTATGCTTTCCACTCACACTGGGTACACTCAATAACTTTATCTACTTGAATTTCAGGAGTAATGCCTCATTCCAAGCATAAAAGTAAGGTAACAGGAGATAAAAAGCATTTTAACAAAATCAAGGACAATGAACTCAAAATGTTGATCTATGATAGGGATAAAATTCTCTCTTTTCCCCCTTCACTTGTAATGGATTTGAAAAACACTGTATATGTATGTCCTTCCATTGAGCACCAAATCAAGTAAACTATTTTATAGTCTTTTCAAAATATTTTTTAAAATATATGAGACCCATAATCCAATAAAAAAAAGTCTTGAAATAAAGAAAAAGGAACACTATTTGTAATTGAAGTGTTTATGAAATGATTTGAAAAGCAACACACTGGAAGCACAAGGGTGTCGTGTAGGCACCTAAATCCTATCCAGCACCTACTTTATCTTGTAAACAGAAATTTGCTGATGTTGGTCCTTATTTTTTACAGGGCAGGGCAAAAGAAAGGATAAGAAAAAAAAGAAGAAGAATTAATATTGAGTAAAAAGTTCCTGTGTTCCTCTCTGGAGTGAAAAGGCCATTGAATCTTCTGTCTGACAGGCAGCAGCAGTCTTTCACTTTACTTGCAGCAACTGGATATCACATCACTTCAGGGGATTAGACTCATTATGAACTTGTACACAGAGCTGAGAAAATCATCTAATCTATCATGTAATAATCCCAATAATTATCTGTGCACACAAAAGCACTTCCACCCACTTCTGCAGATGTTTCTGCATCTGAAAATACCAGCAAATTCCTATCTTTGCAGAACAACACAGGTCAGATTAGAGCGTTGGCTCATCAAGCTTAATATTCTCTTTGTTTCAGGGATGAAGTGTAGGTTTTAAGATGAAAGAGCCACAAATCACCCATATGACAACAAGGAAATTTCCTCCTGCCTTCTCTACCCTTTGACTTACATGTGAAAACAGGACAGGAAAATGAAAAGCACCTGGGTTCTAACAGCACTTCTCTAAAGCAGGCACCGTGCAAGTCACTCTGCTGGCATGGCCCACTCTCCATTGCCACTGGAATGATCCATCACCTGTGACAAGCAACTGGAAATGGGTCAGAATATTGACATATCTGGGCTGGTTTGCTGGCATGTGACCCCCAAATACACCATTCTCTTGCTGGAAGACCTCTCAACCATCATGAGTGGAGCATTCCTCACCTTAACCATGGCAAAAGCTAAAAGCGGGTTGGAAACCCCTGAAATCTCCTCAAAGCTCTTACACCCAGGGAAACAGTTTTCCTTGAGAAAGGGCTGTTGGAGCCAATAATTCTGGCTTTGTAGTGGCGCTGCTACTTGCCTGCAAAGTCTGTGGAGTGCCTTGCCATCTGTGAAACAAATCCTGGGATGTCAGTGAAATCCTTACCCAGGCAAAGGTCTCATTGTCATTGATGGCCAGCTGGTCAAAGATGGTTCTTCACTGGGATATAGGAGATGTAAAAGTATCTTTATTCTGCTCAAATCCATCCACATTTGAGTTGACTGTTTTAAGGCAAGTAAAAAATGGTGCAAATGTTAAATAGGGGGATAAAATTAGAAAAAAAAAGAAAATATATGTGATACTTAAAAAGCAAATGCCTATCTTTATGTGAAACCTCAGAGACTGTTTACTTGAAAATATAAAATTTGCTGTTCTCTTTAACTAGCTGTTAGCTAGTAAATATAAAATTATTTAAGTTTCACAGGATTTAGATAGTCAATTTATACTTTTTGTGTCTGACACATACAAACACTATGTAAATTGGCAGCATACAAATGTGTATTAACATTAAAACCAGCCCAGAATTAAAACCTTCTGCACTATGAATTTCTCCAGAATTAACAATATTTTAATGCCCACTTTCCTCCTGAATCTTATTCAATGTGGAGTGTGCTGAGGCCATCATAGGCTTTTAACATTGGTTTAGAACTGCACTGTTCATTGACTCATATCAGACAGGGTATCTTCACAAAGAACACCCCATGGATGCTGATTAAAATCAGTAAACCATATTGAAATTAATAAATTGTGAAAGGCAGAATTTTAAATCCTGTTTGTACACTGTATATGTCAAGGAGACATATTCCAACACCTATAGTCTCTCCTGAGAGGGTTTGACTGGGTTTATGTGGCACCTGCAGTGAGATCAGTCAGGAGGGAATATAAAGTCTGGTCTCACCAGCAGAAGAGTCAGGGGCAATTTAAAGTAAGCAGAATGCCATTGAATGTGGTTACATTTCTAAAAGTAGCATGGATATAGATATTCACATCTATTTGGGGAAAAAAAAAAGATTTAAATGGGTGTTAAAACTAAAAGTCCTGGCAATGGACATGAAATGTGTCTCAGTGCTTATTTAAAAAACATATATAGGAAAGAGAGAGAGAGTGCTATTACAGGCAAGCACTGGGTGTTTTTTTTAGCTCTGGCATTAATTTTTCACCCTGTGTTCCTTCTTTTCAATTTCTAGGAAGAAAAGAAACCGATATAACCATGCAAATGTCCCTGTGCTCTGCCTCCGGCTATAAGCTTAAGAATTAAAAGCTTGACAAGGCTGAGTTGTAGACAACACCCCTTCGATACTTTCTGGCTCAGTGGCTCTGTGAAAACCTCTTTGAAGGTGCAGCTCTTCAAAAAGGCTCTGCGGCAGCACAGCCGAAATGTTTGCTGCTAAATATAGAAATGCACTTGCTCTGAACGTGGCTGGTTTGCTTCAGGTTCACCTTTGGAGCTGCATTTATAGATACAGTATGGATTTTAAGGAGGAAAAGTGAGAGGTAGGAGCAAGAAAGGAAAGAATTAGGCAGTAAGAGTGTCTGTTGAGGGGGAAAAGGCTCTGACTGGTAAAGCTGAGCTGCAACTCAACAGTTTGATGTGGCCATGGAAAGGCAAACACATAATGAGCCATATTAGTCAGAAGAGGGGATTAATTCACCATAGCCAGGTGCAAACCCTATGACTTAAAACGCTGGTGAAATACTGTCTGAATGCACTGTGTACAGCTCTCCACACCAAATTTGAAGGAATACATGTTCAGAGCAGGAGTGGAGGAATAAGAGGAATTATTATGTAGGAAGGCAGGCAGAGGTCAGTGAAAGCTGGGGTTGGGGTCTGATAGAGCCAAGTCTTAGGGCAATAATCATTGATGGAGCAATCTTCTTCTTTTAAACTGTTCCTACCCCTTCTTTCAAGGGAAAACAGCCCTTTTCAGATAGTTGCAAACAGGTGATAGTTCCCTGTGTTATTTTTCCTTTTGAGGAAGCCTTTTACTCTCAGCTGTGATTGTGTCTGGGTCTGGCAGCAGACATTTTAAGGCAGGTGAAAGAAATTAAGCCACTTCAAGCATTCACATTTCTCACCACTATTTCATATCAGATCCCCTTCCTGGGCAGCAGCAGAGTTTTCAATCTGTTGAGAGGAAGGAAAAAGGATGAGGCAGGTGACCTCTGAGGAATGAAAAACAGGATTTCTGGGCATTTTTTTCCTGTATAATAGAGAAACCTTGACAAATCAGAAAGATGGGCAATCACCAAACACATGAAGTTCAACAAGGGCAAGTGCCAGATTCTGCAGCTGGGATGGGGCAGCCATGGAAGTACTATTAGGGAGTGTTTTTACTAGACAGTTTTCTTTGTGGCTGGGTGGTTGGTTGAGTTTTTTGTTGGTTTTTTTTTTTTTTTTTGTCGCTTCACTTCTTTAGCTTATTTTGGTATTTGTTATGAACAAAAAGTTCCATCACAATTAGTTGCCTTGGCTACTAATGGTTTTCTTTATTCATATATATCTCCTTGTATTTAAACATAGCACCTAATCTATCTGCTTTGTGCTGCTTAATGTGACAAAGCCCTAAACCACAATGAGCTGCTGGTCACAGCTTTGGTTACACTAATGGCATCTTCAGTTTTCTCTTGGGGAGGTGGTTTTTTCTGGGAGCAATATTTAGCAGAGGGACTTGAGATCCCATTGAACCTCACACTGTCTTGGCAGTGCAGCACGGGAGGAACTATTCTGGATCTACTGTATGATCAAAGAACTGAGGGGAGCTGTGTCTGTGTGCAGGGGTCTGGTACCTGGAGCTCACAAGGTTATGGATTTTTGCTGTGAATTACAAAAACAGGAAGAAGGAGATGGTCAGCAGTGCTGGCTCCCCACCGTGCCAGCCACCCACAGTGTCTCCAAGCAGATCCTGATATCTGTGCAAACAGTGTAGTCATTTCCAAGGTGAAATCAAGATAGCTGACAAGACATGTGCGTTCACTGTGATTAAATCCATGTCACACCAAATGTCTGTAACCAGGCCACTGTGCTGGGGTCTCCTGGCCAGGCCAGAGGTTTTAGTGGATGATCAATTCCCTGTCTTAGAGCTGGGTACTCAAGGGAATAAATATTAATGTGATTCATGTCCAGATTAACTTGGTGTCAGTTAAGGGAAGGAAAGATCACAAAGGAGTTATGGCCTGATACTTTCAGTGGAAGAGAGACTGAAGGAAGAATTTATGTATTCATACGCCTGCAGTTTTCTGCCTTGGTGAAGTGACACTGTATCCCAGAAGGGAGACACAGATGTTCCAGCTGAAGTCAGTAGGAGCCAGGGAGTCTTGGTGCCTTAGAAAATGAAACCGTTTAGTCTCAGCAGAGGGAGGTGAAAACAAGAGAGGCAGCATCTTTTCTTCAAAGAGCAGGACAAAAGTTGCTCAGCTGGTGCCTGGGACCTCCTGCCAGCAGCACCTGTGTCACCAGCTCTGTGCCTTGGCTTTGTGCAGCTCCAGCTTCACATCATTTGAAGAAAAGTGTGAAAAAGCTTTCTGTGCAGTTTTTGTCTGCTGGGTGAAATTATTACCACTAGAGTAGGCAGGAGCGATGTAAAGGCTTTCCTCCCCATGTGACATTTCTGTATCACTAATATAACTCATTCTTCATGCCTAGGAATAAGCACAACCTTTTGGTAAACAGAAGCAGAGACTGCAACACCCAGATCCTGGAGCAGCATTCAAGACAACATCTGCTGCTTCAGGCAAAGCCTGGTGTTCTGTTTGTCCCTTCCAGGGCAGGTTTGGGGAAATTGTGCATCCAGGTAGGAGCAAAGCCTTGGGGGTGTAGAGGCTTCATACTTGCTTCTCCTGTTTTCCTGTCTTCACTCCTTATCAATAGGGTAACAAGGCCCTTTCTCTGGGCAATTCAGTTCAAGGCCAGGTTGGATGGGGTTTTGAACTGCCTGGTGAAGTAGGTGCTGTTCTTGCCCTCACTGGAAGTAGGAATTAGATTTTATTTAGGATCCTTTTTAAACCCAAACCATTCTATGATTCTATGATTTGGGTGCCTTCGGTCAGATAAGACAAAACCAGAACCAAAGCATGTGTCAGTCTTTATCCTGTGACATAAATACATTTCTGCTCTGAACTGCTGTGAAATGTAAATGCACATAATTGTTTTTAAATCAATACTTTTGTACTGGTATAAAATAAACCTTAATGCCTGCAGCATTGCACTTGTGATGAGCAGCCCTTTCAATAACTAAACAACAACTTATATATGTATCCAAGGAAAGAGGGCTAGTAATAATTTAGTGACAAGCTTTTAGGGGATTAATATATGAACATTAGGTTAAACATACTTTAATTTTAAAAATGCTCAGGCTGCATCTTTCTATGGAGCATGTTATTAAAATTGACATGATAGACTATTAACTATAGTACTGAAGTACACTCATGTCATAATTCATGCTTTATTATCCAACTACAGGTAAGTACATAAAAATTCAGTGTACTGTATTGCATCTTATTTAGATTGCTGTTCCAGTGAAATATAAAGTGTCACCGATAGATTTGCTCCAGTAGTAATTCCATAGTAAATTACAAACAAACTCAATGAAGCAAATCCTCTGCCAATTTATTTAACATGATATTTTTCATTTATATTCAAGGTACATTTTTGAAAATATGCTACATCTTTCAAAGAGAAAAAAACCCAACCAACCCAACAGTTAATCTCTCAGGAGGACTGGATTAAATAGCTACTGACCTAGAACCTCTGCATTTAAATAAGCTTCAAGAGAGTGCCCTTCATCTATTGTGTTTAAAGATAAAAACTACATGAGAGCTCACATAAGAACCACCACAACAAAGGGCTGCCTGGTTCATGGCCCCAGGGAAGTTCAGATAAAGGATATTTCAAACATAGCAAGTGCCAAGGGCATCTTTCCCTCCTTGTGTGTAGCAGTCAATAACCTGACTGACTTCATCCAGATCATTGTACTCAGCAGCTTCGTGAATCCCCTGTAAACATCTGTAAACCCCACATGGACATTTTCCCAATTTTAGGTACAGCTATGTCCTGTGGCAATAAGTTGGTCATTTGTTTATGAGCTTTCTGAGAAAGTACCTTCACTGGTTTGGTCTAAGTTTACTGCTTCACTATTTCAGGTGGTAGTTTTAATCAAAAAACCTTGTAGAATGAAAACCAGAAAATACATATTATCAATTAATTTTCTCCTACTTTTCCATGGGGGGAGTTTTTTTGGTGAGGTTTTTTTTTTGGGGGGGGGGGTTTGTTTTGTTTTGCTTCAGGTGTCATGCTTTATAGAATCATAGAAATAGACTGATTTGGGTTGGAATGAACTTTCAACAACTTCTCCTTCCATCCCCTCTGCCAGGGGCAGGGATATTTTCCACTATCCCAGGTTGCTCAAAGCACCATCCAACCTGCCCTGGAACAAATCCAGGGATGGGCCATCCACAACTTCTCTGTGAAACCTGTTCCAGTGCTTCACCACCCCCTGGATAAAGAATTACTTCCTAATATCCAATCTAAATCTAACATCTTTCTGTTTAAAACCAGTCGCTCTTGCCCTGTCTCTCCAGGCCCTTATCAAAAGTCCTTCTCCATCTCTCTTGTGGCCTCTTTAGGCACTGCTAGGACACCATAAGATCTCCCCTAAATTTTTTCTTCTCCAGGCTGGACAATCCCAATTTTTCTTCGGTTAAATGTGTACTCTTGTATAATTCAAGTATTCTTCTTGCTGTTCCTGGAGTTCTTGGGAGTTTAAAGGAGATGATAAGAGGGCAGGCTTTGGCACTGATTGTCCATGAAATAATGTATTTACAGATAAAAAACATGTTTTCTCCGAGAGGTGCTGTACCAAATGGAAAGATGGCAATTTTTCACCCGTAAAGAGGTGTTGTCTTTATCATAGTCTTGCTTTAAATATTTAGGTAATATAGTCTAGGTAAGAACATTACAGTTAAGTAGGGATGAAATGAGACCATGAATTTGCAAAAATTATTGTCTCTAAAAACACATCAACTGAACAAAAAATTGTACAGATCAAAAGAAATATATCCCCCCCTCCCACACACATCCCTGTCCCCCTCCAACAGCCTACAGAGGAACCTGAGAGATCAGCATCGATGTTTCATCTCGATGTAGATGAAATGACAAGATGCTGTTTTGGAGCTACATTGATAAGAACCTTGTAAAACATGCTCCACGAATCATCACCAGATTCCATAAATGGTTTTTGCCAACCCTGGCTGTTTGAGATAGCAATTTTACAAAATAAATGCTGAGTTTATAACTAATGAGAAGTGTTGAACTGATAAGGCAAAGCCTGTGGTCCCATCGGTATCTGTTCAGCCAGTGGTAAAGTCAGATGTTTTCTGAGATCTGTGGTAATTTAAGTGCCAAAATCCCAATAGAATTTCACTGCAAATAGGCATTCCAACTTCCTTAGTTGTCTGGAAAATCCCACTCTTGAACCTTTACAGCAGTAATACCTTTGGCTGATTTCTGTGTTAAGCTGAATACAGAAATGAGCTGTGCACATTTATTTGAGAAAAGATATAAAAAGTTTTCAGAAAAGTATGCAGACAACTAGTTAATCTCTGTCCTTAGAGGCATACTTTTAATGTTCATTTATTTATTTAAAAAATGTTCATTTGTGTATGTACAGTAATATCGTTATAACCCACTCAATTCAATTAGCTGCACCATGAAAAAAAGGATGGAGGTTTTTGTTTGATTCAATTGTAAGCAAATGAAGCAATAATAAACCCCCAATTAGTACTGAGGAAAATAGGCTGAAAGATTTTTTTTTCCTAGCATTTCACTGTAAACAAAAATGTGTGGCTGGTATTCAAGAGGAAGGAAAATACAATTTGAAGACACTTTAAAACTTCAGTGATTAATGTCATGCCAAGTGACTCATTAAAATTCCCATAAAAATATGACTGTGGAAAAGAATTCTTTTCTGAAGAAAAATCAAATGTAATTAAGAAGAGGGAAAGGGAAGAAAAGAAGAATTTCCAAGCAAAATCCAGCTAAACTCATCTGCCACAGAACACATTTCAAGGGGTACAACCAGACCCTTGCTGAGAGGATCAGGCTGGCACTCAGGAGGAGTTCACTGAGGTCACAATTCATGTGACATCTGTCAAATTGCTTATTGGTGTCTAATGTCTCAGAAATCAAGTGGAGATGGCAACAATTCCCTTCTTCCACCTTTGAAGGTCTTGCTGATTTTGATTTTCTTTTGGTGGCAAATATGTAGGAGATTCAGGACCAGCAGCTGGTAAAATTAGAAGTGCCTTTCTTGTGGTTTGATGGGGCAAAAAGTGGCTTGGTTGCAAGGTACCAGAGGTGATAGGACCTCTTCCTGCCAACAACAGGTTCTGAGTTTCATTCATATTCAATATATTCACAAGGCTGTCTTGTAGCATTACAGCTCAAACTGATGCTGGGCTGCTGACCTGCTCTGCTGATTGTCCTTCAGGGCTCTCAGCCCTTCCTGGTGCCAGGGAGCACATCCAAGACCAGGTTTTGTCAGGAACCTGGCACTGATATATCCTGCTCTGAACACTCATATTTTTGTACTATGGCCCCCAGCAGTTGGTAGAAGGTTTGACTTTAATCATGTTGTTCAGCATACATGCTAATTCATGTCTGACTTCAGCAGGCTGTGTTCTATTTTTGAACCAAGAAACATATCTTATTAAGGTGACAGATGGTCTGGCACAGCAGAGACATGTCTGTTGCTTGTGGCATAAAAAAACTCCAAACAATAAAAATTTATGTTGATTTCAGCATTTCCTCCTTGTTTTGTGAATCCTCCAGTCTTACTATGCTTGGAAAAAGGGTGATCACATTTGATTTCCCACTAGTTTGGTTTTTTGTTTGTTTCTGAAGAAAAGCAATATCTATTTTATAAGTGGTATGATGTACTGCAGATGTCCTGTGAGGATTCAGTATGGGAGAAGTGCTTATAGAATTAAGTTTACAAATAGGGAGGGGAAAAGGAGAGGGACTAAGTGCTATTTATAGCCTACATTCAATTCATCTGGGCTAAGTATTGTGACTAATTGTGTCCAGTGGCAGTGGACCTCAGCACTTGGACTGGAAAGCCTAAACTGGGCTATCCACAGTGCTCTTGAACAGATACATCATGACCTTTGTATGTCTAAACAAAGCAGCTTTCTCAGGCTGCCTGATATGGCCCAGGACTCTCAAGCTACAACTAACACCAGCCAAGGTCTGTTGTTGGCCACTGAGGTCAAGCACATGGCACAAACCATGCTCTGAGACACGTGCCTGCCTCCAAAAAGCTGTTTCAATGTGATCCTGGCTGCGCTGGTCCCTGCCTCCTTCCTGGGCACTGGCTAGGAGAGCTTGTCCCAGGCTGAAGCCCACTGGGGTCCTGATGAATGCTGAACTGCCTGGGATGATCGGAGCGCTGAAGCACTCTGTAAGATGAAAAGTCATTTAGCTGTCAGACCAGAAGTGACAGCTTAGATACTGATCTTGGGGCCAGATATGGTTGACACAAATAACTCATGCCCCTTGTAAAGTGAAATTTTCCTTCATTAAACATAGATGCATGCAGTGCAGTGTTCAGCGGTTTGCTCTTTTATATCCAGGCTCTGATTGTTTTATTTTTATCCTTTAAGAGAAATCAGATGTTAGAGAGGAAGCTATTCTTAGGCTGACTGTGCAAGTGATCAAGCCAAGCATATCCACATAAGACAGCTGCTGGCAAAAGCCAGTCTCGGGTTGTGCTTTCATTGCAGAAGCAGCAGTGTGAGTGCTGGGCATGCAGACGTGGCACCCTTGGGGAATAACAGAGGAGCTGTCATCATGCTTGTGGTTCTCATCTCAGGTCCTTGGCAGTGGAGGAGTCTCTTTATACCAATAATTCATATGAGAAAATGAATTCCTTGATGTCAGTGCCTCCTCTGCACATCCCTGCTGAGGAGGCTTACTGTACCCATGCTTGCCCCAAGGTGATAAATTGTGCCTGATGGTGCTTCCTCGAATTAGCCAGAAGTCTCTGATCCACAGTGCCAGGTTGGTGAGCACAGGCCCAGCAAAGGAAATGGACTCAACAATGGTCTGATGTTCAGGCTCTGTTCTCCACTTGTAATTGCCTACATCTCATCAAGGAAAAGTCTGTGACATGGTGGAGACCCACTGCTCCTCTCTGCTCTGGGCAGGAGCAAATGCCTGAGGAGCTGCTGTGGGCTGCAGCCCAGGGAGGTGGGGAAATGAACCCAGTTTTTGGGTCTGAGATGGAAGTGAGGTGCTCATAAAAGGCCAGGCTTGTGGTGGCAATAGTTCCAGGATCCCTCTGCTGCTCTGGGCTAGATGTTGTTTCCCTGTATGAAATATAGAGATTAATTGTCCCTTTTGCCTGTTTGGGGTACACTCCATCTTTTCTAGTGTGCCTTTACACTCTCTAGCCCAATGAACCTTTGTTCTCATTCTGAGATCAGGCTGGATGGGCTCTGAGCAACCTGGTCTAGTGGAAGGGGGCTTGGAACAAGATGACCTTTAAGGTCCCTTGCAATCTAGGATTCTATCATTCTATGATTTGTAATGTTTAAATATTGCTGCACCAAGAAAAAATCCAACAACAAATGTGAGAACCTGTCCCCAGGCACTGGGAATGGGCTTTGTTCAACATCTGGTGTCTCGTTGATCCACCCTGTCCCACCTCAGGGCTGTGAGACCAAACACCTTCTGCACACCAGTGTCATGGAACAGTCTGTCACTATGTGCATGGTGCAGCACAAGGGATGTTGTGGCTGGCCTGGGAGTCTCAACACTGAAGCAAACAATTGGTACTGGTCCTCAAAGTCTATAAAAATTAAGTGTTGTGTGTTATCTTGCTGCTGAAGGATCACTGATGACATCATGCCCTGTTTCTGAGCTAATCATAATGAATCAAGTCAGCCTAGGTGAAGGTAATTAAAAAAATTAGTACTTCAGCAAGTCCACACATATAAAGGGCCATATAAAGGGCCTTGTGTATTTTCTTACTAGAATTTCCATTGCTTTGGCTGTTTTTTTTTTATTAAAGTCATTGTAGCAGCAAATCAGGCAGGTAAATGTGGTTGTAAATTTGCTGAGACATGTTTAACTTATAAAATACAGACTACCAGCTGTGAAGCTTTGTAGTATTTCAAAACCATTGTTAACTTTTCATAAATTTAAAGGGTTCTAGTTTTATTGAAATATATTTTCAGCTGAAGATTTTCAGAGTCTCACCTCAATGGCTTAAAATCTTCTGCTAGAAAGATGCAAAAAGGAGAAGGAAAAAAGAATAACAAAATGGGTAAAATAAAACAGAATAAAGGAAAATCTGAAATAACTTGAATTTCTTTATAGCTGAATGTTTAACAATTCTTGTGGAAAATGCCATTAGTGGTGAGCAGTCTCATTCTGTCAGCACTTCATTGCAAATGGCTAAACTGGGTTTGGGTGTGCTCCAGTAACACCTGTTTGCTTTGTGCTAAGTGGTGAAACCCTGCAGCTCAGATGGTGCCCAGGAGGCAAGTGCAGAGCCAAGCCCAAATTATTGATGAAATTTGTGTAAAGAATTGAGCAAGGAGGGATCCAATGGCAGCAAACGTGGGTGCAGTGCTGGAAATTCTCCAGGGCTGAGTCCAGAGGTTGCATTGGTGTGCGAGGACAGGAGGACAACAGGACAGGAAATGAGTGAGGAGCCAAATCCCATGGGGGCCAGTGGAGTAGTCTCAGAGAGGACAAGAGAATGAATCCACAGAGATGATGACCAGTCCATTCCTACTGCTCTTCATTTACCACTGATTTTGAAAAAAAAAAACAACAACAAATACTGAAAAAAAAATTATTATAGAAATTACCAGACTCCTTTAAGTTACATTTTTCCTTTGGGAACAGTGACAAAAAAAAAAAAAAAAGTTAGTTTTCTCATCTTGGAGGAAAAGGGCCTGAAAATAGAAATTACTCTTGCTGCAGAAAGTAAGAGAATATACTACTCCCCTTCCCAGGGTATACAGGGCAAGAGGTAGAGGGCTTAAATCACAGAAAAATGTTAAATGATGAAAATGTTTTTTAACAGTAAGGATAATAAAGAACTGGGAAAGATGGGAACAGTGTGAACAAATGCTAAGTGTGGATATCTTATGTGCACCCAATCCTGCTTTAAGGAGGAGACATGGATTATACCTGAGTTTACTTTTATTTTCTATAGCCAGATCTTCCTAATTTGCAAACCAATTTTGTGTTTGGCTCCAAGGATTACCTTTAAAAGTGCTGGACTAAGAGATTCTGGGCATTTTTGCTAACAGCTTCACAACTAACTGCATTAATTGGAGTTAATCATTAGTGTGTATACCCAGCTGACAATTTCCTTATTGGCTTTTGCCTCTGGGGGGTGTGATCCCATCACACACACCAAGGTCTGGCTGCTGAGCATTAGCGACTTGCCCAACTTAACAAGAGTCAGGAGTCTTCATTCATGTCCCTGACCATGCCTTAATTTCCATTAAAATCCTTAAACACTTTATTTATGTCTAAAGATAATGTCATATGAATCTCTTCAACTACTACCCTGCTGATGACACTTTTGGAGAATTGTCATATAATGAAAAGTATTCTTGTCATATAATGAAATGTATTCTTGCCCCTTAACTGGATACAAAATTGTTTTAGATTAAATTAAATTAACCTCACTTTCTTCACCCTAATGAATGCTATTTTAACCTGCTTTTTATCCAGCCAGTGGCTTACCCCCATGCATGTGAGTACTGATTATTCCCATGACCAGTCCTGCTGGAGTCACTGGGTGACTTGCATGAGTCTTGCTTCCAGAAACAAACTTTCAGGTTCTTTTCCCTCCATAGCCTTGCTTCAAAATGCAATCCTGTTTTTGGGTTCTCAGTCTACAGCTACAAAAGAATGTGCTCTTGATTTTCAAAGGAAGCATTATTCACCTCACTGACCTTCTTCCTCCAGTGGTTCCTGGGGGTACTTATTGTTTTGGATAAAAGCCAGAGATCATTAGTTTTTTCAATTCCCAGGGCTTCCTGCATGGACAAGTTCCATCTTATCTATCAGAAAGTCTGGATAATATCTTCCATCTCTTGATCTGTAATACAGGGAATTGGCACGAATACCTTTATTTAATTGGGTTTTCCGATTCCTCAGAGTCTGACTGTTTTGAGTTTCTCTTTTTTTTTTTTTTTTTTCTGGTGTGAGCCTTGGTACATAACTTCAACAGAAACTTTTAACCACAGTCAAAGGAGCTCCAGGGGTTAAACTCTGTCTTTCCATTTCCCATTGTTTTTTATTTAAAGTCTTCCTGTTTTTTTTTTCTGAGGGGACTTCTGCTCACTAAACTCTTCTGCAGCTTGTGCAACTACATTTCTCTGAGGTATTTTACTGTCAGTTCTGGAAACCACATTCATAGGTGGAAATATCCCCCTCTATCACCACATCTACAAGGGAAAGTGCCAACATTTTATTTACTTCCTGAACTGGCTCTTCTGTCTCGTTGAATGAAGCCTTTTTCCATCACCTTGTAACTTGCACTCTGCATTTGCATGGTTTCCTGCAGACAATTAAAGCACTCATCTCTATTTATCTGAGCCCTGCTATAAATCTCCACGTAGTGGGGAGTGCAGCCTTTTGGCAGAAGCAAAGCAGTGCAGCTGCTCACTGGAAAAGAGCATTAACTGCTGCCCACGTGCCTGTTCAGCAGGAGCTGTTTGTGAATCAGCTTGTTATCCAAAAGACAGCTTTAGGTGCCTTGCCTCTGCCTTGTGTCCAAAAACCTCTGAGATTCCTGTTAAGAGTCAGGCAGAAGTGAGGAATTGATTTGAGACATTGAAAAAGAAGCTGAAAAATGTCAGGTGGGGAGGGAAGTGTTGACTGGGAGGAGGGAGGGAAGGTTATTGATTCAGAATTTTACCCTTTGGTGAGAGTTTTTGGTCTGCTTCCTCCCCTTCCCTCCACTTATCCCTACAAGCCTGAGCTGCTGCCAAACTACTTCTCCATTGAAAAGGTTCTCACTCTTTCTAATCTAAATGGCAAAGCCACCTAAAGCTGTCCTTAATGCCATATAAATCTGAATTAAGTGCATTTTTTTGCCCTGCTGAAAGACCCTTTGGCAGCTCGAAAGGCTGAGTGCTCAGAGGTTTCTCCCTGCAGAGCCCTGGCCTGGTGTTGGGGCACCCTGTGCACAGAAGACACAAAGATGGGGAGAAGCACTCAAAAATTGAAGGATTTCCCCAGTCAGAAATACCAGGTTCAGAAAACTCTAGAAGTGCTGCAGAGGAGGAGGGTGAGGCTGGGCCCTCGTATCCAGAGCAGGTTTGTGGTCCATAGAAGAGCCTTTCCATGGGCACAGTGTGTCTGTGATCTGTTTCAGTCTCTTTGATGCTCCTAGAGTATAAAACAAAATATTATAATTGCCCAAACTATTTTTCCTGTTGGACACCACAGGTTCTGCTCTCGGCCACAAGAAGTATCTCATGCACCAAACCCTTTCATGCCACCCTGGAGTGCAGAGCCCTTGGAGAGGGACATTCACTGAAAAGATTTCCTAGCAGGGAATACAAATCCTCTGACCACCCATCCTGATTTAGCAACTCTCCATAATACCTCTTTTCTGTGTATGCTCCAGCAGCCTGGGCATGTGGAAGATTCCTGGGAAGTACAATGTTACAGGAGCCAGGCCCTTCTGTGGAAGGGAAAGGAGGGTGCTGTGCCCTCCATGGGCATCTGGCACACTCTCCTGGGTGCCAGCAGTCAGCAAAATGTGGCAGCATTGGTCTGGTTTGGAAATGTCTGCTGTGCTGTGTCCTACATCTCACCCAGTCACCTCTCCTTTGCCTTGCCTGGGGAAAGTGTGTCAGCCACAAAATAAACACACACACAGCTCATAGCAACCTGCTTTGCACTCCTGTAAGATCCTCCAGCAATCAAAAATTCACTTCCCCAGCCATAGGGGAATATTCATTTCTGTCATGTTGCAGATGGGGAAAATGATGTCTGCAGAGGTGAAATGGAAGGCTGATCATGTATCTTCCTCCTGCCAAGGGCTGTGCAGGGAGTTACATCTGAGCAAAGAGAAGGACTTGTCTGCTTTTCCATGTGTGTACTCACAGCTCTTGCTCATCTCTGCTCTGGCTGCTTCTCTCTGCACTGTTGAATATGTTTGTCTCCAGTTTTTTGTTCCACTCACAGTTCTTCTTCCAGCCCCATGTACCTGTACCAACTTTCACATTACCTTCCATAAAAAATTCAATCGTCCTGAACTTGCCTGCTACAGTCCCTCCAAAGTTTCACATTGGTTTCCTGCATTAAATACATAAAAGCCCCAACTAACCAACCAACTAACCAAAAAACCAAAATCAACTCCAACCAAAATAAAACCCCTGTTTCTCTTTAACATCTCCCTGTCCCTGTCATTGGAACCATTCCATTTCATACAAAAGGAAAATCCCCAGTGGTCAGCATCACCAGCCAATCCAAGAGTGTGTGCACATCTAGTTGGGTGTTCACCACTTAAATGCAGATCATGAGTGTCAGCAAAGAAGGAGTGGGACTCTAAAATGCCCTGGCCTGTGGTGACATTTGTCTTTTCTTCTAGATCATACTAAATGTTAATTTACTTGAACATATAGAGCAGGCACTTCCAGGCACTTTGAAAATGTTAATACAATTAACTTTTCATCCTTCATTGCTAGAGATGTTCTTATAACTCTGTTTTTATAACTCTGAGGAAGCAATACTTTGAATGTAGCAGATGACAGGGCTGTGTTGTATTTATTAAATAGCTTCAAAGAGCATGTATCCAGAAAAAGATGGTTTTGCCAGAGAAAAACTGTATCCCAGCCCCCCCAGTTCCCTTTTGAAGAAGCATCTCCAGCACAGGGCCAAGCAGCAAGACTGGGAATGTCCTTTCTGTGTGGGAAGGTGAGAGTGATCTCCACAGCAAAGATTGTGTCACTCACTGCTGAAAGTGTTATTTAAGAGGAGAACCTCTGGACTATGGACCTTGTATGTACCTATGTACTGCAGGATAACACATCATGATTTCCAAACCATCACTGGGGGATTTCTGCACCACTGCAGCAAGTGAAAACCTCAGTTATGGACTGGGACCCCTCTGTGCCAGGTTTTGCAGAACTCAGACTGTCCCAGAGGGTTTCTAGGAAGGGGCATTGCAGGCTGCAGGTGCTGCTGTAACACGGAGCTAGATGGTTCAGGGACTGACTTCAGCCCATGGAGTCTGGAGACCTGACCCCTAAGGATTTGTAGGGCCCTGGACAGGCTCTGGGCACTGTAGACATCTGATGGTTCTTTTGAAATAGCCAGTGCTACATGGCAAACATCTCTCCTGTTACAAACCACCACAACAGCACCAGCTCCATCCCATTTTGCTTTTGAGAGCGTAAAAGGTGACTACCAAGAATTATATGGTTACAGTTTTAAATTTAGTGAGGTTCTCTTTAGCTGGAATCTCAATGAAAGCAGCAACCACGACATTTTTCCATTAAGTTCACGGACCATCTAAAACCTTAAGTGAACTTCCAAGAGAGAGGTCAGTGGCAAGGTGCAGAGACCTCCAAAGGGCAATTAATCTCAACCTAAACTCTGAATTCCTTCTCTTTCTGTTGAGGACAGAGGGACACCTGGACAAATACCTTTGTAGACTTTTAAGACAGGTTGAATTGTTTTGCAGTTTATTGCTCTTGCAATCTGTAAGGCTGCAAAGGTGCAAAGTAGCTATACAATGCCTACACTGTGGGGAAACCTCTTTATTTAGGCTCACAAATGGTTTTGCTTCTGATTAAACATCTAATCAAAACTGAACTGCATTAGCTGTTCTTGAGGGACTCTGCATTAGAAAAATTCAAGCCCTAATGCAATGTCAGCTGATTCTCCTCAGCCAACCAGTTGCTGTACTTACAGAAAAGAGATTGCAGCTCAAGCCTTCTTCAATCTAATTTTTAATTAATTGGCACATGGTCCCTTCTGGTTTCCACCCAGAACTCTCCCCATATCATGTCCTAATCACTGTCTGGCTGCTGCTCCCTCATCTTCATTAGAGTGACACACCAGTATTCCTGCAGCCACCTTTTGCTGTCTTTGGTTTCAGGCAGTGACATTTAAGCTTTAATCTCGGAGTTAGTGGTCATTACTTTACTCTTTAATCATCATGAGAGACTAATGAGAGGAGATAATCCTTGTATAAATCACTGTGTAACAAGAAAAGCAGTTGATTTTTTAGAAGATTAAAAACTCAGAAGACATTCTTGGTCAAATCCAGAGGTCTGTTTACAATAATTTGGACTGAGAGAGGAGGAACTCAATTTGATATCCTGAATCCCCGCAGCTAAACAATTAAACTTTTAAATAAGACTTTGTTTTTCTTTAACTGCACCTTCTACCTGAACATCTCCTATCTTTGTACAAGGTGTCTGGTTTGGAGCCATTTACTGAAATGAGTTTTATATTTTCCCATCCCTGACTTGATTGATGCTCTAATCCTGTTTAACATGGAAAAGCAGAGGCTCTTCAGCAGGAGCACTTGGTTACAGCAGCACCCTAAACTCTGAGCCTCATGGCCATCAGGTTATTTACCATATTTGTGCATGCTGACCCCCAGAGCAGCCTGGCTTCTGCTTACCCAGGTACTGCCTCCCTCCCAGTGCAGCATCCAGAGCCTGAGAGGTACTGGAGTGATCAGCTTGCCTGGCTTTTGCTGCCCCCGTGCTCACACCTTCCTTTGTGGCTTTTGGGAGATTTCTGGGTGCTGGAGAGTGTGAAGAGCATTTCATGTGCATGAATACTCTAGATTTAATGTGCTAGAGTGTGTATGTGCAAAGATTTTGAAAGGTACCATCCACTTTTAGTAAACTGAGGCACAAAAGAGCCCTCTGCCTGTGCTCAGCAAGATGTCATAAGCATCTGTTTTAGGCAGGCAATGGGGTTTAAAGCCGTGGGCACCTCACTTCAGAAACCCATTCCCATGATTTTTGTGTCAGGAAAGGGAACTGTGCAAATAACAAGGAACAGTTTTAGTCACACTTAACCAAAACTATAAGCAAGACTTTTTCCCTGCTCTCCCCTCCTGCCAATCCCATGCTCCTTCCGTGCAGTGACCAAGCAGAAATCCTGAAGACAGCTCCTCCCTCTGTGGGAGCTGGTCCCTTCTGTGCCAGTATTTCTTCAGGCAGTATTCAATCCCCCTTGGCACATCCCAAGCCTCACTAGCGTCAGCATTGCATGAGCTTGATGAGAAAAAGACACTCCAAACTCTGAAGGCTGAGAATCTAATTACTTCAAAAGTATCTTTTTACCATTATATTCCCATTAAAATAATAATTTATCACTCTTCATTATACTCTTAATGATGCTTGAAAATAATGGGCTTGAATCAATACTGTGCTCAGTGTAAATGTGGTGGAAGAGCAGGGAGGATCTCAGCAAGGCTGATTGCATTTCCATCATTTTTGGCTGATCTGTGTTTGGACAGAATATCTGTACCCAGCACAAGCTTCTCCCTTGCAGGTTTATCCTGCTAAGGGGCTCAGTGAGCCCCAGGTGTTGCATGTTCAGTGATGAATATTGATGCATCTGGGGCACTTGAGCTAAGGGCACATGCAATGAAGAGTTCATCTGTCTATATAAAAATCCTCCTTTTTTTGATAGATTCCCCTGCTACCTTGGTTATTGCATAGATTTAAAAGCAGCAGCAGATTCTTCGAGCAGCTGTGATGTCTGGAGTGTGAGGTTTCACTCAAAGTTCATCTCCCAGTTCCCTCTACTTCCCTGTGTGCAGTGGCAGTGTCTCTAGAAGGTGGTGGAGAGTCAGTGAGGAGAGCAGCAGCTCACAAAAACCCAGGAACATTTCTGCACTAATGGCACTTTTCAATGCTCTGACTGCTTTGACTTTGAAACCTTCCTCTGGAGAATGGCTGGGAGAAACAAGCCCAGAGCAGCCTGAGCCCCACAGCAGGTCTTTGCCTGCTTGGCACCAGAGTGGCTCCAGTCAGGGTTTGTGCAAGAAGCTCCTAAGCACTTTGGAGAGTATTTTGCAAAGGCATGAGAAATTACACAGATTTATTCTACGCTGTCACTAAAGCCACTTCTACCCTCAACTACACATTTCAGAAGTTTGATTAGGTTTTACTTTACCAGTTTCCCATCCAGTCCAGTCTCATCAGGTTATTTTCCTCCTTCTTTCCACTCCCTGAGCCCTCCTTTTTGATTCTGCTGTGGCACTGCAATGCTATTGCTCCCCCTGATAGAATGCTTGGAAAGAGAGGCAGCAGAAGTGGATGATGGGGGAAGATCTGCTGGCTGAGACACCAAAGCTTGGAATGTGGAACACCAGAGGCCTTCTGACAGCATCCTATGGGAGAAGAGACAGAGTTTTAATTTATCATTTACCAGACTGAGCAATAAAAGACATACTGCCCTAAATATCTGGTCTGAGCAGTCATCCTCCTTAGCTACATCTCTGTCAGCAAGCAGAACAGGACAAGGGCTCTTTCTGGCTTTCTGGTGAGTGGCTGAGCTTTGCTTCTGTGGGTGAGCAGGGTGGCCAGGTCCAAACTGCTTGTTGGAAGTATCCCTTGATCCTGCTAGCTCCAAAGTCAGCACAGCTTTGACTGGAAAAGGGCTCTCAAAATTGAGATGGACATCATGGAAACAGGTAAATGGGGATGGGCAGTGATCGAGTCTTTGCCAAGGCCATGTTCAGTTTAGCCCTGCAAATCTGGGATGGTTTGCTGGTCTTCAGCAAGCTTTCTCTGAGATCCAAAGAGAAGACTTTTTCTATTTTTTTTTTTTTTTTGCAAAGGAGAGAATTGGTGACCTGTTAACTAAAGCCTCTGAGAGATATAGACCTTCACCTCACACTCAGCCTGGAGAAGGTGCCTTTGCATCGTGCTCTGATATTGTTTGTGTGTGTGTGTGAAAACCTCCAGATGGAGATTTGGATTCAGCTGTGTGGTGCTGGATAGTCTCCAGATCTGGGAAACTATCTGGGCAAACATGCTGCAGCTGGACATGGTGAATTTGGGTGACAGGAGGCAGGTAATCATGGTTCTATATGTTTTTTTTGGTTTTTTTTTTTAAGATATGTGACTCTTAGTTCACATATGCCTGGTTTGGTTGACCTGTTTTTGCTTAAGGAAAAGTTAAATTAGGGGAAAAATGAACAAATTACAGACTTTAACTTATCCCTGCTTAACTCAGGTTCTGTCCATTACATGTCCTGATGTGTTTAGAAAACTTGCAGTTAAAATTTGGGTTTAGCCAAAGGCTTCCTAGCAACACCAAGCCAGGTAAATGACACACAGGATGTTGCTGAGGCTTTGACTCAGCCAAATGGGAGTAAATTAGTTGCTCTGCTGTTCATGTGTGTCTCTTTCCCCAATTTCAGTTTAGTGAATGCAGGGAACAGCGTGTTTTTAAATTTTATTTATTTAGTCCTTTAACAGAGTTTGTTTAACATTGCTAAAATCAGCTGTCTCCCATTCATAACTAACTGCAAAGGAGTATTCTGTATAAACAGACCTACTTCTTCCCACATCCATGGTTAAAAAGCAAATGGACCTATATATCCACAGCTCCAAAGGGAAAGCTTTTTTTCCCATGTGAAGTCTGGTATCCCAGATTTTGAAGTACAGCTTCACTGAAGCTAGAAGTTTTAAGAGCATAATGAAATATTTATTCCAGGTTCAGACTTTAAAGTATAAGTTATGGTTTCTGGAGTGTCCAGGGATATTTTGTGATGGTGAGTATTCGGGGTAAATGGAGTAGAGATATCTGCTTCATGCTTTCATATCTTGCAGCCTGATTCCTGCCTTCTTATGGGAAATATTTTTGAGCATTAGGGGAAAATGCATATTGATGAACTTCCTGATGTATCCCAAGCTTTCTGCATTCTCTATTTCTTCATTAGTCACTAAGCATTTCTATTAGACAGAACATTAGTTCCCAGACCATAAATTCAGGTGAGGAGGTGGTGTCCCTCCCTGCCTCCCTGCTCTGCAGTGGGATCTAATGGCTTCTTTGCTGCAACAATAGAGAAAGCATTTAAAGTATGGATAGTCTCCAGAACATGGAATGACTATTTTTTTTTTAATAGCACTCAGTATATTTAGCAATGAAGGAGAGAAAATTGTGAGCTCTTATTTTAGAAAGATCATGGTTTAAATAAAGCCCAAAACTATAGCTTTTTTTTTTTTCTTGTTCTTGTTGTGCCTTGTCACTGGAGACCGTGGAAGGTAAAAATGATCATTTGCAGTGGATGAGTCCTTCCTGTCCTGTGCACAGCTTAACCTCACCCTAAAAATCACCTCTGCAGCATCACCTGCCTTCAGCAGATCCCGTGAGTGCTGTACAGAGCTGCTGTTGTTTCTGACTGGAGTTACACTTCTGATGTCTCTGTGAACAGCAAAACAAATACATATGGAAACAGCAATCTATAGAATCCCTTCCCTGCCATGTTAAAGCAGTGGGAGCAGAGAAGGTAAAATATTTAGACTCCAGATGTCTTTATTTGACAAAATAAAAATTCTTGCTGTAAAATATCTATAAAATATAATTAAAATTGCCATTTATTTTTCTCACTGTTGCTAACATTGCTGGCAAAATTGAGTCACTCAGTGCTGCCAAATATAGCATTCCAGGTGTAAAACACTCTCAGATGTTCATGACATTTTGCACGTAAATACTGAGTCATTGAGAATGATCTGGTACTATCCATATGCCTGATACAGAAATACTGCCATGAGTGGGAGATCAGTATACACACACAAGAGGATAATGTTTGAGAATGAAAAAAAATGTGTTTCTGCATGGTTTCTAATAGAGTTAGACTTTTCATATACTGATACTTCTCCTCTCAAGACTTTTGCAGAGGAGGGTGACCATAACCTTCCATCCCCCTACTAACTGCTCCATCACTGAATAGCAAATTGGAGATTTCCTTGTCATAGTGTTTCCTTTTTCTATTTCTTTTTTCTTTCTTTTTTCTTTAATTTCTTTAAAACATAGCCTGTGTGAGGGAGTTGCAAACCTGAACTGTTGATGACTTCTCAATATACAGAAGATAACAGCCCAGTGCCTGGTACCATTCTCTTCCAGCTACCTTTTCAATCTGCCTTTTGGCTGCTGCTGCACTCTGCAGCAATACAGGCTGTGCTTTCAGGCATTATAATTTCCTGGAAGAATGAATGTGTTTCTGGAAAACATATGGGAATGGTGCACCCTGCAATCATGCTTGCCCTGGAGAGAGGCAGTGCTTGCTGGAATATAAGCCATTGAGCTGAGATAAATAATTTCTGCCTGACAGAAATGAGTTTCCTCACCAGTTGCAGAAGGCAAAAACACCCTCTCTTGCCACAGGTGTGTGAGTTTGATGTCAGGCATGTGCTGGACCATACACTGTGGGCAGTCAGGCTGTCCTGGGCTTCAGTGAGACCCACGAGGGCCTTGGAGCACGCTCAGCTCACCTGCACTGCCTCCTTGGCACCCCTCTGCCTTCCTTTCCCCATGGGATGTTGAACCTTCCATGCTCTCTCCCACTCTCCTATTCCTCTCCCATTTGAGCCAGTGACAACATTTCATCTGCAGAGTTTTGCAGTGGATGGCCAGGTACATTATACCTGTTTTGAATGGAAAAAAGTGCTTAATTTCCTGTTTTCCCTCCCTGTCGAGGGAAATGCACTGCACTGTGCTAGTGCAACTTCCCTGACCTGCTTGCTATACAATTTTCTTTGCTTTCTCTCTGCTTTCTTTTGCCACAGGGCATTTCTCATTACCATCTTTTGTGTTGCATTGTTTACTCTGCATCTCCACATCACTTCTCCTTCCCCCAATTCCTTCTTTTTTTTTTTTTTAACCAATTTTCACTTTCTGTTTATTCCTCTTCTTTCTCCTGACCATGCATTTCCCTGATCTCTTACCATGTATAAGTCAACTTCACTAGAGGTATTTATAGGTGCTATTAACACTTCACTAAATTGTAGTAAGGAATGATAGAGTCTGTATGAAAGACCCTTAAATTGGAAACAAGATTTTCTTATTTTGGATGAAACACAGGATCACCCCTATTTCCCTGTTCTGTGTTCTCATCTGTCTAACTCAACAGAATTAAATTATTAGCAACTAGGCTTGAAATACATTTATAAAATAAGTAGAATGAGAAGGGATGGATGAGAAGAATTCACCTTTCCACACTACAGAAAAATTAAAATCTGGCCACTACTAGCAGAATTTTGCATGACATCTTAGATGCTTCTTAGCTTTTAATCTACTGCCTTCTGGAGCAACTCGTGTAAGAACTCTACTGTCCTTCATGTCAAAATAATTGTTGCCTGTTTTCCCTTTCCTGTTAGCTGTACTCAAAACCACTCAGATTTTCTTTCCCTCCATGGAGACTGAGAACAGTGAGTCAGAATTACTCGATATCAACCTTTCAGACACTTGAAGGTGATTAACACACAGCCACAGACCAAATGATTTCATTCTTTCTTCATCATCCATAATTTGCAGCACCTGAATCACTCCTGCTGCTCTGGGCTCTCTCCAAATTGTCAAACTCTTTCCCACAGAGCAGTGCTGAGCACCAGACGCAGTTCTCTTGCTGGAGCCTTCACCCTGTCAGGTTCAGTGAGTAATTCCCCCAGGGGTCCTAGGTAAATGATGGTGTATAAGAAGTCCCTGAGTGCCATGTACCTTGTTTGCAGCAGTGTCACAGGGTTTGAATACAGAATTCAGGCTCTGTGAAATCTGTTTTTGTGTAGATGCTCTGGCTGCTCCACAACAGTTCCCTGCGGGGACTCTCCAGGCTTGCATTAGCAGCAAGTGCCTGATTTCATTCAAAAGGGAAGCTGTGAACAAAGGTGGAATTCAGCCCAGGTGAAGTCCTACCTTTTTGTGCCCACAGACAGCTGCCTGCCTGTCAGCAGGGTATCTTTAATTTAGCCACTTCAGAGGTATGGCAAGGATTGAGTGCCTAAGGAAAGCATCCAGGACTGTTGAAGGTGCCCAGGGAATATCACATCACCTCTGGACAGCAGTCCCAGCAGGCAGGATTTTCAACAGGTTCTGTTTTGTGTCTCTGGGTACAACTGAGCTGAACCCTGGTGTCTGCTGTAGGGTGAGCTGAATCTCTTGCCAGGAGCCACAGACTGTGTTGACTAAGGAACCACAGAGTCCTGTGGAGGTGTTTCTGCTACTGTGCAAGTTAGATTTCTGAGATTACATTTAATTTAGCTGATGGAGGTGCCTTCAGGCCATACCTTTACTGAAATCTGCTTCTCTTTGAGATGCCCTTGATTCCCCTGCCTGGAAAAAGCAATCTGCAGTTTACAGATCACAGAGCATCACCCAAGCACTAAAAATATGCACAACCCCATGGACAATGAGTAATTGTCCCATTTGCTCTGCTCTGTCACTGTATTGCTTGGTTCTTCATAGGGCTCATCTCCATTGTCCACACATGGAGGATAAATGTGGTCTGAGCTGCCTCTGGATGTTTTTCTGTCCAGGAATATGTGCATGTTTTTTCTCTGTGCACAAGGAAATGTTCTCCTTCCAAGAAATGCATCTGTTTCAGAGTTATTTTTAATGCTGAGGCTGTATGATTCCCTTGGCACCACAGACTGGGTAAACAGGTACATCTCAAGGAAGCAGCACTGGTACTTTAATCAGCATTACATTAACTCAGGAATGCAACAATCTGGGAAATTAGGCTACAAATGTTAAAAGAACAAAAAAAAAATCATTAAAATTTAAACTAAATTAAAAAGTTACGCCTACCCAGAGGAAGTTGCTGAAAGTCATGTAGCTACATTTCTACAGGGTGAGAAGCTGGAGAAGTTACAACTTTAACAATGATGGTGGAGCACATTTGTGAGAAATGTCAAAGATCCGTGCTTTCCCTTAGTAAGGAACATTGTCCTGTCTTTGCCTGGGTGGAAGCAATCTGTTTTGGACAAATCAATGTTGGCTGTTCCTTTATCACTTTCCTTGAAGTACCTATGTATCAACTGTTTCATTATTTGGTCTATTTTCTTTCCAAGCATCAAAGTTAGGCTGACTCATCTGGATTTCACCTTTCTTTCCATGACAGCACTGTTTGCTCTTTTTTTCTCTTCCATTGCTTTTCCTCCACAACGTCTTAAAGACAATCTCTTATCATGCAGTGATTCCTTTTGGTAGTTACTGATGTACCCTGCAGCACAGCTCATCATCAGTCCCCCCTGGCTTGCAGGGGGGGGGGCTCCACTTAATTTACTCAACTTACTCCACTTACTCAACTTACTCCACTTACTCAATTATTTAACTTATGCTGACCTGCTCTTTTTTCTCTGCATCATTAATTTCAATCAAATGGATAATCTGATTGAAGATGGTTTTTGGGTTTTTTCCTTTTTCCCTTTTCTCTAGTCTGGTAGAAGCAAAAAGGCACTGTACCAAGTAAGAAAGATAAATCCACCACAGATGAAGCAGCTCAGGTACACAGTTAGGGACTTTTACATAGCAACAGCTGGTCATGGATTACAGGGAGAAATTCTCCCCAGCCTAGATGGCTCCATTCAGCTGGAAAGTGTTACTCTTCCAAAGCTAAAAATGACATAAAAATCAAAGGGGGGGTGGGGGTGTCTAAGATTTTAACAGTACTTGAAAAGAAGGGAGGAGCTTGGCTAAGTAAGGCTAATGTGAGTCAATAAAAGGCTGACAGTTTCCCTGTCTCACAGAAACTCAGGGACACAAAGGTGTGGTGACAGAGTGAGATTTCTACCTCTAAAGGATGAAAGGATGTGAATTTATGAATGTGAACTTAATACCCTTGCACTTAGCCTGACTGTGGTTGTCATACTTTGTTCTGAAAGCTTTGTAACTTAAAGGAATAAGTAAATAGTGTTTTGTCCTGAAAGCAGTTGCTTTTGTCACTGCAGATCTATCCTGCCATAGGCAGATAAAAGGCAATTTTACAGGGTCCAAGTACTTGATGGACCTATTTAAGCAGATAAAATGAGAACTTGTAGAATCTGAGGAAGATTTGGGGCTGGAGAAAGATACCCAGAAAAGCAATGCCACTGTTTTTTTCAGGAGCATTTTGGGGAGATGGGGAAGGAGTCAGACCCTTCAACCACTTACCATGAGACAGAAATCCAGGGACAGATCAGATAAGAGCTTAGACTGATAAAATTATACATGTGTAGGGTGAGTTTTCAGGAAATGGAAGCTCTTTATGCAAGAAAGAGAGAAATAGTGGCCTTGCATCACTCACTCTAATCATACATTGTTATAACTGGAAATCATAGAATCCCAAAAGGGTTTGGGTTGGAGGGGATCTTAAAGATCATCTAGCTCCAAAAACCCACAGTTGCCCAATTGTGTTTTGCTTCAATGTGGATCACTCTGTTAGACACCAGATTAAATTCCTCATTAAGATATTTGAAGACTGATTAATTTGTTTCATAAAGACTTAAAGGTAATACTGAGGAAAGTTGCAGTTGAGGCTGGGATATCTATGTATCTTTATCTCTTTATTTACACTGTGGACTTCTTGAGACTGAGATTGTCTAGGTGTAAACACAAAAGGATAGCTGTTTTTGCCTTGGAAAATAATAGAATTTTTTAATATTGTAAATATTTGCATAATCAATCAATACACATCAGGTTTCAGAAGGATAATTTGCCTGTTTTTGAGCCTGCTTCATTATACAAATTTGCTATCCTTGTACTCTGAGTCCTCAGTGCAAAAGCCTCATCTTAAATCCTACAGAGATTATAAACTCCTCAGTTCAAGGGAGACTTTGATTAGACACATATAAACCAGCAAACATTCTACTGGAGCCAAGAATTTCCTCTCTTTACTGCATTATGTAAATGATGAATTGACTAAGGATTGTACGACAGAAAAAAACTCAGAGTTACAGGTTGAATTTAAAACTGATAACACGAATCTGATTATCAGCACAAACTCCTTACAAAGACACTGATCAGGATGTGTCATAGTCTCCCAGGGAAAGTGTTAAGCCACCTGTCATTTGTGTTCTTTTTGGTCAGATTAGATAATATTCTGTGTGAAACAATCAATCCTGTATTAGTCCAATGGGAATGGATGGTGATTTTCATCTGTAATTTCAATTTCAAAGATGTATAGGCTATATTCCTTTGTATATAAAGTGCAGAAGTTTGTGAAGGGAGTTTTATGCATCTCCTGAGACAGCAGAGATTTGGCTGGAATTAGAAAAGCAGAGGGCAGGGGCAGGAGGGAAAAAAAGATGGAGATGCCAAGAGCTCTTTATATTCAACTACAGCTGGATCAATTGTTGGTCTGCTGTTGTCCTGATGACAGAACGGAGTTGCTAAGGGATCAGACCTTGGACACTTTGTCTAAACAATGTGAAAAACAACAAGTAATGAGGAATGAATGCAGAAGCTCAGGCTGAAGGAAGCACAGGAGATGGAAAAAAAAAAAGTCGCCTGGACAAGAATGTAAATTGGATGAGAAAAAATAAGCAAAACCCAGTTTAAGCTAGACTCATACAAGGGAGAAAACAGGTGGGAAACACAATCACACCGAGGTAAAGCTCTAGAAACATAAAGCAGCCCTGCTGGGGGTGTTGAGACTGTCAGGAACAGAAAATCTGCAATAGGGATTTCTCAGATGTTTTGAAGTGGGCACAGAGAAGCTGTGCCCTGCTTACCTGGAGGTTAATCCATCCATTCTAGTGGAGTAGAAAAATATTGATGAAGAAGGTGGATGTGTGGTTTTGAGAACCAGAGTGCAATTAATAACAATAAATGCACTTTTCATCTCCAGAACATGGAAAAGTTTTTTTGTGCATGTGGATGAGCAGCTGTGGTTTGAGATCTGACCAAAGATCAGGTGTGGATGCATCCTGTAAATGTCCAGCTAAATCCAACCCTCCACAAAAAATAAGGAAAACAGCTCCAGCAGATCACTGCCATCACAGAAGATGTGTTTGAGACAGTACTAAGAAAGAGCAAAATATCTGGATATCAGACTTGGGGCATGTTATAAATCTCCAATAATCCCAAATCTCCAATAATCATCAATAATAACTTTAGAGTGGGATTTTTTTTGTGTCAGCTCATACAGTGCCAGCACCCTCCTTCATGTGGGAAATTTGGAGGAGGATGGGTGCTTGTGAGTACTCTCAGTGTGAACTGAGACAAGGCACTCAGATGGAAAGGATGAGGGCTCAGCTTCAGTCCACTGTGCCTTGGAGGTCACCAAACAGAATTTGAACAGGTAAATAGCAGAAAACAGGAGAAAACTGGAACAAGTGAGCATCTGCTTGTGCTTGTTAGCTGATTCAGTTAATAAGAACGTAGATGCTCTCCTTCCTCTAATCACTTTGCTAGATTGTGATTTCTTAATATTAGCATTAAGGATAATTAGCAGCATGTAATAGTTTCAAAAGACAACACAATAACATGGCAAACAGAAGAAGGCCCAATTTTTACATCCTTTTGCTTTCTCAAAACACAGAATGGGATGTGGTTCAGTGAGCCCACTGAAGGGGAAGCTGTCATCTCTAAAATGAGCTGTCTAAATCACCACAGCAGTTAAAGTTACCACACTGTACCAGCCATCAGAGAGTCCTGCAGGCATTTTGACTGCAAAGGACAGCATTCTTTTAGAGTAGGGTGGAAGTGATCCAGAGCTGTGTATCCAAAGTGCAGTATTGGCTCAGAGGAAGGAGGATCAGTGGCATTGTGTCACAAGGCCCTGGGCTGGGCAGGCTCTCAGTCCTTGTGCAGAGATAACAGCAAGGTCGTGCCCCACACCAAAGGATGAGTGAAGGCATCCAGGGATTCATAAAGCTGTTGACTCTCCTACATTCTGCAGGTATCCACACAAGAATATACAAAACTAAATATTAGGACTGCCATCAAGCATGCAAGGAATGGAAGGATTTTTGGAAGGATTTCCGTGGCCAAACTGTGCTGTGAGTCCCAGTGCAGTGATGTGGATGCAGCCCTGAGCAACCTGCTCCAGCTGACCCTGCCTGCAGCAGGGAGGTTGGACCTGATGGTCTCTAGAGCTCCTGTGGTTCTGTAATTTTGGGTATGTTCATCCAAAGTTCCAGAGAAACTTCCAAATCACAAGCTTGGTTTGATTTATTATTTACTTATTTGCTTGTGTGGTCTGATCTGTGATATGGAAAGTCTCAATTAAGAATTTTTTTTTAATAACTTGACTTTCCTCTCCTAAAAACAGAAGAAAAGTACCAAGAACTTAATAGGACCAGGGAACCAAATTTAATTTTTGGACTTCAAGAAGTCTTTGGACAGTACTCCTGGGCACATGGTGTGACTCTTAAGGATGGTCCTGTGCAGGGCTGGGATCTGGACTTGATGATTCTTGTGGGTCCCTTCCAACTCAGCTTATTCTTTGATTTTGTGATTCTGTGAATTTATATGCAATTAATGAGCCAAAGTATGTAATGTTTAACCTTTCAGTTCAGTGAAAGTTTCTTGGTCAAATACTTTGGGAGCTGTTCTGTGTAACACTTTTAAATTTATGAATAGAAATGAAAGAAACTGCTGAGAAGTCAGTGTCTGCTTCATGGCAGCCTGCACCCACACAAAGACTGGAGTACTGTAGTGAGACAGAAACAGACAGAAGGAAGAGTTAGTTAAGAGGATTATAAGGTGAAGTATTCTTTTATTAGGTTTGTAGTACAAGGAAAGGCATAATTTACAAGGGCATGTAGTGACAGGAAAGGGAGGAATGATTAAAACTGAAAGAAGGTAGGCTTAGATTAGAGATAAGGAAGAAATTCTTCACTGTGAGGGTGGTGAGGCACGAGAACAGGTTGCCCAGAGAAGCTGTGGATTCCCCTTGAAGTTTTCAAAGCCAGGTTGGGTGGGCTTGGAGCATTGGGGTAGTGGAAGGTGTCACTACCCATGGCAGGGGGCTGGAACAAGAGGATCTTTGAGGTCCCTTCCAACCCAACCCATGCCATGATTTTTTGATTGTGTGCTTTACTGACACACAGAAATGCAACCACAGAATTGTATTGCAATGAGAGGCAGGTGGTGCAAGCTGAGATCAATGCTAAATGTACAAGAAATCATGGCAGTGTAGCCTAAAATTCTGGTAAGCCAACCTTTTGATTAATCCATTAGGTTAGAGAGGGTCTTTTGTGGTAATTAAAGGCTGCAGACATACACTTGGAAAGTGGGGAGATTTTAAAATCCTCCTGCTCATCCTGGGACTGGAGCTAAGCAGCAAGAGAGCAGCCAAGGAGCAGCCACCTGACGTGAATTCAGGGATGCTTTGGTGCCACAGATGAGCTGATGGGAGCTGCCAGGGCTTATCAGATGGCTGGGGCCTACAGGTGGCAACATCCCAAGAAATGTCTTCTTCTAGAGTTTCCTGTGACAGGTCTTGACATATGTAGAGCAGGAAGACTTTGCAGCCTGGTAATTCTGATTTCTGTTGATACAAGTTAAAGAATAGGCTTTGCACTTTACTATGAAGGCTTAGTCAGTCCAGACTGATGGCTAGTTTGTCTTGCTGAGTGGATTTTGACTTTGTTTTTTCAACAGCTGTAATTGTCTAACAGTCAGGTAATTATGGTCCATGTCTGTTTTAGATATGCTTCAGCTGACAGTGATAAAATAGAGTTACAGTGCAAATTGAACAAGTTGTAAGTTTGAAATAAAATGTGGTGTGAAAGATTACAGGCAGGGGATGATAACAGAGATCCCAAACTGTAAGCAGAAATATTAAAGATCAGTCAGTGGTCACTGCAGAAATGCAGCCCTATGTTGCTCTGGTAATGGCTAGTTTTGGAGATAATAAAAAGAGAAAAGCTGCATAATGAGCATAATTAGAAAAAAATGTGTTAAGAAAATTTATAAAAAATAAACCCCAGCAGACCCAAAACTGAGGAAGAGCAAAGTATCAGCATTAACATCACACACCTCCCAAAGGAGAAGGAGAAGAAGGAGGAGGAGGAGGGAAGGAGAAGGAAGCCCCACCACAGATATTATACTGCCTGTGAGAGACATCTTAGGGTGCTGCCAACGTGTCAGAACACACCTCCCATTCTTCCTGAGTAAGGATGAAAGGGTCAGCCATAGGAGATAGACAGCCATTGAAAGAAAGAGCACAAATATTTTAAAAGGGAGTTTTCTTTTGGTTTAAATTATAAAATTTTTGACTGGATTAACACTGGATTCATGTCCCTGTGATGTATGCTCTGTCCCCTCCCATAGCAAGACTCTGAGTGGGACAGCTTAGAAGTCCATCATCAATCTATAAAAATGTTCAGTGAGCATTCTGGTTCCTTCTTTCTAGTTCTTTCTTTTCCAGTTCCCTGGGCCTCACACTGGAGGCGTGTGAGTTAAGCAGTGTTCTGGAGAGAGACTATATGGGAGATTAAATCTGATCTGTCTGTTCTGGGCAATGGGGATATTTTGTATGAAGTCTTAGCCAGCAAAAATTTACCTCTGCAGACACTGTTGGTATTTTGGGCTACCTTCCCATCTAATTTATTATTTACCATAAAAGTGTGAACTTTAGCAAAGGAGAATGCCCTCTGCTTTTCCTCTTCACACTTGCTTTCAAGGTTCTCAACTTCTGTCTGCAGCAATATTTCAGCAGCAGCAAAGTTTTTGAAAAAGGAGGAGAATAAGTTTCCCTTCCTTATGCAAGCAGTTCATGAAGTCAAACCTACATAAAAAAAACTGTCATTGCCTGTAAAAGAGAATTTGTGTATATATCACAATTTTTAACATAATTACTGTACATAGGAACAAGAGGTCAGCTAGACTTCTTTTGTGCAGACAGTAACAAGTCTGTAATTTAACATGCAATGTGTAAGAGATGCAGCTGAAATGATTTCTCATTTTCATGAGAATAGAGAACTCTGATTGGATTTGCCACTAATGTCTGTAAAGGTGCAAATGAAGGCAGAAAACAGAAGAGGTTTGCTCTGAAGAGCCTCTGCCTACATAAGGATGTTGTTTGAAGGCAGTGAGATCTGAAGGTGTCTCTGAAAATTATGCATGGTTTTCTCTATTGTATGAAAGCAACCTATAAGCTGATTACCCCATCTCCATTGTATTTCAGTTTTCAGTGCAATTTGTCTTTTGCTATTCCTCACATATACTTTAGAATAAGATTGTGTATAATGTTTCTTTCAAAAAAATTGAAAATTTTTTTTTTGCTTTCTAACTTGTCTTGCAAAAACCTTGGGTTTTTTTTTTTTTCCCAAGTAATCTTTCAAAAGTCCTACTTGTGCCTGAGTCAATTTCTGAATCTTTCATTTTCAAAGGCAGCTGAAAAACCAGGAAAGAGCACTGGCTTGAGAGCCTGAAATGTATTTGAGCTCTCATTGCTCTGTGTGTGTCCACACAAGCATAAGCAAGAGAGTGAGTGTGTGGTTATCTCTTGAGGGAGTCTTTTACTGCTGATATTTCTGAAGCAGGTCAGAGGAGTCAACAAGAATCACATAACCAAAGGATTATAGAGTGGTTTGGTTTGGAAGGAATCTTAAAGTTCATCTCATTCCAACCCTTCTGCCATGGACAACCTTCCACTATCCCAGGTTGCTCCTGGCTTTGAGCACTTCCAGGGATGGGGCAGCCACAGCTTCTCTGGGCAACCTGTGCCAGGGCCTCACCACCTCCCCAGTAAAGAATTTCTGCTTAATATCTTGGACTGGACCCAAACCAGCACATACTTAATCTAAACCTCTCCCTCTTGTCCGTCACAATCTGCCCATGTAAAAAGGTAAATCCTTCAGCAACCGTCTGCACTGACCCAGAGATGTTGACCGCTGTTTCCACAATGCTTTTCAGATATTTTTAAGTCTGTGTTTAAAAAAAAAAAAAAGATATAAATTTAATTTACACATCCATGTTAATCTACACATTCATAGTAATCTACACAAGCTGGGGTTTCCAAAAGATTTTGGTGAAAATGTATTGGCATATCTTAATTATTTTTGTTTGATTCCCAATCCAGAGTCTGTTCCAAGCTTTGATTTAGTAGGATTTTAAACATTAATATATAATGTTGAATTGCTTACTTCACCCCCCGAGCTGCTCTCATTAGAAAGAACAATTGATTAAAATAACTGCTTAGGAATTTCCATATTTCATTTTGCTATTGAAAACTCCCCACCTCAGCACTTCTCTGCCAAAGTGTAAGTACATATCTCTCATCTGTTCACTTCAGTGTGAGTTAGTGAACTCTGGACAAAAAACAGAAAAACACATCAGGAATGAAAAACTATGTAATTTTAAATGAAAATATAAATCAATAGCCCATTTTCACAGGGGTTGAAGAACTTGTTTTAGGGAGTGTTATCTGTGGAAAGGACCCTGGCAAAGTAAATAAAAAGTTCTGTAGCAAAGAAAATAATCTCTTAAACAGCTAGTTTTCATAGTGCTGTGCTTAGCTCAAATCATAATGTTAACAGCAAAATGCAGTATTTTATTTGATTTTTATTTCTGGAAAACTCATATATCCAAGTTTTGTTGCTTTTTTTAGAGTGACACTGGGACTGCTGAATCTTTACAGCCATTAAACAGCACTGTCTGGAAGGATCTGTTACAACATAGCTGGGGAAGTCATTCTGGTCCTTCTGGGAGAGCAAAGCCCTGGGAGCCTTCAGGAGCACCAGCTCCTCACTGGAGGCAGGGCTGGCTCAGGATTGCATTTTCCAAGGTTATCATGTGCCATCCAGCTCAATCAGGATAAAATAATAATTAAAACAAAAACCAAAGCAAACAAAACAAAAAAAAAAAACCAAAAACAAACCAAAGAAAAATCATTTTGATCATTTTGTGATAAGAAAGAAGCAGAGTCCAAAGGGTTAGAAACACACAGCCCACACCAGCCAGGGAGCTGGAAGGCTGCAATTAACCTCCTGTAGGGACTGGCGTGGGTCACCTCCCCTCTGCTGCCTCCACATTCTCTCCCAGACTGCAATTTCTATTTGGGTTGTAAATGTTTGAGAGGCTGCTGCTCACTGCTATTTTAGACTGTGCCCAGCATGGTGGGACCCAGGAGCTTTCATGAAGTCCTGGTGGCCGACTTGACCACAAGAAAATTGGGGGTTGCATGCACTGATCCTGCATCAGCCACCAGCTGGGCATTCAGGCTCTGAAACTGTTCTTGCCCTTTGTGTTTGGGTGTGTGAACTGCCTCAAGCTGGCCTTTAGAAATAGGTATGGCTGTGTATTTTTCATTCCTGCATGAAAATGCCCGAGAACAAAAGTTATCATTTGCCCTGAATTTCCCAGACTGATATGTAGACAGAAAGAAAATATACTTGAACTATGTATAAATTACGCTTCAAAGTCATAATTTGAGGAATATTATGGAATATGATCCTATCTGTGCTGTCTCACATTGTTTGGAGTGATGTGGTTTAATGTGGTTATTGCTGAAAGTCAAGGCTCATCTGCTGCTACTCAGAGATTCTTGCAGCTCCCCTGGCTTCCATATCTATGGCAGAGTAATCTTCCTCACCAGTGGAGGATGAGGAAGGTGGATACCATAGCAGGAGGGATGATACATCCTCTATTTATTTTCAGGGAAGATGATAGACCTTTCAGAATAAATAGTGTATAGGGAAAACATTGGATAGTCATTTATCTTCTTGTAAAACACTTCCCTACAAAACCAATAAAGTCTCCTCAGATTAAGATCACGGACTCTTCAAACCAGAAGAGAGAGGGCACTGTTCTCTCCAGTGGCATTTGTGACAAGAGACATTGTCCTTGTCTGTATAACTGAATTCTCTCCAGGTACAGTCCCATTGTGATCAGCAATCCAGGCCTGGCAGGGTGCCCTTTGAATAGCTGGCTTCAGTTTGAGAAAAAAGTGTACCCAAGCATATTTAATTTATTAGTGTATATTCAGCCTGATTAAATTCCAGAATGTTTCTGAAGTTCTCATGTTTCCTTGCTGGATGTCTTTACTGAATTTATCTATTTCTGCTGGTGTGGATAAAAGCGCAGATCCTGTGGCTGTTCAAGACAGAAACAAAAATAAATAGGCTTAGGAACCACTCTAAAGCTAGACCCACTGGTTGACAGCAATTGTGAACAGGTTTGCTTGCCACAATAGCATGGTTTAGAAAAACATTGGAGACAAGACTGTTGCAAACATGACATTCATCAGTACATCTGAGGAGAGGCTGGAAATAAACATTGACATTGCTGAGCATCTGTCAGTGGATACATGGAGGCCAAATAGGAAACATCTGCATCTTCTCCAAATGAGGATCAGTGGAAAAATAATTTTAAAATTCTGAAGATCAGGCTTTTCTTTTTAAAAGACTCACAGGTGTGAGGCAGCACAGACCAAAGCATCTCTGTGCTGCCAGGTGATCCATGTAATTCTAACTACCTTGATATGGGACTATTTTATAGGAAAGCAAAACCTGGAGGTGGCAGGACATGGGAAAAGGACAATGCAGAAGAGTTGGGCATATGTGGCACTGAAGGGCAGTTAAGCAGCACCAAATAAACACAGCCAAAAAATAGAGCAAACTGTGGCTGGTTTATCTTGGACCAGCCTAAACTCAGGTGTCCGTCCTGCTGCAGCACTGCTGTGGGGGAGCAGCAGGGATTCACGTGCCATCAACTGGGGGTTTGTAAGGGCTGCTGGTGGAGAAGGATGAATAATTTAGGAAAAGATTTTGCAGAGTGAATGACAGAGAACAGTAAATACTATACAGTCTGATAAGTGGTGGACAGTAAGGTCTTGCAGAAGGGTTTTGAAACAAGTGAAGAGATAACATAAACACAGGCCTTGAATTAGACAATAGACACCGTGTTTGGCAATGTACCACAAGTTTTATGCAAGCTGGATCAGCAAAAAAATTTGTTCTTAGATTAACTTAGGTCATTATAATGTGAAAACCATGCCTCTAGAGCTTAGTCTATCCACCTCCAAGTGAGACCCTGACCCAATGAACACATACAAGGAATTTTAAATGCACTGTGTATCTCTGTTAACTAATTTAGCCCCTACCTGTATTATTGTCATCTCCCAGATGTTGTAGGCTGGGCGATCTCATGGCTTTCATTGCTCACTCACATTGCCTTGCTCTTTTATGGCACAGAGCTGGGAGTGCTGTCAATGGAATTAGGGCTGTTAAAACTTGCTGCACTTTCAGCATGATCTTAGAAAAGTTCTTCTACTTAGAAGAGTTCTTCTATTTAGGAATGCTCATCCATGCAACGGATGTTCATAATGTATCTGAGTAAGTAAGGGTTAATAAGGCTTGAATCACCCTTCTTTCAACATTCCCCACTGTAGGGAATGTTTCCCTGACTAAGGCCCCCCATCATGCACTGATAATTAGCATATAACATAAATTACTTGGGTTTCAGAACCCAAACATATCCAGAAACCCCATCACTGGTTCTGCAGAAAATCAGACAGTTTCTACTCAGATGTTGAAACACAAATGTGGGGGCATTATTTTAGGAATCAACACCTTAATTGCAAGGCATTGCAAGATGTGAGGATTCTGGGGTCACGTTCTCCTGAAAAAGAGAGCAAAGACTTGATAAAGAACAAGCAGGTCACAGAAGAGAAGCAATCAGAATCTAAAATGTGCATGGTGGTAGAAAGATAGATGGAGGAGGGGGATTCTTTAAAGATGGGTACCAAAAGTAAGAATACGCCTCTCTTTAAAGAAATGAGTAGAATATAACTCATTCAGGTGTGCTTTTTTTGGCACTGGAATCTGTTCAGTCCCGAGGTGCCTGCAGTAATGCTGAGCCTAATCTCCCACTTATCTCTCTGTAAGATTTCTAAGCCTTTCAGTCCTGAGCAAACAAGGCACCTGGTCCCTTCCTTTCCTGCTGTAGCAGGTTCAGCACTGCTGAGTAAACCCATCTCATCAGGAGGAGGAGGAGGAGGAGGACACACTTTTGGGAATGATAAAACAACGAGCAAAGCAAGAGCTGCCGGGGCGGCTGGTAAGTGTGGAAGTGATGAGTTTCTTATTGATTGCACAGGAGTCCTGCTTTGAGACATGGCTGGAAATTTTTACCTTTGAAAACATTACATTGAGAAAGCTGAGAAGGCAGCAAGAGCCAGTCCTGATAAGAGGGATCAATGCAGAGCAGGGGTGGAATGAGGTTATTAATAAGTAATAGGATTCAACTTGGGAGCTAATGAAATAAAAAAGACATTTTCTAGCTGGGGCATCTCACAGGCACTTGATTGCTATAGCAATAGCAATGGAGAGATTAGGAACAATGAACTGTACAACAAAAATGGGCTGAAAATCCCTCCTTGTGGAAGCATCTGGTTAAAATAATGGCTAAAACAGAACAGTTTTCTAGAAGAGATGTATTTCAGGATATTTAACAGGGGCTGTGAACAGGAGCCTGTGATCTTTGGAGCATGCAAAAATTGAAAATTATGCTGGCAAAAAAAATACCAGAGAAGTTTGCAGTCTCAATCCTTCTGGTTATTATGAACAGCGTGACAATTTCACACAGCTGGAAACTGGATGTTTAGGCTCTACAGATTTCTTCATCTGCAGAGACTGTCTCCCATTATGCAGAATGATCTTTCAGCCTTTGGCATCTTTCCCTGAAGGACCACTTAGTGTACTCTTTAGAGGAAGAGGTCTGTAGCTGTGAAAGGAAGGTACTGAAGGAGTGTAGAGCTAGCCTGGATGTCAGGATTATTAGATATTAGGAGAAATTTGTTACTATGAAGGTGGTGAGGTGCAGGAACAGGTTGCTCACAAGTTGTGAATTCCCCTGGAAGTGTTCAAGGCTAGGCTGGATGGGGCTCTGAGCAACCTGGTCTAGTGGAAAGTGTCTTTGCCTATGGCAGAGGATTGGAAGAAGATGATCTTTAAGGCCCTTTTCAAACCATTTTATCAATCTGTGAATGTCTAGTCTTCCTATTCAGGCCTCTAGGATGGGTGCAAAACTGAGGAGAGCTCTGTTAAACTCTATGTATCTTAAAGATTCATCTACGACTGTTCTGTATCCTTTCTCACTATATTTCTTAGTATTTTTCTATAAGTAAAGCATGATTTTAGCTTTTCATGATGTATTTGTCTTGAGGTCTACAGTATCTTCTGATAGATTAGAAAATTGCTACTAAAATACACCAGCTTATCCCAACACATACATAACCCTAAACCCAAGCTGCTAATAATAACCACCACCAGGTTTCACTATCAGGGAAAGGATTCAGGAAAAGTTTAGGCCTGATTTGCCTAATTTCCTTAAGGAAATCTCCAAGATCAATGAATTGAACAAAGAAATTGATGGGACACAGCTGAGAATATTGGTCTTATTTCTGCAATATGAAAATGCAGATAAAGAAGAAAATCCCATAAAAAGGTGGTTACACACAGGGACTTTGTAAATTTGGGGTCTTACTGGGTGGTTTTCCAAATGAGGAAAGCATTTCAGGTGCTTACTGAAGTAAGAGCTGGCTTCTGTCATGCCTGAGGTACAATGCTGAGAGGGAATTTGTGTGGCAGAGGGCGTAGGGCATGTTCTCTGCCTGAGCTACACAAACCTCCCACAGCTTGTGAGCATAAAGAAGCTCTTCAGGACTGTGCTGTAAGATGAAACCTGCAGATGTGTATTCTTGGGCAATCCAAAGTAGATTGGTAGTGGTGCTGCTATCACAACACAGCCAATGACAATGGTGTTCTGGGAATGTTTTCTCACAAACTGACAGAAGTAAGACCATAGACAAGAAGAGCTTCCCCCATGATCCACACACTTTTCAGTCAGCATCTTTTTTTGATGAGATGATGGTTTGATGTCAGCCTTAAGACCACAGAGATATTTATTTAGTCTGCTTGCAATATGGGAACCATATCAAGATACTTATGCTCCTGAGTCTGAGAATTTGGAGATTAAGAACTGATATCTGCTAATTCCTTTTATTTTTTTTTAACCTGTCATGATGGAGTGGACAAAATGTCCTGCAAGGCACCAAGAGGGCTTGATTTTTAATTATTTAAAACAAGTAAAATATGTGGCTTAAGCCCAGCATTGGTCTGGTTTAGACAAGAGGAAATAAAATCCCTGCATTTAGTATGCAGTTTACACACACCTCCACTACACAAGGTTCATTGCTCTAAAATGGCTGAAGATCACCTTGAATGATGTTGAAAACCTTCCCTGATTCCCTTGAATACCTTCACCCTCGATTCGACAGCTGCTGGGAAGGAGATGCTTAAAAACAACCCTGACCAGGGACTTAACTGAGGGCAATAGATACACATTGTACCAAATTCGTAATTAAGACAGCAACACTTATATGGTCTAGCTGCCAAATGAGAAGTCTAGACAGGGTAGTGGGCTGGGCAAGATGGGAAATGAGTGATAATTCAGACTTGAAGTTAAGGATGGAAATTATCAAGGTAATTAATGACAGTAGCCATGGGAAAATGCCTCCCTGTGACTATGGTGTACAGTTTCTCAGGTGAGGAGCTCAGCCAGGGCCATGAAGGAGGCAGAGAGCAGGAGGAGGACTCTCTGTTACTTGGTCAGAAGATAATGTCAGGAAACCAATATTGTTTCAGTGAAGCCTCTTTTTCCCAGGAATGATGTCCCTTCCTGAGGTGCTCTGGGCTTTTCCATGCCTCTATTCTACCAGAAACACAGTTATCAGGAAGGACAGCCAGCACAAGACCTCACTGAAGATGTTGGCAGGGTTGGGGAGTGAAAAGCCACTCCTGCCATGCCTGCTCATGTGGGGCTTTGACAGCTGCCCTAGAGGAGAGTGTTCCTGCCCGTGGCAGGAGCTAGAAAGGTCCCTTCCAAACCAAACCATTTTGTGATTCTATGTATTTGTGCTTTTATCTCCTTTTCTGAGTTACTGATTGAATGTGCTAATAGCATCTAAAGCTATTGAGAGCTGATATTTAGTTATTATTCAAGCCTATGAGAAAGGAAAGAAAATGTATCTGAAGATGATTAGAGAGCTCCCCTTCTGTCCCCTGACCCGCTAAGAATCTGCTGTTAATAGCTTTAACTTCTTTCCCATTCTGCTCTGATAGGATTTGCCTTTCAAAGCACTCTGACTAGATAAGACAGTAGCTGCTGAATTAGAATAAGCAATACAGGCACACAAAAGATGTGTGGGTGTGCCAAGACACACCACCTTGATGGCTAAGGGAGCCCACTGCACCTCTCAGCAGAGAAAACAAATCCCAAAAGCATTCCAAGTCTTACAGGGAGAAATTGCCTCCTTCTCAAGTAAATTACAGGTATCAGGAGCAGAAGTTGTGGTGAGACAAAGCAAGGAAAGCCACAGACCTGAGACTGAAGGTCCATGAGCTAGGGGCAAGATGAAATGCTAAACAGTGCTAAGATAGAGCCTCTGAGTCTTTGGGAGACAGTGCTGGCTTGGGTGACTTTTGAAGCTGAAAATAAAACTGTTGGTATAGACAGAAATATTTTTAACAGACCAAAGATGTTCATCCTAGGGAAACTCATGAGTGCACAGTTCTACTGATGAGGAAAACCCTGTGTTTTTTCAGAAAATCAGGAGGAAACAAGACTCTACTAACACTTGAATTTGAGGGCTTGTATGGAATTTTGAACAGGGGCAGACTTCATATTCACTTTTCTTCACTTTTAAGAATGCTTCAATGGGCTGTTTGCACCTATGTAGTGAGTGAGGATCACTGCATCATCAACTGAGGATCATATGGAATGCCCAAGAAGAATATGTGTGGGAGGTATCTTTTTTCCTTAAGCCACACGTAAAATGGGGTGAAGACTACATGTAACTTGTCAAATTGCCCCAGTGGATTTGAAACAATCCCTATCTTGATTCTGTCCCTGTTGAAATCAAGGGCAGTACCATCACTGATTATAAAAGGGAGCAGAATCAAGGTCTGCTGGGATCTGGAAGGATTTCCCAAGGTGTAGCTCTGTGTTACAGTACAGACATCTGACTTCAGATAATACTGAAGATTTCCTTGCTGGTTTACTTCTAAAACCCACCAAAGTGAACAGAAAGATTTCTAACTGAGAGATGAATTTCTGAGTGGAAGGGCAGAAAACCCCCTATTTTTTAGGAGGGTCTTCAAACCTATGGATAATGCAATTACCTGGATTGGTGTTATGGACCATACTGGAAAAGCTGTAACTTTAAATTATACTCTTCAGGAGAGCTGAAATTTTCTCTGTGACCAGCTCACTTAGCAGAAAAGGTCCTTGTGCCTTCGAGGGACAGCAGTTTACCTGGAGAAGCACACAGCTGCCTTAGTCCTGGCATTGTGCTGGAAAGCTGATATTTTTCCAGGATTTGTTTGTCCTGTGCATTGAGATGTGTTTAACTTCCATGAGAAAAGCTGGTTTCCTTTAAATTCTGACTCCCGAGTGCAAATAAATGGTAATAAGAAGGAGGAAAATAAATAAAATAGTGGGAGATGAGTAGTTACCGAAATTCCTATAGAGATGGCAAGCTGAATTCAGAAATTTCACAATGAAATTAATAGATCTTCCTCCCACATGAACACTTGAACTAATAGGGCATCTTCAAGTAAGGGTGTCTTATTCATTGGCAAGGTCACTGTAATGTCGCCAACATAAAAATTCAGATGCTCCCAGGCTTGGTGGATAATATGGTTCATTGTAAGTATGGAGACAGAGGGGGAAGTCAGTGCTGGATTTGCAAGCAGCTTTTGTCTGTTTTGAAGTTGATTGTCTTTTGGCCAAGAGTTAAACACACAGTCAGAGTAAAGCAAAGGGTCTGTTTGTGTTTCCAAATTAAGTAAAGTCAGCTGCTAAGTGTTGAATCAAAAAAGCACCTCTTGGCTGATGAACTAGAAAAGGCTTAAAAACACAAGTCACAAGTGCCAAGATTTCATACCTCATGATTCAGAAGAAATAAAAACTGCTGCTCTGAGCCATTCAATGGTACATTAAGTGTCTCCAGGACAGCACCAGTGATCCATGTGGGCAGGATCAGCAAATTCTGCATGGGATATTCTAAGATTTTTGGTCCTAAAACAGGACCAGTTGCAATTCTTGCAACAATAGCTCTTTGACACGTCAAAGAGAGGGAAGAAGAAATGCAGTGAATAATCCATTGAGTCTTCAGTGACCTTCAGTAATAAGCTAGGTAGCATAACACAGCTTAGATCCCTGGGCTCCTAAGGATGAGGAATAATTGCTTGGTGATATTTGATTAGATTAGAGATTTATTGGATTTTACAAACCCACCACTATCCAAGCCAAATATCTCTGCAGAGGTATTTGTACCCACAAAGCTGCAATGGGAAAACAAAAAACCAAACAACTTAACACAGCAACTCTCTCCTTTTTTTTAGGCTGAGATCAGAAAGTAATGCAAGGTCCTGAAATCTGATCTAAGAGGATTTCAAAAGCTTCTGCACTTCCCAAAATTATTGTCTGAATGTTATGCCTGGAACAAGACCAGAAAGGCAGTAAGCCCCCATGAACTCTGTACACCACAAGGACAAAATTTGGAAAGGTATTTTAACTCCTTATTGTGCTCTGCTTAGCCCATAACAGGAGCATCTGGATGGAGCCCTGAGTGTAATGCAGGCTAAGTTTAGGCTGCATTAGGCTAAGTTTAATTATTGCATCTCTACCCCCACCAGGGAACCTACCTGGCTTTATTATGGACTCTAAACTGCAGGTGGCACAAAATTATCCAGCTGTCTGTAGATACCTTAAGGAGGAAATGGAATAAGAATTTAATTCTCAGTAGCACACAGATAAACTATCTCCAGTTTCCTTCAGCTGAGACAAATTGATTGGGGAAGGTCCTACAACATAACTTGTCTGCCAAAGCTCTCTCCTTGTGCTTGGACCACTCCAGAACAACTAATCAATACAGAGACATAAAAAAGATTTATCTTTGTGTTTGGATTATCGTCTCCAAACTGGGGAAACAGCCTGCAATTGCTGTTTTCGTTGATCCATTTGAATCTTTAGAGAGGTGCTTTACCCCAGAGATCCCAAATGGAATCTTTTTTGTGGCAAATGTAAAGTGAAATAATGCTAAGAGCAGTCAGACCCACCGAAGTAATCAAATCTTCTATACCCCATGTCAGCCTGGTTTTGAGAGGTTTAAATTATGCACAGCAGGTAATCCCATCCTTTAAATCAAAGGAAATACCTTCATTTACTCTAAATCATAGTGTCTGTGGAGGTTGGGATCTCCCTGCTTAGGATTTTTGAACCTCTCTTGCCAGAGAGGGTTTTTTATTGGTTGTTGATTATTTTCTGTGGTTTTCTTCAGTGAACAGTGGTTCAGATTTTGGCAATGTCACCACATAATCATGTTTTGGTTTTTTTTTTTTTTTTGATTGAGTAGACTTGAATGGGCTTTACTCCTAGGGAAACAAACTTCTCAGGAATTGTTCTCAGCTTTTTGAAGGTGCCATTAACCATTGTTCCCAAAGGCCTTCTTCTCTCTGTGACTTTGGCTTTCCAAGACTGGATCTCAAAAGCGCCAAGGTTACAGTGGGCAAAGGAAAAGAGAATGAGCGACTGGGAAAATGAGATCAAGCCTTTTTCCATCTTTTCCCTAATCCTGGCCTGGACTGAAGCAGCCCCAGCAGTCAGAGGCTGCTGTACACTCTGCCAGCCTCAGTGGCTCCTTGTGGAGGCCGCTGTCAGCAGCATCCTTTGTGCCCCACCGTGGCTCCTCTCCGTGGCACCGTGCCCCGAGCTCTCCCCGTGCCAGCTGCTGCTGGGCTCTCCGGCTGCTTCCCTCAGACTTTATCTCTGTGCCTACATCAGCCAGCCAGGTGGAGTTACAGCTAAGAGTCTGGCAGCATCTGCAACTCTGAGGCTGTGTTTAAGGTCACATTTCTGTAGCTGCGCTTGCCTTCATTTAATCTTGTTTGCTCTGACGTCAATGCAAATGCAGCAGCAAGCCCAGGCTGTTAGATGCTCTCTCTATTATTATGGTTTTTTTTCTCTCTTCAATCACTGCTGGCTTCTTAAGATTGAATTAAAATGACTATGGGGAGGGGTGTGTTGTTTTAACAGTGCAGCAGCTATTGTGTTGGCACATTCTACCCAAATACAGAGTATCTGCACTTAATAAATCTGTTCAATTGATTGTTGTTGTAACAGCCAAAAAGCTGAGTTCACTGTGAGCTGCGTGTGCCTGTATCCTGGTGTGATTCAGCCCTGAATGCTTATGTATTAGTCCTGCCTATTTTATTCATAAACAATTTACTACCTTCATATGAATTAAATTTTCATGACATAGATTAATGAATTGTGCATACCATCTGGAACGTCCTACAGCAGTCTCCAAATGGTGCAGGGATCCACATGTCATTGAAACGTAGCCCTTCCCAGATCAGAGCACAGGAACTGAGCAACACTGCAGCACTTTAGGACCACTGGGCAGAGTGGAATACACCAAACATGTCCTGCTGAAGCCAGAGGTAAATTTAGGTTGAAAGAGGTTATAGCGATTTTCTTGAGCAGTGCAGCAGATTTAACAGACTCCCACTTCCTACAGAATATCTAAGGGACATCCCTTGATAGTGAGGCTCAGAGATATTCAGTGACTTGTCTCTGGCTGTGGACTTAAGTCCATACAAAAAGTAGAACAGTTCCTACATTCCCTGCCTGACCACTGCAATCCCTCTAAAGCAGCCTCTGTTTGAAGAGCAAAAGGCAGAAGAGATGGATAATAGGCTTGAGGATAAAAAAAGTGACATCAAAATCCTTCAACATCCATGTCATTAGTGGATCAGAGGATGGGCTGCCAGTGATTCTTCTGGCCTTAAATGCTACAGCATTCAAAAAGGAAAAGGTAAGTTTTCAGGGAATTGGAAAGCTGTGGCCTTTCAGGTCATATTTAATCATTTTTTCATGAAGAATCTCTATTTGTAAGATCCCTGCTGTCAAAGCATCAGTGGATTAGCAGGACTAGCAGGTAATTCTGCTTTAATATCAACACTGGTATAACACTATATGCTACCCACAGTTTAATAGAAACTTGTGAAAAATGTATTTTAGGAGTGAGAGTCTGAAGTGAGTAATAGCCATAGAATATGGATAAGAAAATTATCACAAAGGGTTTAATGGCCTGTCCCAGCCATTAAAGAGCTGGAGTCTGCTTTGCAGGCTCCAGAGCTCTGCTGGCTCCCTGCTCTGAGCTCTTCTCCTTTACCTTTAGCCACTGGAGCCACAAAGTCATTGAAGTGGGACAGGATCTCCTGGAAGATGAGTGACCCCCCAGTCTGAGGTGATGTCTGAAGCAGCTGCTTTCAGAGCCTGTCACAGAGCTGGTCACTATCCAGCACTGTGGAGGGTGCCTCAGCCACCCATCTCAGACTGGATCCTAACAGCTGAAGAGGGCAGAGCTGGCTCCTGTCCATTGTTCACAGCCTTCAAATTGCTCCCAAATGCCTCCCCAAAGCCTTTCCTACTATAGGGAATTCGCAGTGCTGATGAAACTAAACCTGAAGCAACCCACTGGGAGCAAGTCCTAGTGAAAACATGAGACAATCCCAGGCTAGAAACAACCTCCAGTCCATCTGTTGGAGATGTGAAGATAACAAACGTGTTGCAGCAAGGGGTAAGAAAGTGAGAGAGGAGCTTTTAGCCTTATAACTGGATATTCTAGAAGATTTTGGTGGTGAAGCCAATTGTATTAAATTGCCCTTGTCAAAGGGTGCATCTAAAGCTGCCCTTACTACCAGACCATGCAGTCATGCCACTTTTTCACTTCTGGCCAAAGAAAACAAAGAAAAGGAACAATTCTGGCAGGAGAAATGAACCCCCAGTTCTGTGGAGAGATGGGATATCTGGGCTTGAGGGTCTCTGAAGAAGTGAATTTTCTAGTCCATGTATTTTAAGAAAAATAATGGCACTGCTGACACCTCCTTTTCAGAAGACAGGGATGCTCATTCTTCTGTTCTGAATGAAATATTGCCTGGCAGAGCTGAGAAAAGGTGCTTGTCTCCCTGGGTATTTCTGAGTGCAATGGATGAGTGGCAACCAGAGAACAGGCAGACTGAGTGATGGCAGAGCTGCTCTCCCTGACTCCGAGGTGCTGGCCTCTGTTATCAGTGGGATAGGGCAGGGCACCACATTAATTCCTAGGCATGAGCTCCCACCACAGCAGATAGCTCCATCACTCTGGATTTTACAGTACCAAGCCCTAAATTAAGAAAAAAGACAGCAAGAGAAAAGCTCAATCTCTTTTTCTGCAGGTTCTGCTTGTGCTGTGATCTTTCTGGGCACGTAACATAAGATGGAGCTGGTTAGTTAGCAGGAAATACTGCATTTTTCATTGCTGCCTCTCTTCCCTTATAGCAGTGAAAAGATTTAGGCTTGTGCTGTGATGTCAGGCACACACCCCCTGGTCAGCAGTGGTCCAGCTGCATGTACAGGCCCTTATTTCTCACACAGTCTTGTTGAGATGGCAGGGATTCAAAGGTCCTCAGAACTTTGGGAAATCAATTTCCTTTTTCTAACAATGGACACTAAGATTTTTGGGGCTGAGGCTGGAATTTTGAGTTACAGTCTAGATCCTTAAATAAGTTGGTTGAATTTAAGGAGTCAAATCCAGTGCTACTGTTGAAAAACAGGTCATTTATTTATATCCTAAATCTGAATTTAGAAGTCTAATATTAGTTGCTCATTTTCTATAAATTTTTTGTTGTGATCTAAATAAGGAACAATGTCCCTATTTAGAGGTGGAAGTTGGAAAAGTTAGTTTACATGACTTGTCATTAGGACTGGAGTTCTGCACTTCCCCTTCTTTCCTGCAATATTGCAAATCCCAGTAAGAAGCTTCCCAAGACTGAGGTTGCTCAGTAAAGCTTGGGAGGCATATGGGACATCTGGAGACTCCATGGTTTGGAGATTGAGTGTGCCTGCAAGGGACAATCTACTGTGGGTTTCCCAGAACTCAAACTGGTCTCCTCATGAATTCACAGAGGAGCTATTAAAGTAATAATAACATTGGGAATAAGAGTGTGCCAAATTGTCTAAAATTGGGTAATTACTCTTAAGATCCACCAAATTTTATGAACAAATTTGAAATGTTTTCACAAAGCATTCTTTCAGGTTAATGAATGCAAATACTAGGTTATGCCCCAAATCTTAACTCATCTGCAAAATAAAACCCAAAATGTAAGAACAACTCCTCTACAAGCAAAACTTGTACTTGACATAATTTTCAAGTAATCATAGATTTTGTTTTCAGGCTTTGATTACTCAACAGGTACCACGTTTTACAGAGCACTTGTTTTCTGAAAATTACATTACCTGGAATTGAACCTGTTTTGGAAGATAATGTAACTTCATTTCCCCTGTTGCTGAATAGCTTATACTCTCTAGTGCCCTATGGCTCAGGAGAAGGAGCCAGTACAAATTTACAGATGAAAAACACAGTGACAGAGGGAAAAAAACATCTTCCCTTCCATCTCATGAGTAGCTTGTGGTGGAAAAGGGATTTGAAACCAGTTCCCTGATAACGAGCTGGTTTTCAGAGAACTCAAATGTCTTTTCTTTGTTCTGTTTTGAAACTCTTCTTGCTGCCATTGCTGTTTTAAGATAGCAGTGGTGCAAAGGGAGTTGTGGCAGAATGAGATATTATCTCTGGATCCTGCACTGAGGAAACACAGCAAGAATTTATTTGTATGAAATCCCTTTAGTCAGTCCACCTTGGTACCCGTTTGTTTTTGGATCCAAAACAGGCAGGTGTGATGTTAGCACTGTGCTCAGTACTGATGATTATGAACACAGTCATGTTTTATCTTTCTCAGCCCAATGGACCCTCTGACCTCCTCAGACTCACTGGCTCACAGACAATATAACATTCTAAATTTTTTCTAGCGCAGCAAATGATGATTTAAGTCCCTGACATCGCAGGTGTGATAATGATGACATCTGACAAAGTGCAAGGTTGCATATTTAAGGCTTTTCTGGGAATTATTCAGGTGCTGGCTCTGTTTTTTGCATTGTTCATTCATGATGACCTGAGCTATTTACTGTACATACACAATCTTCAGTGGAAGCAAAGCCATTCATCCCTAGATGTTTAAAGTGAATTGTTTCTCTCCCTGATGAATGACAGCATATGTAATGGATCTCCACATGCCAGAGGGGTTTTCAGTGGCAGAGCTTCAGGCCTCACATGGAGAATTAAAGCACACCGAAGGCTTGGTGTTTATTTTGGAACTGAACAAAAATAAAATCCACTCTGGGAGAAGCTTTCAGCCAGATAAGCTGGAGGATTTGATCTGTGAACTTCCTTTCTTAGGCATTTCTGTCCTCCCATTTGAACTGCAGCAATCAGTTGATACGCGTGATGATGGGAAGGAAAAGCATCAGAGTTGTGTAACATCTGCTTATCACTACAGATTATCCTGTAGCAATGAGATTAAAGATTTTTGTTATGTAGGAAGAGTTTGGGATTTAGAGTGGTGGTTTTATGTGCGTGCCCATGCACGTGCTTGTCTTTTTTTTTTTTTTAAACTCTTATGAAATGCACTACAAATTTGGTTTCATTGAGCAAGGAGAGGAAACCTCGTGAGGGGCGACTAAGAAAACAGGGATTTTTAAAGGAAGCACAGATCATAGATTCATAGAATGGGGTTGGAAGTGGCCTCCAATATAAGATAATTCCAATCCCCCTGCCATGGGTTAGACCAGATTTCTCAAAGCTCCATCCAACCTGACCTTGAACACTTTCAGATTTTTAAAGGATTCCCTTCAGTTATGATGTATCAATAAACATGTATGCTACCAACCAAATATTACCTCCTGGCAGGTATATCCACGACAGGACTGAGTTGGTGAAGTATTTTGGAGCCATATGGGGAAGTGACGTGCATAAAACAGTGGTTTGGATTTCAAGCCCTGCAGAGCTTTGTGACAGCACAGCAACCTGCTTCTTTTCCCTGCTGACAGATTGACTTCCTGGCTGAAGTCCAGGTGCTTGTCAGGTTATCTAAACTCATGCTAAGTGCTTGGCTCCCTTTGGTTCCCTGTTTTTGTCAGGTGTGTGCCAACAGGACACCTCAGGGTGCCTGAGGCTGCTTTGTATCTGTCCTATTTCATCAGATGTAGAACACAGGTGAGGACCAATACTGGAAAGGAACATCAGCTCAATTCCTTCTCTTCATCCAGTCCTCAAGCTGATGTGCAAGGTTTCTGTAAGACTCTTCCAAATCTCACTTTTAGCCTATAATGAAGTGTTTATTGTTCTGCAGTGAGTAGACTCCTGAAATCAAAATGAATTACAAATAGTAGAAGCACCTATCTCTAGGGACCTAAGTCAGGATACTAAGATGGCTTTAAAGGGACATCAGATTCCTGTTTAAAGGGGACACCAAGTTTTTCTAGATCTGAAACCACTACATGCCAATTTGCCACTGGGTATATTGTAAATTTAGTTAAATAATGGCAATATAGTTTACTTCTATTCTATTTCTATTTCTGTGCAGTTTATATCAGAAGGATCAGCAAGCTGAGACCAGGAAGGAAAGTGTTTAAATTACATTAATTAAATTACATAACCACATGAAGGTTGTGGTTTCTAAATAAAGGATGGTGGTCCCTTTGATAATATCACTATCATAGTACTTTGATCCAGAGGACCTGAAGCAGTCATTCTTCATATGGATCTCTCATTGACTACAAGGGGAATTTTGGGCACAGAGCAATTGCCTACACAAGACTGGGCCAATTATTTAATTAAATTTTAAGTGGGAGTATATCCATAGCAGATGGATATTTCTGGAAGGTACTGAGTAATGTGTGCATGGGAACAGAGGATGCAGCTTATCTTGCACATGAGCCTTGGATGGGGTTTAAGTGTATTAACATTAGAACTCCAATCAGATTTAGATAATGTGTAAGATTTCTCCAAGCCTTCTTAACATGTCTGAATTGTCCTCAGAAGAGTGCAGCAGAAAATGAACCAATCACTTGGTCACTATTGTCTGAAACCAGCATGAAAACAAAAAAATGGTCCTGGGTAGAAAGATACATTGTCTAGACAGGTTATTCTACAGGCTTGGCTAAGTGGCTGGGTTTTAGACAAGCACTAGATTTCTAAAGGCAAGTAAAAGTCTTTTTAATCAAAATATTTTCCAAAATGATAATGCATTGATACTACATTGTTTGCCTTTTCTTCCTTTCCACTCCCATATCTCCATTCGCATTAGAGCTTTCATTCTGTCCCATTGCTATATATGCCTACATTTTAGTACAAGAGCCTATTTATGTTTATTTTATTTCACTTCACATTTGCAGAGACATGGGCAGCCTTATGTTTTCCTGGAAAACAGAAAGAAACTGAAAGGGCAAGATGAGTATAATTTTTATTTACAATGATACTAAGCTTGGGCACTTAAAAAAAATCCCACCGATAACAGTGAACAGGAATTAGCAAAACAGACTTAATTAGATGAGATGAAAGGAGCTCATGTTCTTTATTTGCCAGAGGAAAACCAGGTTAATACTATAATTTAATAACATATATTTGTGATAATAAGGGCTAGAAATCTGAGATACTGAGATATAGCCAAGAATATTATTTTTGTCTCTCCCATAAAACCTATATTGTGTACAAAGACCAGAGTGGGAATGAAAAATTACCTTAGGGAAGAGGACTTCCTGGTTTGGGCAGAAGCAAGAGCAGACCCCATCTCCTGATGCTGCCTATGAGCCTGTCACTGCCCATGCAGGACTAGAGAGTTGAACAGCAAAGACCTGTGTTCCATGAGATTCTTATATTATTGATGATAATGATCACTGGTTATTGATTCTAATATTATTTCCCAGCCAAGCCATAAAATTTCTCTGAACAAGGGCAAGTAAATAACTCCAGGTTTCTGTCATCTGCCATTTAGCAGTGTCTTTAGTTAATACCCCAGACACAATATTTTTGAAACGGAGCAATATCCACAGTATTTTGAACAACATCTTGGCTAATTTCAGGGTATTTTCCATTAATACAAGTAAAATTATTATCAGTTTGTTGGTCTCGTCTTTATGTAAAATACCTTGCGAAAGTTGGCAGAATTTTGGTGGAAATGAAGGAACTTACTTTCCCCTATAAAGCACATGTCAGTATGTGCAAAAGTCCAGATCACAGAACATCAGAAAAAAAGAGAATCCATGCCTGAATCTCAACTAGCAGCTTCCCCAAATTAACATTTATTCTCTGGTATTTTCCATGTTTTATAGAGGTCCTAAACCCAACTTCCTTTAAATGAGAATGCAGTGTACACTGCTCACTACTTAGAAAGGAGCAAATATCTGGGACAGAGTAGGAAGAGGGATGGAGATGTTTCAGTTGCACTGGTTACAGATATGGAGGAGACAAGCCCTGATTCCTCAGCTGTCAGGTTAATTTATTCTCGAGATATGGAGACTAAATTTGTCCTTTATTTTGGATTACCCTGGAGCGAGGCAGTTTAAGGAGCACAGTGATTAGGATTTAAAGTTAACAGGAGTACGCTTCAAGAGACACCAAGTTTTCACTCTTTTCAAACTTCCAAATGTTGCATAAAAACCTAACTGAGGATTAATAAAATGTAGGAGAGTGATCTCCATATCTATTTTTTTTCTTTCAGAGTGCTCCAATGCCTGAAGAGAAGCCCAAGTTTAACTGCACTCTCAGTGAAGTCACGATTGTGAACCTGCAGCCTGAGAAAAATTCAGTTCTCCTCCTGGCGGGAGGGAAGCCAGGAAGTGATCATAAAAACCTTGGTCTCCAGCCTCCACCTCCAAGGATTTCAGAGAAGCTATGCCAGGGAGAGAAAAAATTGTGTCCAGAAAAGGTGAAAAAGGAGGGAGTTTTGTCTCCCAGCCTGCATCGTGCAAATGAGTTGTGTAGCACAGAGAGCGTTACCCTGAAGAGACCAGTGAAGTTGGCCCCTCTGGAGATACCTGTGGAAGTAAAAGAAGCCCAGCTCCAAAAGATTATGAGCATGCAGAGAGAAGCCCAAATGGCTGCCCAGAAGCTGATGGTGATCAACGCCATGCACATTGAACCCCATGTGAAACGGGTAAAGAATCTGGCTCAGGGGGAGCTGGGAAACCTCCAAAAGATAAAGCTGAATGAGAAGGCTGATTTGGAGAACAAAGATGATCCCCTACCCCCTAAAAGCAGCAAACCCCTTGGAGAAATCCAAATTATTTTGCCTTCAGAGACAACCTCTAAGTCGACTAAACAGGCAGGTGCTGAGGAGGCTCCCAAGACACTCTGTAAGCCATTAATCCCCATTCTCCAGGTGTCTGACGTGCATGGAGAGTCCAACAGCCCTGACAGCATCCCTGACCCCTGCCAAAATGTTTCTCGGAGCCGATTCAGATTAAGACACACAAAAGAGCAGCAGGAAGACACTGGGAAAGCCAAACCCTTAAAGGCCATGGATCCAAGTGTGGGAGGAGGCACGAAGAAAAGTGCAGGTCAGCGGACACAAAAAACCCTCAGTGATGCCAGCAAGCTCATTGAAAATGTGTCTAAAAAGCAGAAGGAACGAGGAGCAAAGCAAAGGGAAATGGATGAAGCCTCTCTTGTGAGGAGGCAGTCTATTCGAAGGATGGCTTTGGGAGACATCATCCAGGTGGATGATGACTGAATGTCACAGAACAGATACCCAGGAAGATGTTTTAGACTGAGTGCTTAGGTAGAAGTTTTCAGAAGAGAGAATGGAGACATTAGTAATCCACCAAATAAAAATAAGGTGATACTGGTGAGTAACTTTGTCATTTCTGAGATGCTCGAACAAATGGCCCAGAGAAAATAACCTTCTACTCTGCTCAGCACTAGAAGGGCCTCAGATGTCCTGAGCCCAGCATGGAGTATAACTTTTCAAGACACATGGACATGCAGAAAAAATCTGGATGTGGACTGGGTGGAGGGATCAAAAGGAAAACAGGAACCTAGAAAATACTGTGTCTGGGGCTTTTTTTCTCCTGAGAATACTGCCCTTGCATTCACAGCTGTGGCAAGTTTGTTTCAGAAAGACAAGAATAAAATGTTCTTTGTATTACAGTTGGCAGAACAAAAAATAATTAGTGTAAGTTTAGCAAGAGACATTCAAGTCAGAAAAGGAGAAAAACTTTTAAGGACAACAAACACTGAAGAATATTGTTTACCAAGACGGGAATCTCTGTCACTGAAATTTTTAATAATGCATTAGGCAAACACCTGCCAAGGATGTTTTCAGATGAATTAATCCTTCATTCACACACAAGGGCTGGATGATCGGTAATGTCCTTCAACCTTAATATTCTTATATTTTATGATCTATCTTTTCAGTTGTCCACTTGCAGGGCTACTAACCAAGCCATGTAGTGCAAAAAGGTACAATAAATGTGACTTTTCACTTTGCACTGATTCTTCTTATTTGTCCTACAGCTCATGCCAAGATATTAATTGAATTCTTCACAAGGCAGCATCTGATGCTGTTTTTCTTTGTTTTTTTTTTTTTTTCAGATTTCTGTTTATTGTTTCACAGTTTCTTGGTATATGGGAGAACAGTTCATCCCTATATTTTTTGTGCTTCCTTTTTTACCTTTTCACCTTTGGTCACTTTTTAAGATCTTAGTCATCTTTTAAAGATAGAACTTTGGGTTTATGTGAAATATGGAATAAACCAAGCATATGCAGTCGCAACTTAGTCCACTTTAGAATTTTTTAGGGAGAAAAATGTATTTCATGGGTTTTAAGACAGGTATTATGACAATTTGGCAGAGATTCTATCATTGTGTAAATATTATTAATAAGATTAACATGCAATAAAAATTGTTTTACAAAATATTTTTACAGCAAGAATAAGGACTGTTCAGTGATAGTCCACATCTTTGGTTGCTTGATTTGTTTTTGTTAAAGGTGGTCAAATGATCTTAGAACCTGGGACTTAAAAAAACCAATGGTGAGACTTCCATAAAACCTCAGGGGTTGGTAAAAATACATGGATGTGTAGGAAAACAGAAGGTGGGTAGAAGCAGCAGAACTCAGCCTTTAAACATACTGGTGTTGGTGGGAGATGAAAAAAGAATAAAGGTCTTTTGGTATAGAAAAGAGGGGAGCCAATTTTTTGCCTCTAATTCTTTCTGCTATGTACATGATGAAGACAGTCAAAGACAGAGCAGACGAGGGATTGAAAAATATTTAAGTATTCTTCTGCATTTCAACAATATCAGAAAATGTGAAACTTTTTTTGGATTGTTTGTTTCCTGATTTTTCTCTTAGTAAGAGAAAACCCACAAGCCATTCTTTTGGAATTTGTTCTTGAGTGTTTCTTGCTGAAGAGAACACAGACATTGACAGGATTGAAACTCTGCCCAGGCTCGTCACAGCAGCAGTAGCTGTATTTATACAGATCAGTCAGCCTGTGACTTGCCACCACCTTTATCTGTCAATTTTCTATGCTGAGAATTCCTGGGGAATGAGGGCTCACAACTATGTAGGCCAGATAATTCAACATGAATAGGGATTTTTGTAGTAGTTGAACACATAACTTGGAATTAAAATGAGATATTAATCCAGGAATAAAAAAAAAAAAAAGAAAAAAAGTGAGAGATATGTCCTCCTAGTGATTTCTGGGCAGTGAGGAGAAATAATAATTTAACTAATAAACTCAACTTAATCTGCACTACAGGTGTCAGAATTACTTTCTATTCCTCTACTCTTTTACTGAGCTCTTTTAATGCAAGTAAATGATTTAAACCAATTTTTTTAAGGAAAAAATGATGCTTTAAAAAATGTGAACTAATGAGACTGAAAAGAACTTACAGGTCTCAACTTTCTCCTATGGCTGCAATGAAAAGTTGTTGTTGGATGCACAGATAGAAGACTTCTGATTTGGAAAAGGGATTAAAAACTTTTCCATCTCCAGCATAGGAAGGTCACTGAGGAAATGGTATCTCCAGGACTCAGTATCCAGCTTTATATGGAATTTCATGCTCTGTGTCCCTGCTTCAAAGACCATGTTCACTTACTGGAAAAGTGTCAGAGGGCTAATCTGAATTCTGGGAAATTTACCATCCATGAGACAGGCAAGTAGTTTGTAAAAGATTCTTTAGGAAGAAGGGAAAAAAAGAAAATATATAAATAATTTAGCAGAAGCTGAATTTTGATAAATTCATGTAGGAATTGGGTTCAGCATTTTATCTCTTGCTGCTCTTCAATATAAATGCATTCTTCCCTGGCTCTTTGCACTGCTTAGACCTCCCCACCAGCCTCTTATGCTGGCACTGCTTCTCAAACAGCAGCACAGTGATCTGGAACAGTAAATTTAACATTGAAAATTCCACCAAAAGATGAGTATTCAACTGGGATCTGCAGCAGGCTTGATTTAGTGAGTTGTTACAGTGGTGCTTGATTCAGCATGAAGGAGACAAGGACAGGGAAGCACACGTTTATTCTGGTCACTGGCTGGGCTTCTGTCAGCTGAAGTGTATCTAAATTATACTCTACAGGCAGTAAACTACTGTATCCAAGTGCCAAGGGTCACAGTGGGCTCTGTGACACGATAAAAATACTTAAAACACCTGGGCTCCACCCTCAGATTTCTGAAAAATTATGGTGGCTTTGCTTTAGAAATGCCTGTCTGGTGTTGGCTGCTCCACTCTCTGTTCTGGATCTCTTCATTCTGCTTGACTGTGGTCTTAAATCTATTCAGTGTGAAATGTGGTGAAAGTCGTATTTTCCATAACATCAAACTGGATCAGTGTGGGAGCACCAGGGGAACTCTGGTACCTATACAAACTTGAGAACTGGATGCTCCCAAAGTATTGTGCTTTTCTGGTAAAATAGGTGTGATTCAATGTTACCTAATGCCTGCTCCTGTGTAAAGTGAGAAATTAAAAAGCAGTGCTGTGCACACATAAAATAACATTCGGATGGCAAATGCAATTTCAGATGAATCTCAATGAAAAAGGCAAGATTAGGGCAAAAGAGGCCTTTTTTTTTTTGAACTTAACTTTGGCCACACCATCATGGTAGGGAAACCAAGCTTTGCTCTCAGTTAAATGCTGCACATGGAATATCAGTCATTTAAGTCAATTCAGTTGCTTCAGACTGGCTTCAGAAAATGACTCAGGAACTTCAAACCAGAGTGTTTAAAGAGTGGATGATGCAAACAGTTAAGTCAAGATTTAATTGATCCATAAACAAGTTCTGAAATATTGAGTAAAAAGGGAAAAAAATGTAGCAACTTAGTAATGAGGGTGTTATGGTTTGACACTGGCACAATGCCAGTGCCCCCATGAAAATGAAACGTCCCAAATGAATGCTGTGAAATGCGATCAGGAACAGAGAAGAGCAGGCCCAAGCTTAATAACAAAGGGAAAGTTTTCTTAAACTACTACAACAGGAAAAAGAAAGAAAAACACACACTAAATCCAAAATTAAAACCTTCCAAAACATTCCTCCTCCACTCCCCCAGTTCCAACAAACCACAGTGAGACACAACTTGGACCCCCAGTCAGGTTCCCACCCTTCAGATAATCAATACTCATTCCATCAAGGGAGAGATGAGTCCTCTTGCACCACAGACCCCCAGGAAACATTTGCCACCTCTTGTGTTTCCATGTCACACCTGGCACTGCCTGGAGACAATCTGCCATGGTGACACTCTCCTCTCCATGTCACAGTGCACTCACCACCGTGCATGGACAGACTGCTCATAGGATTTTCTTTTCAAGGATGCTTTGCCAAGGGGAAAAAAAAAAAGAAAACAACTCTTCAGTTTTTAATTTTTGGGACTGCAGTCCCCCCCATTTCCCTCTGGGGCTGAGGGTCCAAGAACAGATATCTGCTCTTCTTCTCTAAAGACAGGGGGCATCACCACAACCCTCCTCAACTTTTCTCTGTTCACTCCACTCCTGTCTTTTCTCAGCTGCTGAAGCAGGTCTCTTGGCTCACCATACATCCCCCTAAAATGCAGTATCTGTCTTGGAGGAGAAATTGGTTCAGTCTATGGATAACAAGAAAAGGTCCAGCCAAAAGCCACTCCATCATCTCCCCCCCAACATTCTTTCCCCAACATCTCAGGTCCCAGGCTGTCTCTCTTTCTTTCAAATTGAGGAGGAGTAATATTTCACAAAGCCTTCATTTCCCAAGGAAGGGTTAAGTCCTGACTCCCTGCACGGCTGAAATCTTGGCCCAGGCTCCAGCTCCCACGCTGTTCCCCGTCCTTCTGAATTTCCAGGTGTCTTCAAACTCTCTCTCTCTGCAGAGAGACTCTGGGGGAGGGAAACGCAAACATCCCAGATTTCCTCCACTCTTCCATCCGCAGGGAGCCGACCGGTTCGGGTTCACCAACCCTTCAGCCTACCTCAGCTTCCCCTCCCACACCCAGCCCGTGGCTGGGCAGGGGAGGTCTGCACTCTCTGATGACCAGAACCAAAGGGACAGTTCCCCTGGGAGTTCTGCTTTTAACCCCTCTGTGTTCTCAGAGGCGTGTCCAGCCTTCAGTGGTCAGCCCAAGTGCCAATATCCAACCCTGACCATTGGTTGGTTTGACCCCAACTTCCTGAGAAAATTATTTTCTGTGTCAAACACGACAGAGGGGGAACCATTCTTATGCAAAAAATTAATAAAGGAATAAATGTGCCTTAGGGATTCATATCCATATCTCTGTTCAGTAAGTTTTTCCAAGAAAAAAACCTCTTTGGTTGCATATTCCTTTGCTTTTGCTTCCAATGTTTCTGCAGCTCAGGAATCCAGTGGGTGATTTAATTTGTGTAATGCAAAAACAGTTTCTATCCCTTTCCCCTAGGCTGTGAAAAAGCAGGACATAAAGATGGTCTCCACTCCAAAGACTTTTAGCCTCAATGTAAAATAAAGAGGTAGTGGCAGACACAACAAACACAGACAAGTGGCATAGTGAGATCCCTTCCAAATCAGTCATGAGCAAAATTTAGAGGCTAATGTCACAATCACTGAATTTAGGAATAGCACATATTTCATAAACAGCACTATCACCCCTACAGAGTCTTACAGGCTTCTCAGAACAGCATGAAAACACTTGCTAGGATGAGAAAAAAAGGGTAAATTCTTGATTAATTCACTGACCTCTACGGCCAGACATGGTCCCTCACTGGAAGTGTGATGAGGACAGCCCACAGATAACTGGATCCCAGTCATGACTTGTAACAGGTGGGCACATTGAAATAGCCAAATGTCTTGGCTGTTCCCTAGGACATGTAGAAATGTCCCTGAAGACACTGCCTGGGTATTTGTTTGCAGTTCTTTCTCCTTTCAGTCAGAAACAGGATAACTCAGTCCTGGGCGGAAGGAAAACAACAGAAAAGAGATTCAGGAAAGCTTTTAGATGTGAGGACCTGAAACAGCACAATTAAAAAAAAAATATTATGCTTATTATTAGATTTTCTTTCCATTGCTTTTACATTTTCCGGAATTGCCATATGGATTTTGTGGAGAATTACAAGAAATGACAACAGAAACACAAACCCAAGAAGAACTCCAGAGACAGTCTTCATTCTGACTGTTATTAGTGCTTGCTGTAAACTTTCCCCTTTCTCTTCAAATTGTGAAAACTAGAAGTTTTTAAAATCCCAAAGTCTCCATATTGCAGTTCATGCCAGTCTGGAGAAGCCTGAGTCAGGCCCACTAATATTGAATCAAAGACTGCACCAGATTCAGTCCATGCACTCCTCTGGGGTGAATCTCAGGGAGCAGGATCCCACTCCGGAGTCTGTGACCCTGCTGGTAGTGCCTGGCTTTGAGTTTGAGCAGACAAAGGACTCTTTCCAGAAGAGCTAAGAAATTGGAAGAAGTAGGGAAAAGCCTGCTATACTAAATTGAGATTTCTAGTTATCAGTGTGGGGCTGGAAGACAATAAACACTGGCTCTGATTGCTCCTGCTGGTGTAACCTGAGCACACTAAACCCTTGGAAAACAACCTTACAACTTCAGGAATGAGCTGGCACTGTGTTTGCCTTTGAGATCCATGTGCTAATGCTCACAGGATGTTTGTGCCAACAGGTTGCCTTAATTTTCAGTGTGTGATGTGTGAGAGACATGATTTTAAACATAATGGCTTCCTCTGAATATTCACTGAGGCCCTGGGGGTGACACGCTTTCAGGCAACTGCAGCAGGAATGTCAATAAAAGGAGCAGTGCTCAAAAATCATTAGCAGGGAGTACTTCTAACTATGCTTCTTGAATACATTGTCTTCTACCCAGGCAGCTTTCTGACACTTCTATCTCCTGAAATTTATTTTAACAGTGGAAGTTGAAGTTGGCTCAGTTAAAATAAAGGATGTGTGAAGCCGCCAGCTAAACCCAGAAACCAACCCAAATGAGCAGTTAGAGGTACAAAACACGCTGTCTTTTTAATCCTCATATTTCTTTTCCTGATAATTCTTGGTGAATAGAGAGACAGGAGCTATGAAAGACCGTCTAAGTGTTCCTGGCCCAGTAAGGAACAGAAAACAGCATGCAAGCATCAGCCATGTTTTCACAGCAAAAAAAGATCCAAGAAGTTCAATAAAGTTGAGATGAGCAGAGTACAAGAGGCCTTGGTGTGACCAAGACTTTTTGTGTGGCTTTGTAGTTGATGGGAATCAATCAGCAGACTTAAGTGAATTTCTGAGGTAACCTTTTTATTTAGGCCTCCTGCAGTCACACTTCTCCAGCTCCTGACGGACACCTGGACAGGATTTATTCTGAAAATACTGCACCTTATATTAGAGATGAGTCAAATGCACAGGGGGAGATACCACAGCTCAGACTGGAGGCACTAAAAATACCTGAAAAGCAAACTCCACAATGTCCTAGGTGAAATTCACTTGGCTTGTGCAAACTACATCCTCTCTACAATGCCAGCTCAGGTGACTTGGCTGACTTACCTGGCTTGTGGCTGTTTTATCCAGGATTCATATTTTAAGACGTAGGTGCCGACTTAGCATGAGAATACAGGGACAAATTACTGAAAAGTTGTTGCTTGATGATGAAATACTTAGTGGAGAAGGAAGTGTGATGTTCTTGTTGTTAATTTGCTGCAAAATGAAAGTTTGGGGCAGGCTTTTTCCCTTATATTTGCATTTCCACTGTGTCCATTGAGGTAAGGAAAGTCAAATCCCTTATCAATTACTGTCAAGGGCAAAATAGATTTGAAAGATAAAAAAAAACCCAAAACCCAAAAAATTAAAATAGAGTCTGGCACAACAAAGACACAAATATTCAAACAGTTTAAAAGAAACAAAGACACAAATATTCAAACAGCACCTCTCCACCCTAGGGTCTCTCCTGACACTCTTCCTTAGACACTAATTCCAGAGATAATCCATGGCCTAGTCAGAAAATCACAGAATCACAAACCATTTAGGTTGGAAAAGACCATGAAGATAATCCAACAAAACACCAACCCAGATGTGCCAAATCCACCACTACAGCTTGCATGGAAGGGCTGTGGAAGATTTTTTTTGTTTTTCCTCTTGATAGTGAGCATGCATTTTCATGCCTCTAATTCAATTAATGCTTTTCCATCATCATGTTTCTTCTGCTCATGTTTTCTTTTTTTTTTCATTTTAGAGACCTGTCAGTGGAAGGTAATGAAAATGTAAGCCAGCCAGTGTTGTGTGGGTGGGAAATAAACTTTGGTGTTAAGTTAAAAATCACAGTTTGAGGTCTGGGTACACTTCCAGAGGTAATTCACTTGGTAAATCAACCAGTTTGTCCTATCATCAAGCTGTCATTTCTAAGCAGTGCTGCAGCAGGTTACTGCCAGAGACTATTAAGCAAGTCATTATTATTTCAGCCCCATTAACTAACGGGATACACCTTTCTGCCCAAGGAAAGATGTTAATCAGCTTTGCCTTGAAGCAGTATATTCAGCCTTTTGCTTCTGAGATATGACCATTACTAAAAAATCAACTCGAACTGAGGGGCAAAGAGCAGAGTGTTCAGGGGTGAGATAACATGATCCCTTCTCCATCTGACTGTGGTGGCAAGTTGCAAAGACAGGCATGGGACCAGGAGCTACAGATTCCATCAGGAAAAGGATAAAAACACAGCCCTAGTTTCCAAGCTAAACATGGTGAACAGTTTGTTCCACCTGCCTTCCTCCTCCTCCAGTCACTTTTGCAAACTGAATATATGCAGTGAAGTAGTTTGGGTGATTTTTATTTTGATAATTTCCCAGCTGGTCTTAGACACACACACACACACACACTGCAGGCTCCACACATGCCCAGATGCACAGATCAATACAGAAGGAGAATTTTTTTTTTTGGTCAACATCCTGACAAACACACCCAGCGTAGAGACATGAACAAAGATGGCTCAATCCTCTCCTCCCCTCTAGCTGACCAGGACTGAAGGCTGCTACTGAAATACACATCCACAATGTGGATCTCACCAGCAGCTGCTCTCTAACCTACTTCCTACTCAACAAGCAGCCTCTGAACCTCAGTGTTCTCCAGCTGCTGGCACTCAGATCTCTCATCCCAGTCACCTGCAAGCTCACTGGGACTGAGACTTGAATTTGGAATAGAGACGACAGCTGGCAATAAGATTTCATGAAGATGTAGGACAGATTGTAGTGATCAAGCATTGTCCATTTACCAGTAACAAGGTAACACATATCCAGCTCCTTTCTTCTTTATTTCCTGGCTTTTTTCTCCCCAGTTTAACTTAGTAACTCCCTTTTCTCCATTTTAAGTTCTTCCCCTAATCATCCCATAATTAATTTTGCACATTTACAGAATCCCCTTAAAGGCTTAGTCTTACATCCTAATTTTTACAAAATCTTAAAATGCTCTTCCCATGTTAAATCCTTAAATTTATGCAAACAAACTGTTCAGGTGTCTGGGATTTCTGTGGGCATAAGGTGTGTGGCTGGCTCCTCTTGGTGGGCTCCATTCCAGGGTGATGTTCTAGTTCTTCTCCTTCGAAGATCTGTTCATCATTCTGGTATCACTGATCAGGTTTTCAACATGTAGATAGATGCTGAATCTGTGCTTAACATTTTGTGCTCCATTTCCTCATCATAGAGTTTTCACCTCCATCAGCATTTTGCATCTCTCTAATGGTCTGTTTTAAGGTATCTCTGCATAGTTTCCCATTTATTTACCAAGATGCTTATTTTTCATGAAGTTTGAAGAAAAAATTGGGGTTTTTAGTTTTTCAAACATCAGCCAAGTGGCTGTGTCCTGCAGCCCTAGAAAGGGTTATTGCAGCAGCACTCCAGCAGATGGCTGGCTTCTGTCAGGAATAAAACTTTCCCAAGGAAAACACATCAGGCAGCAGCACATTTGCAGGAAAGAGCAGAGATTTATTTCCTTCAGCCATTGATTAATACAGCAGCTCTCTTTCCACTCTGGATTAATTAATGAAAACAACCCTGTGAATCTCAAGGAAGACAAATATGACAAAGCAAAGCAAATTGCTGATGTGAAAAGATTTACAATACCCTAAAGAAAAGACACTAAAACTCCATTCCTGGTTCAACTCTACTTTTTAAGGACTGCTACTGCTAATCACAGAATCAGGGATCTGCTGAGTAGAAAGGGACCCACAAGATCATCGAGTCCAACTCCTGGCTCAGCCCAGCACCATTCCCAACATTCCCACCATGTGCCTCGAGAGTGCTGTCCAAACACTCCTGATCTCTGTCAGGCTCTGGGCTGTGACCCCTTCTCTGGGGAATCTGTTCCAGGGCCCAAACACCCTCTGGGGGAATAATCTTTTCCAAATATCCAACCTACACCTTCCCTGACACAACCTCAGGCCATTCCCTCGGGTCCTGTCACTCACTGGTCACCACAGAGCAAAGACCAGTGCCTGCCCCTCCTCTTCCCTCCATGAGGAAGTTGTAACTGCAATGGGGTCTCCCCTCAGTCTCCTCTTTTGGAGGCTGAACACACCAAGTTCATGTTCTTAACAATTTTATTCCGGTCATGCTAAAATAAGCGCTGTTCTCCTTCCCTGAACCGAAGGAAAAAGGCTGAGTGTATCTCAGCAAACAGATTTGATTTGTCTCAGCAGGAGAAGGAAAGATTAGATAAGAATGGTCAAGTGAGATGATCTTATAGTCCTTGAGGATTTAGGTATGTGTGTTGAAGAGAGTGTGCTCAGCAGTAAAGAAATCAAACCTTCGTAAACTGGAAGCTGTTGGACTCAGGTTGCTTCAAACACAAATGTGCCCTGAAATCTTTCAGCTTGCTGAAATCTTTCAGTCATACTGCATGCTAAAGTAGGGAACTACCAGTTCTTCCCAACTATTGAAGTGAAATGGAGAAAAAGGGCCCTGACTTCAAGTGTCAAAAAGGATGTGGCTGGAAGCCCATCCAGAGCTGACTCACTGGTGCCATCACTGCTGTCTCTGCAATAGCTAAACTGACAAACAATGTGATGGCTGCCACTGCAGTCAATACAGGGATGAAGCTATAGCCAGGGAGCCACAGCTGTGTGGTGAATCACAGAAAATGGGGTTTAATGGACCTTCAGAGACTCCCACCTACTCCATGTTTCTCCTACATACAAATCTGTCCTAGTAGTGCTTTTTCAAATTCTAACCCCTACCCACCCTCAACATATATTTTCAAGAATAAATATTTCATGACTATTTCTTTCTGGTTTTATTCTCAGTAAATCAGTTTATCTCCCTAAAGACAGCTGAAACCCACTTCTTGTTGACCTAACCCAGATGGGTATGCAGGAAAATCGACTGCCTTTCTCCTTTCAGCAACTCCTACATATTTCAGGACTTCTGCCATGTCCACCCTCAATTTCCTCTTTGCTAGGCTAAACAATCCATTCCTTTCAATATGTTTTCTTAGGTTATGTTTTCCTGACTTTTGAGCATTCATCCAACTCTCTGAATAATGCCCAGCTCAGCCACTTTTTTCATGTAATTTGGAGCCCAAAGCAGGACACAGCCCTGAGTGTTGTATAAAGCTGTTATCTAGGAGTACTGGATAAACAACTTGAAGTCTGCAAATTAAAGCACCTGTTCTGCCATGTTGTCAATTGTTGTCAATGCAACAAAGACTCAATTTTTTTTTTCTAGTGTAATGCTTTCTCCAGGTGAAGAGGTGAAGGGATTAAACATATCTGCCTGTATTCCAAGTAACTCTAGGAATTTTTATTTGGAATGTGAACAAACCCATAAAAGCAGATTGAAAAATGTGCTCTGAAAAGTATTTTGAAGGCTCTATTTCACATCCTATCTGCACCTCAGGAAAAAACAGACCCATAGGTCCTCCAGGGGGGTGTTTTCTGTCTCATGGTTGTCATTTTTGATAAAGATGGTCTCATTAACCTCATAGGCAATCACTGTGGGATGCTGTGGACATGGAAAAGTGTTTTAATCCTATGAGAGAGAGATTGGCTAATGCTTTTAAATCTGATAGATTATGTGCTTTTTAAAAGCTTGATCAGGTTCTCAGACTGATAAATTTCGGGATCCAGAAGTCTGTGACATCCCATTAAAACAATTTATTCATCTTCCTTAAGAAGTAATGGATGAGCAGATACAGAGGAAGTGACATAATGGTACTTTATGACTTACACTGGTGTTGGTAAGGCCTGATGTGACTTTTTCAGATATACACAATAAGCAAGAGATGACAGGTGGATGACAGATTGGAAAATCACTCCCAAAAGTATTAGTTTGACTGGAGATGCTGAATCCACAGTTACTGATATGTCTTCATTAAAGACTTCAATGATGGAAGAGAGTGAATTTTTAGTAAATGTGCAACTAGCACCAGGGGAAAAAAGTTGAGAATAAATTATTTCTATTTATTTATGTCTATTTATGAACAGATGACTATGTGCAGCTACTGATGTAGACTTAAATACAGACACTAATTAGAGAGGGGTGAAAAAATAGCAAGGCTGACAAAAGCTTTTGAGGATATGAAATAAGAATACTGAGGGGCAACTCAATACGTTCTTCAGGACAAACATTTTAATGGGGCACGTTGTGATAGGTCTAGGAGTAATCGTTTAAAACTAAGTATTAAGAAAGTATTAATTTCTGAGGGCAGTCATCATTGTCCAGGTTTTGCTTGGTTTGTGGGGAAGGTGAGAGCTCCTACAATCATCACACATTTTAACACCTAAATAGGATTTTCAGTTTGAGAGAGGAGCTCCCAACACTGACAGAAGAAGGAGAAGGCCTCAGGCCTCCTTTGATACCATGAGTTAGATCCTACAGAGAAGCCATTCTCTGAAGCTGGACTGAACAATTCACCAAAATTACTGAATCAGTTTTTGGCTGCATTGTAGTATTTCTTTTCATCATTCATGAAAAAAATTATTAAAACCCCATGAAGAATGTGTTGTGATGGGATTTTTCACCAGACCCACAAAACTGTTATATCAGTAAAAGGAACACAACAAGCTGAAAAGACCAGGCAGAGATTAATGTCCTGTCTGATGAAACAAGAGCAGTTCTTTAACTGCTCTGACATTTGGGAGAGCAAAGATGTGGTAAAGGTCAAATCTGCCTTCCCATTTCTTAGCTGCACTTGCTGACCATGACTGATTGTTGTGTCTGGTGCTTACCACATTTGTTGCTACCAGAAAAGAGTCTGGCCTTGCCCAGGTAGTCCCCAGGTGCAGTCCCTTCCTCCTTGCAGGTCATGACTGGGTGTACTGCAAAACCTGAAGGTCAGACAGCTCTTCTGTGCATGAGGTAGCTTAGAGAAGTGGGTAAAAATTTCATGAAGAATCTAGAAAGAAGATCAAATTGCATCACAAAGTGTTACCCTGACATAAACCTTTATCAAAACCCCTTAAAATTACAATTTTCATATTATAAATACTGAATGAGAAAGGGAATTTTCCACAGATAATTATTGTAGTGAGGCTTTTCACCTTATGTTAATGCTGCTGGGTTTCTTTCCTTGTTTTATTATTTCTATATCTTTGTTTCATAGGAAAATTGAATGAATCTCCTCATATCTGTGGTTCAAAGCACTGGTATCTAATCCAGAAAATCATTGCTGTCTTCCTTTTCCTATAGTCTGGCTACTTATCCTCCTCCATAATTCTTGGGCTTGTCTTACTGTACCTTTTCTTTTGTGGTGACTGTCAGTGGGGATGTGCATGCCCCTAACAAAACTGCCTTGTTTTTCCACACTCTTCTAAGGTGTATTTTATATCCGATTTATTGCAGGTAACTCCCAGATGTAGATTTCCAGCAACAGGCAGCAGAATTCTACTGCAGAAAAGAAAAAATCTCATTCTGGAAAGTATTAATGGGCAGGAGGCTCAATTATTCCATTGCAATTAAAGCCTGTGAGATTTCATTTGAACACTGAATGTTGCTTTGGGCCAAGATTCTGAAGTCTCTTGTGTTTGCTCTTAGACTTCTTATTGCAGCTTCATCACTTCCTGCATGAAAAAGCAGCAATGGATAATGACCCAAGGGCTTTACCAATGTAGGCAGTATTCTCATCACATCTCATCTCATCTCACCCCACCTGGGTTCCAGTGAGGCAGCAGACTTTGCTGAGCAGCGAGTAACCTGGTAAGGGAGTGAGGCAAAAGTCTGATAAGGAGTAGCTGAGGGAGGTGGGGCTGTTTGGCTTGAGAAAGGAGGCTCAGGGAGAACCTTAACCACCCTCTACAGTACCTGACATGTGGGGGTCAGTCTCTTCTCCCAGATAATAAGCAAGGGTTTGAGAGGAAATAGACTCAAGTTGTGCCAGGGGAGGTTTAGATTGGACATTAGGAAAAATCTCTTCCCAGAAAGTGTTCTTAAGGTTTGGAAGAGGCTGCTCAGGGAAGATGTTGAGTCACCATCCACAGAGATACGTTAAAGACCTGTGGATGTGTCACTTAGGAACAGGGTTTAGTGGTGAAGTTGGCAGCACTGGGTCAATGCTCCTGATGGTCTTTGCAATTCTGTGATTCAGTGATACCTCCCTGAGGAAGTCCAGCTTACCAGACAAGCCAAAGGAGCAAGATCTCATAATTTACCTGCTGAACTTGTATTTTATTTTGAACAGCACCTCTGCTTTTTCATCTGCATTACAGAGAAAAGTTCTATTTTGAGTTTGGGAAGGTGCAAAGGCTTCCCAGAACAACAAATGCCATCAGGAACCTTAAAGCAGATTGTCTTTTTAATATAGTCCACTTTCCTGGAAAGCAACTAGACTTGGTCAGCAAAGTTGGAAAACTATGCCTGTTTTTCAGGCTCCCCCTCCACTGCAAGTGGCAGCCTTTTACATTGCTTTGAGCCTCAGTTCAAAGCTTCACAGTGGTCAGAAGCCACCTGTGGATTCTCACTGCAGTTGGTGTGAGCAGATCTTGTCCTAGAAAACTAACTGAATAACAAGGCAAAATGATCTAATACTAGTGCTGCCTTAAGTTTTAACTTTCGTATTTTCCAGATTCTGCACTGCATTAGTGTGTAACTCTGAACTTCAGATAAAGTGTTAACAAGTTTTCCTCACAGTTTAGTCAGACAAAACAATCCTTTTCCAGCCTGAGAACCAAGGATACCATTGCAGCTTTGGGCCCAAAAAGTGCAAACAGCGAATTGAGGAGAGCAGTCTGGGAGGGTGGGACTTCATAACCTGCAGCTGCAATTGGACAATTAACCCAACATGTAAATGGACCAAAACTTATAAAAGTGTGAAAACTCCTGACTCGGGGTCCATCTTGGGCAGAGGCATGGCCAGGCTCTTTTACTGTCCAAGGTGTGTCCTTTGAAGGCCTTTTTAATAAACACCTGCTTTATTCCTCTAACACTGCCTAGCCTCTGGTCTAGGTGGCCCCTCCAGGGGGGTAAGTAATTAGTAAATCATTAATGTTAAATCAATAGGAAATCATTAATGTTAGAAGAGAGATCAACCAACTGTACATAGAGACAGAAAGCCTTAAGGACACTGAAGGAGGAAACAAAGCTGCAGATGAAATTCCTTATCAATAAGTATAAAATGTATACTCAGAATGACAACTTTTGGCCCAGTTGTTAGAAGATGTTTGGATTACAGTAGGTAGGTCCATGAAATGCTCAGTAGCAAAGACAAGAGCATGTTGCAATTAAGAGGAAAATAACTGAGACCAAAGCAGGAAAAACTAAGTCACTGCAGCAGCAAATCATAACTCCTGCCTTTATTGCTTCCCAAACAATTCCCTACCTTAATATGAATAAACTGAAGTTTGCAAAGGCACAGAGAAGACTGGCAGGGATAATTAGAATTTTGAGGAGGTTTTCACACGAAGGTCAAGCAAATGAGCTACACCTCATCCTGCAAGAAACAAAGACTATGATAGAGGCTTAATTAAAGAATGGATGATATGGAGAGTCAGAACAAGGAAGGATTACAGTCTAGCCTAATAAAGATATTAAGGGTCATCTAGTAAAATGAGTAAGTACCAAATATGTAGAAGGAGTTGCTTTTTTTGCACAATGTGGCAAAGTTTTGAAAGTTGCTACAGGATCAGTTTGTGTTAATTCAAAAAGAAATTGTGCATTTCAAGAGGGAGAAATTTACTGAAGGTTGTTAAGTATCATCCTCTCATCTAGGAACAAAGAAAAATAAAAATTATTGGAGCAAGGGAGATTATTCTGGAGAGCTTAACTGTAGATTCACTCTGTTTTTTTCTAGGAGTGTTTCATTACCTATTAATGAAGTCAAGATTAGGGACTAAGTGCAACATTGGCCTAACTCTGTAGAGCTTTTCTTATATTCTTCCAATTTCTAAATCACATAGAGTATCCCACAATCTCCAAAACCAACCAGTAAAATCATTCTGGCTTGCCACTCTGCTAAGTCACCCCACCATCCTGCCCTAAGGTGAATGTCTGATGTTCACTTTGTGAAATTCAAGCTTCTTTAAGTGCTCCTTATCTGTTCTTTCCAAATTTTCCATCTGTTCATATTTTACATTGTGTCAGAAGACCAAACTTGCACTGTTGATCACTCAGCTGTGTGGTTCATTGATATGGACAGAAAAATCCTCAAAATTGCTCTTCTCCCTGCTTTCACCTCAACTCATCCCTCCTTTCTGATAGGAAAAACCTTGACTTTTTTTCCTGCCTCTTTTCTTTCAAAATGTCTATCTTTTTTTTTTCTCAAGACTTTTCTCAAATTATGTCATCTAATCTGTTAGTATTTCTTTAAAGGCACCAAAATGAAATACATCAATATTTTCAATTGAAAAATGTATTTCATATTCATAGGGGTATTTTGACCATGTTGATCCATCTGTAAATTCACAGCAGCTGGGTGCAAATGTTACCATCAACACTGACACTGACTTTTCTGTCTTTTGAAGTCCAATGGAAATTAAAAAATAGGCTCTGCCTAGTAAATATGCTATGCATGAGTTATGGATATCCATGCAATAAATTCGTATTACCTTTGACCACATCACCAGCTTGATGTTCTTTAACCTTTCTTCCCAGAATAATTGGAATATTTCAAACCTAGGAAAAATACCAGTCAATTGCCATTTAAAATAAGTTTTCCTGTTGTGAATTTCTTCTTCATCTCTCAAATTTAATCCTTAAAAATTTCCTTTTATATTTGTCTTGACTTGAGGCCATGAATAAGCCATATTCAGCCTGGACCATTATTTTTGTCTTCTGTATATAAAAATCTACAGAACTTTATTTTCTGGAAGTCACAGGAGAAGAAATTTGACTTTATCTTTGGATAAAATGTGATTTGTTTTTTCCCCTCTCAATAGGATATAAAATATAATTTACTGACCTAGGAGCTACCAAGATGCAAAATTGTTCCCAGTGGAAAGTTATTTCTGCATTGAAAATACTATTTTGCATTGAAAACATATGGAGAAAAATGTTTCAGAAATATTTCTGGGCTTTTCAAATGGCTTCACAGAGAAGGATAAAGAAAGGTGGTGTGCAGAGGATAAACAGCACCAGCCTCCAACCATTTTACAATATATCAGCTGACAGACTAATACAGTGCAAAAAGGAAATGGATGATTAGCACTTGCTTGGGCTGCCCAATTTTTTTTTTTTTTTTGTATTTTGAGTTATCCCCTCATCTCACAGTGTGCACAGTGAAAGGTTTTACACCCACAGAACTCACCCTCATGTGTCTCCTTTGTGTCTGACATGCACAGGCTCCCATATCTGATTTACTGCTGTCATGATGTGGGTGAGTTCAGTTGCAAGATCTCCAGTGAGGCTCTAGAATTAGGCAGGGATGCGCAGAACACAAAGACATTTTACTGGTGTGGAGCTGTTGCAGGATATATCAGAGTACCAGCTGGAGAAAAAAACATTTCAGACCAACTGCTTGAAAAGGGTATTCCAGCACAAATAAGGGACACAGCGCTGACTGAGCTATCAGAATAAATATCTTTTCTTGTAGGTGTTGTTGCGAGGTCATGAGTGATGTCAAGAATCATGGTTATGGAATTCTAGAATGGCTTGGATTGTGAGGGAACTTAATGATCATCCAATTCCAACACTCTGCCATGGACAGGGACATCTAGGGGACATTTAGTGGGACATCATCCACTTAACAGGTTGCTCAGAACCCCCTCCAATCTGACCCTCAAGGCCAGGACACAAGGTCATCAAACTGGTTAATTGTCTCCTTAAAGCATAAAATTTTTATATGTTTATTGGCACATTAACTCTAGATGAATAATTTTCCTTTCCGTCTTCTGGGTCTCTATTCCCAGGTAAAATTGTCAGAACCAGAGGAAATGGCATCAAGTTGCACCAGGGGATGTTTAGATGGGATATTTGGAAAATTTACCAAGGTTAAGTGTTACCAAGCATTGGAATACACTGGCTGGGGAAGTGGTGGAGTCACCACTCCTGGAGGTACTTAAAGCCATGTAGATGTGGCACTTGATTTGGTGGTGAACTTGACAGTGCTGGGTTAATGGTTGGACCTCATCTTATAGAGCTTTTCCAGCTTAATGCTTATATTATTCTGTGATTCTTTAATTCTTGCTCTTGTTCTGCATATCTCTGATTAAAGAATAACTCTTCGATTTCAATGCAATATTAGCTTTAAAAAATAGACAATATATGTAAAAGTAAAATTACCTAGAGAGGCAGTGTATAGTCTGTATCTTTTTACTCAGTCGGCATTGCATTCTCAAAAAGAGAGAGAAAAAAGTCATTCTTATGTTAAATGTGAAGTGCAGACAACAAAGGATTGGTGATGTTCAACATCAAGTTCTGTCCTGAGCATATGTGATGCTTTTGAGTTCAGTGAGAAGGGTGTTTGTAAATTAATTAGGACTGTGGAATTCCAGATACTTTGATGATTGTGAAAATATTAAAAGGTAATTGAAAGAGGTGAAGAAAGGTGTTTCACTGTCCTAGAGATGGAGACAATGCCCTTAGGATTTATTTTCAGCAACCATAGCCCTGCCCACTTTGCCTGGCTTCACTGAAAATCCAGGAAGGAGGCATCAGTGCTGATTTACTGTATTACAAGGAAATATGACATTTAAGAGCCCTGCAGGCCCTCATCTGGAGTTCAATAAAGAGGAAGAAAACTGTTTCATGCTAGTCCTTCAGACAAGCTTCATTTTGCAATTCATTGACTATTTGAGCCACAGATAGATTTAGAAGAAAGCCTTTCACCGTGTCAATCATTAGAAGTGTCTTGATTTTGAGTGTGATATGAGCTGCTGTCATCTCCAGAACTCAACATTACAGAAGTTTATACCCTATAAATGGAGAGAAGAAAAAGCATCCAATTATAGACCTGGTAATATTGTCGGGTCATCAGTCAGAGCAGGAAGGAAATACTGAAAGTTTTTCTCATTATGTTGGTAGATTTTTCCATTTTTCTTGCCATTTATCTTTACTCTTGAAGGTGTTATTCCAAAACCTGTCTTGTACAATTAGAATAAATTTATTTGTTTAAAAATTAACTTTATGAGTATTTTTTCACTAAATTATGAGGATTTCATAATTCATGATATTGTAATTTGCAACATTGCATGAAAAGTTGCATGCCATGTTCATCCAACAGAAATAATGTCAGGATTTAGGAATTACAAGTCCTGTAATTCACTAACAACAACAAAATAGGATAAGAACAAGACCAAAACATAATACTGTCATAATATATTAGTCCTATAAAACCTGTAGAAACTAAAGTGGGACATGCAGCACAATAATGCAAAATATATTCTTCTGCAGAATTTAGTCTTTTCCTTTCATTGCTCTCAATGGGTTTTGGCATAGAAAATTCTACACTGCAGGGAAGAGAACATTTCTTTGCTAGGTAGATTTTTTCTTAAGAGAGACCATTTGGACCTGCTTCATGCCTTGAAATGTAAGCCTTTAGGGATTACAATAGACAATGTGCACAAGAGAATGTATATAATGATAAAAAAGGCATAAGAGTATTCCCCAGTGATGCAAATCCTTGTTTCTTAAGAATTTATGAGTTGCCAGCACACAGCTACTGATCTGAGCCTTGACAGCATCAGAATTTTCAGGGAATTTGTGTAAGAAACCTGTCAGGGCCCTGAGACACCATTAACTGGACAGAAGGAAATGCCAGTTATATCTGTGATCAAACTGGATGTCACAGGAAGCAGTGGCACTGTGATTTGTGGACTGCATAATTCCTGTGAGTGAACAAATGCAGGCTATGTTGCCACAAAACATTTGTAAGTAATATTTATCTGGATTGAAATGTGGCTGGTAAATTTACTAAAGAAGAAAGGACTGTGAGGAGTTCAAGTCACACACCCCACATCTTTGTGAGTAAATCCCTGTGCAATAATCACAGACCAAGACACCATTCTCGGGAAGCATTGTGGAATGATCACTGTTTTCCTATACACCTGCTGAGGCATCTGTTCCTGGGGATCAGATATCAGGCTACACAGACCTTCTTCTCCATGCAGTACATCCAGCTTTTATATGCCTCGCCCCAGGGTGAAAAATGGAAATCAAAGGCTCACAATCAGAACAGAAAGAACTGAAAAATGTGGGGAAATGGAGTTATTTATCTGTGCATCGATGTTTGTCAAAATCCTCTGAGCTGCTGATTCAGTGCTGTTTCCAAAGAAATCCTAACAAGACAGCAGCTTGAGTTGCCATCTATGTGTTTATGCTTCTTCCAGATCATTGGAGACAAAGCATCTGCAAAGAGAAATGATTCTGTTAATCACCTTGGTTCACTGTAAGGAGAAGGAACAACTTGAACAACTGAGCTTGCTGTAAGAATGTTGACAGATGATTAATATGTGCAGTAGATGAAATACCAACTTCTGAAAGATTTAAATACAAACCAGGCCACTGCTACAAACTGAGGGAGGATATTAGGTTATCTTCATTGTACACGACACTCATCTGCTATACACCACTCGGTTCAATCTCTTACAATAGATCAAGCTAATGTGACAGTGAGAAGATGCTTTTTTGAGAAAAAAATATTCTTGAGAAGGTGAAGCTTTAGGGAGCAAACCACCAGCATCCCATAGGCTTAACATTTTTACATCAGGTAAAGATAATATTCGATAAAATACTGGGTTGGAAAGTGAAGCAGCCTGAAGAAAAAGCTGTGCCGGAAGCCAGCATAAAAACCTCTAGCACTCTGTTGTGGGAAAAGTTTTGCTTTGCTGCTTCAGTCTGGAGCTGAGCAACCCCCTGCCATCCTTTTTCTTTCTATAGAAACATTAAGGTTGAAAAAGTCTTCTAAAACTGAGTGAAACCATTAACTCAGAATCACCAGATGCACCACTAAACCATGTCCCTGAGCACCACACCTACAGGTTTTATGAACACTTCTAGGAATGCTGATTCCACTGTGTCCTGGGGCAGCCTGTTCCAATGCCTGCCCACCCTTCTGATGCCATTTATGAGGGCTGGAATGGGGTCAGTTGGAGCCAGAGGATTCCTTCTTAGATTTATAGATGCATATGCAGCACTAAATACTTCATTTGTTTTTTGTAGACCAATGATTCTAGCTGATTCTAAGGGCAGAGATGTGAATAAACCATGCAAGCACTCCAAAATCTGGGCAGAGATCAGCAAGGCTATGAGTCCTCAAGAAACCTCTTACCTTCCTGCACTCATGGATGTTTTCTTTCATACCTCTGAACAGATTGCCTAATAACCTGTGTCTAAAATGCAATCCTGTCAAGAAATTTTAAACAGCCACACAATGAACACAAAGTTCCCAATTTAAGTCCCAATTCAGTAAATACAGCAAAGTGCTCTGCTGATTCAGGCTCAAACTTGTATTGAAGTAGACATCCCTGCAGGAAACCTGAAATGAAAAAGCAAAAGTGATCTTTCAATATCCACATAGAAGTTGAAGAATGTGTTCTGTCCAAGGGGTGGAGGAACAGAGAGATTAACAAGTTTCTTAAAAATGCAAAGGAAGGCCATGAGTTGGTCTTAACAACATACAAAAGATAAAAAAATTACACTTTGTCTCATTGGCAGTAGCAGGGATGAGACTGGGCTGAGTGAACATAACATGTCACTGGCAAGAGGAGTTAGAGAAGACACTGGAGATCTGCCTTTCCAGCTACCTGACAGGGTAGAAATACACTCCATTTAAGCACATTTCAACTTAATATATGTATAATGTTCCCAGCAAATTCTGAAGTTTAGCAGACTGAATTCAGTCAATGATTTCTTTTTGCAAAGCAGAAAACATTGTGGACAGGTATCTGCAGTGCTCCTTCAGCTTGAGGGTGAGCTGTAAGACAACAGAAAGAACTTTCTGAATTTGTTGCTACCACGTAGTAGACAGACAAAAATACCCATCAAACCTGCCATCTATCACCAAAGCTGTGTGGGTTTTCATGGATCTGAGCAGCCACAAACCTGCTGACACCAAAGGCCTCAGGCCTGCTCTGGGAAATTACAGCAGAGACAGGAACATCTTTATAACCTGGTCTGGATCCTGACCCACTGATCTGCTCTGTGTTTATGATAGAATCAGAATCAGATTTGGGTTGGAGGGCACCTTAAAAACCATCCAGTTCCAACCCCCCTTCCAACACCTTCCACAATCCCAGGTGGCTCCAAGCCCCATCCACCCTGGCCTTGAACACTTCCAGGGATGGGGCACCCACCACTTTTCTGGGCAACCTGAGAAAAGATGTTTGCAGTCATGCTAAAGAAATGCATGGGCACCCATGATGTGCTTTGAATGTCCTTTGGGCATGCTTTGAGAGCTTCAGTTTGGGGCAGGTGTCAGTCCCCTCTGGGGGACAGCTGGAAGGGCATGGCCGGGGCAGGAGCAGCAGAGGGGACCGGGGCTTTGTCTGAGCAGGGGTGAAGGAAAAGTGGCTCCAGCTCACAACTCAGAGCCAAAATTCAAGCAAAAATATCCCAGCTGAAGGCTTCTTATTTAGCCAGTGAGCCCAGGGAGGAGGTAAAAGCAGAAACCACCTGTTTGCTAAAACAGAAAGGGCATTTCCTCCCCACACGGGGGGACTCGGCTCCCCCGGTTCTCTGCCCTTCGGGGAGCACATTTTTCTGCCCCTCGGGCCGGGACCCCCAGTCCTCTTCCCTCGAACGTGTCCCTCATGGCTCACACCTCCCACCCCCGTGTCCCCCAGCCCGGTCAGCCCCGGCCCCATCCCCGGCTCCATCCCCGGCTCCATCCCCGGCTCCATCCCCGGCTCCCCCCGCCCCCGGCCAGCAGCGGGGCCCGCAGCCCTCCCCGCCCAGCGCTTCCCCTCCCCTCGCTCCTTAAACCCCGGCTCGCCCTGCCCGGCCCCTCTCCGGCACCGCCGGCCCGGCGCCCGCTGCTGCCGCCTGCTCCCGCTGCCCTGCTCTTATCCTTCTCTTATCCTCTTCTTCTCTTCTCTTCTCTTCTCTTCTCTTCTCTTCTCTTCTCT